>CAJNDS010002182.1:491059-537798 GCA_905221605.1 Symbiodinium natans | reverse complement strand
TCTCTCTCTCTCTCTCTCTCTCTCTCTCTCTCTCTCTCTCTCTCTCTCTCTCTCTCTCTCTCTCTCTCTCTCTCTCCACACGCTTAGCCCCCCCCGACAGGAGAGCTGCCCCGGAGGGCGCGCACGTCCCAGGAGTCATGCGAGATGGCCGCGTATTGCGGCCCGGCTGGGGTGGGGTTTCTGTCACAAGATGGGGTGGTAGTAGGTCAGATGGGCTACAGTACATCAAGGTAACCAGTGACTGTCCCCCCTGTGCTCCCAGCAAAAGGATCCCTGTCCCTCATTGGGGCGAGATGCGGTTAGTCACTGCTAGCTCCCTCATGCGTACGCCTTCGTCTTGTATCCACGCTTTCTGGTTTTTCCCGTAGATGGCTTTCCATTTGTGGTGGTCACCGAATTGCAGTCCTGCATCGCAGATCACCTCTTGGAGTAGGAGGACATGCACATCCCTAAGGGAAGTGGTCTCCACGAGTGTTTCGCAGAGGTCCCAAATTGCTGGGAGTCTAAGCCCCCCACGTTCCAAGTTGCCAGTCGGTACGTTCTCCCCGGCTTGCGGTCTCTGCGGCGGTGAAACTGTGCCCCTTCTTTTTGTCAGAGGCTCTGTTTGATGCGCTCCCATGTGGCCTTCACCTCCTCCACGCTTTGCTTGAGGATTCTGGCCACTGCGATGATGTCCACCCATCCCGCCCCCGCCGTCACGCTGTCTGGGGGTGCAGCTGCGGTGGCTGATGCAATTCTGGTACCCTGGAACCATACCGTTCCTGTGTTGAACTCAGCCTCGACCTTGGAGACATCCCCCCCTTGCTCGAGCGCCAGCCTTTTTGCTTTGCCCGCCAGCTTTGCCTTTGCTCGACGTTGAGGGCTTTGTGAGAGAGCCCGGCTTTTTCCCGAGGACAATGTTGGCGTTCCTGACCTTTTGGAGGGCATTCTGGATGCGTTGTCTTTGCTCCCCCTCTGTCTCGTCCTGTTTGAACTTGAGCGGGATGATGGCATACCCCCTCCGGATCCCCGGGACGAAGGCCCCCTCCATATCAATGTCGAGTCGGAGTTGCGCTGCAATGGAATGTGCGTGGCGAAGAGTCTCCGCTGCTGGGGTGTTTTCATCCCACCCCCCAATGATGAGCGCTGGTTGTCTGCGATCTTCTTCCGAGGAGGACGACTCCCCCCTGGCCGCCAAGGTACCAGTGTTGAGCTGCTCGAGCTTGCCTTCCAGAAGGGCCAGGCGTTCGCGGAGGGCGCGTTGTTCTTCTGCCATGGCATCCATGTTGGTTTGTTGTCGTTGTTGTACCTGATCCACTCGGTGAAGGGTCTGCGCCTGGGCGGTGTGCATGGATTGGAGCTCGTGAGTCAGCTCGCACCTCCCCCAGCAGTTCCATTTTCAACTCTCGTCTTTCCGACCGCAGCTCCTCCTTGATGGCCCCACGGATGGAGTCGAGTGTGAGCCCCTCTTTGTCCATTTTCCGCTTGGAGGTGTTCCCCCCTCCTGGGCTGCCATCCGGCCCCCCTCCGCTCTGAAGTAGTGTGGACATCTTATTCTCGGTCTCCCTGCCAAGTCACGGACTTGACGTTGAGGTAATCCCTGGCGGGTTGGAGGTAGCGGAGAATCTGGTATGCCCCCTCGAGGTCGCGTAGGCCGCCGATATCGATGGGGTAGTGGTTGTCAGGCTCCCCCGCTCGCCTCAGGTAGACGTGCTGGACGGCCAGCAGCGGTTCCCGTACTGGACCGAACCCCCCGGCAATGGAGTACAGGGCCCCCTGCTGGAAGTCGCGTAGCAGTTCAAAGATGTAGAGGTGGAAGCAGGGGCGGCTATGGCACTGGGGAGGGGCTGGCCCCTATCTCTGACTCTCCCTCAGCCCCCCTCTCCGGCCACGGCCCGCAGGTCGGCGGGTGATGGCCCCTCTCTCGCGCCTCTCTTTTTTGGTTTAAGCCCACACAGGACGCTGGGGGTGGGGCTTGAGCACTCGTGGCTTGAGCCAAATTGCTTGAGCCAAAATGGCTACTCTCTCTCTCTCTCTCTCTCTCTCTCTCTCTCTCTCTCTCTCTCTCTCTCTCTCTCTCTCTCTCTCTCTCTCTCTCTCTCCTGCACGCATGGCCTCCCCCCGAAAGAGGAGGCCGCCCCCAGGGGCGCGTGATGTCCAAGGTCTGAAATTCCCATCTTATTGACGGGAGGGTAAAGAAGACGATTGGCAGCTGGGGAAAAACATGCACCTGGGGGACTCTGTTGGTTTTCCCCCCCAGGGTGCCTTTCTTAGTGTTGGAACCATGGTACCGCCCTGAATTGTGCCCCAGGCCAAGGAAAATGTAAAGGTGTAAAGGTGTAAAGGTGGCTGATTGTCCACGGAGTCTATCAACGGCCCTCTACTATGTGGCAGAGGGGCTGGAAAGGTTGGGTACATCCCCCTGCAGTTCGGCAAGTGGGATGAATGTTATGATGTCCCTCTCGAATGTTGACTTAAAGGTGTGGTGAAGCTTTGTTCCCCCTAATTGGCACCCAACTCACGTCCTGGCTAGCTCAGTAGTCGAAGCTGTCGTTGTAGCCCCCTTTGGCTGTCCCTTTTGCCGCCAGGCGGGCGACTTGTGCTCCCAGGTTCTCTCGGTTTCCACTGGTGCCCCCAGTCTTCCCCAGCTTTCTTTTCCTTGGGATTGGCGGCCTTTCCTGCTGGGTGTTCTTCTTGGGGGTCGATGGTCTTTCACATGATCCCCCGTAGGTGGCTCTTGTGGGTGTAGTCGTCGCCGTTGTCGTGGTTGTCTTCCCTTGTCCCCGGCCTTTCCCTCGAGCTCTTGGGGGAATCTGTCGTGAAGAGGCCGATGGTGTTTCATATGGTCCTCTCATTTCTCGTCTCCTGGAGGTCATGGTTGTAGGTTGGGCCCCCGCTGGATAGGCTCGCATGCCCCTTCTGTGGTGTTCGATCTGGGAGGTCTGTACCGGGTGTCGGGCATCTCGGTGTATGGTCTCCCACGTTGTCGTCGAAGCAGTGATTCGTTGCCGCGGAGACATACGATGTCCACCCCCCAGTGCTGGTGAATTCTGTGGTGCGGCTGGGCGAGGTGGTTGGTGTGGAGGTCTACCGGTGCTCTCGTTGGCGTTGGTATCATTTCTCGTTGAGGGCCCCTCCGGGTCGAGCATCACCTCCTCTCTCTCTCTCTCTCTCTCTCTCTCTCTCTCTCCTGCACGCATAGCCCCCCCCGAAAGGAAGGCCGCCCCGAGGGGCGCGTGATGTCCGAGGGTCCGTCTGATCACCTCCTCTCTCTCTCTCTCTCTCTCCTGCACGCTTAGCCCCCCCAGAGGGGAGGCTGCCCCGAGGGGCGCGCGACGTCCACGGGTCTGTTGGTTTGGAAGGGCCACGGTTTTCGTGGCCCCCTTTTCATCGCGAGGTGTGGTTTCCCCCGAGTATGCAGCAACAACCCCCCAGAAGCAACCCCTATCTCTCTCTCTCTCTCTCTCTGTTCTTTGATGGGGCATGGGGGGGAAAAACCCCCCACACAGTTCGCGCGAGACTGGTGACTCGCGATCTTCTTCTTCTTCTTCTTCTTCTTCTTCTTCTTCTTCTTCTTCTTCTTCTTCTTCTTCTTCTTCTTCTTCTTCTTCTTCTTCTTCTTCTTCTTCTTCTTCTTCTTCTTCTTCTTCTTCTTCTTCTTCTTCTTCTTCTACCCGGCGAAGGGGCCCCGACGGCCAAATGCTTGGTTCGAAAGGTTCGTTACACTACGTACCTTGGCCATCTCGCTTCCACTGTCGGCTTGGCTTGTGTTCTCGTCTCCATGTCCCCCTTGCTGTTCTGGTTCTTCCAGCCCTTCATGTTGTTCTGCCCCAACGTGGCTTGTAGACGCTGTTGCTTCTCCCGTGGTTTGTTTATTATTCTTCTTCTTCTGCTTCTTCTTCTCCTTCTCCTTCTTCTTCTTCTTCTTCTCCTTTTTCTTCTTCTTCTTCTGTTTCTTCTGATTCTTCTTCTTCTGCTTCTGCTTCACGTTCCCTTCGTCGTCCTGACTCGTGATCTCTCCCTCTCTCTATTTTGGTATGGGACCTGCCACGTGTGGAACACGAGGAGGGCATCGAAATCCTGCCGGAATGCGCAGGAATCAGGCGCAACTACACGATTCGACTTGCCAGAGCGGCAAAAACTCCTTGCCCTGCCAGCATATCGACGACTCAATGAAGCGCAGACGCCAGGCACAGAACTGTGCCTCAACAACCGCACTTAGCTCGCCTCGCTGCGAACATCCGCTGCATCACAATCAAACACTCCGTGTGGCAGCGCAGGACATGGCTGACAGATGCTGGAAGCTCAGCGATGAGCCCTCTCGTCAACTCGCAAGTTGTCCAAGGCACGCTGGCGTGCAGCACGAGCCCAAGCTAACAAGGCTTGACTCAGCTTTCTCCTTGCGAGTCTGTAAAAACTGCAGACTGTGTTGCAATGGCATCGTATGCGTCGTGCTGAGTGCGGAGCAGCGCCACAGAACGGCTTGAGAGCCCAGTCACAATACACTCGAAGCGGCGCTGCAGCACTGCGGCCGTCCGCTGATGCATCTGCCAAAGTGTCACACTCCCCATGCCCCGACTGCAGCTTCAAGCTCCGCCTCAAGACTTCGGGTTGTCTTGCCAGCATGGACTGTGGCGCGCCACTCTGAGAAGGCCTCTGAGAGCATTCCGAGTACTCGAACTCTCAGATCAATCCTCCAGCTGGACAACGCTCAGTGCGGATGCACCGAGAACCAGACACTTTTTTGGAGCGAAAGCCCGCTTCTGTCCATCGCCAGTAAGACCTTTCTGGTCTCAAGTATTGTTGGATAGTGGAATCAGGCCATGCTTGCGGATGATCAGCAGTCCAAGAAGGTGCTGTAGGCTGCTGTGTAGAGTTTTTACACATTCTATGCTGGAACATCTGGCTTTCGAGGGACAGCTTTTAACTTTGTACGGCGTGCGACTACCACTTGCGAGACGGGTCTAGACTCTAGACCTCGCAAGTGCTTTCCTCGACCACATTCTGCGCAAACTGGCGTGCACGTACCATCCATGCTGTGGACCTCTTGTTGTCCTTGGCATGCACCTACTAGCGAGATGGAACGACTGTTCTGGACACAAACCAATTTGTTCACTGTGGACTGGCATTGGCTCATTGGCTTAGCATGTCGCATCGTGCACATGTTCCAAGGACCGTTTGGTCGCTAGTCAATCGCAACAATCGAGCATGATTCCAGGCGCAAGTGCAGGTTATGACAGATGCCGCAGATGTCGGATGACGATCATGCAGCAACATGGGGCCCTCACAGCCTGGATGGCTCTGCTGTTTGCACCTCAAGACTGCAACCAAGGCCACAACTACAAACTTGACATAGGGCGAGCATCGCTTCAGGCTCCGACACGAAACCAATTCGGATGTTTGCTGTGCACTCAAGGCCCTTGAGCGGGCCTGACCAGATTGTTTTTTCTCGCAGCGAAGATTACGCAACACTCTTCCCCAAGCTCTACGGAGACTTCCTGTCCTGCTGTAATCAATCCTTTGTTTACTCGCTTATCCGTTGGTTCCGACGTGCCTCCTGGACGCGTTCTCGCGTCTCCAGGTGCATTGCCAAGAAGGCGCGAGACAGCAGGGCATCCTGACACAGGAACAACTCAGATCAACTCAGATCAACGTCAGGGCCAGGTCATTTCAGCAGGACTGCGGCACATTGCGGCACCGTCCTCCTTTGAGCTTTGAAGCAAAGCGAGCCATTTCAAGGAGAGAGACTTGGACACTTGAGCATGCTGCACCTAGGCCAGGCTGATCTAAGAAGCTGAGGACAGGCAATCCAGATCTTCGTGCAGATCAGCTCTTGAAAACACAGCTGTAAAACACAATTGTGGTTGAGGGTTCTGGAGCTTAAGGCTTTGCATGATTTTAGGGTGCGTTTGGCAGGGTCGGGTGATGATTAGCACTCAGTGATGTGCGGGCATGCCCACCACTCAAAGGGAGCCAAACCTGTACTCGGGGACATGTCCGACTTGGATCCTCACAGAAGCGCAAAAACAGAAAACAGAAGATGGTCCAGAGAATCTGCAGAATCTGGCCGAAGTTTCTGGCCACAAAGGCAGTCACCAACAGCAACCCGTGGCGAGCTGCGTGACTGTCAGGTTCGAAGCCTCTCTACGGTACGTGAACGCACCCCCTCGTTGCGTTGTGATGGTTGTGCTCTCCGAGCTGCCCGAGACAAAAAAAGCAGGAGGCAATGTAGATAACTTAGATAACACTCCGCAACTTGGGGTCTCCATCTGGAGATATCTGGGTTTCCGGCCCGAGCCAAGTTGGATTGCTGCAACACC
Organism: Symbiodinium natans; assembly: GCA_905221605.1. Classification (NCBI taxonomy): domain Eukaryota; class Dinophyceae; order Suessiales; family Symbiodiniaceae; genus Symbiodinium; species Symbiodinium natans. The sequence continues at coordinate 531,499 of CAJNDS010002182.1, read as the reverse complement.
TTGTGATGGCGTCTGACCAGCACCTGGCCCATTGTTTTCTGGACTACAAACCACACACACACAAAAAAAAAAAGAAACATGCCCAACTCAGCGGCCTCCTGCGACCAAGCCCCAAGAACATCTTGCACGGTGAACTGGGAGCCATGGCGTTCCCTTTGCCTAGGCACACATGCTAGATCATGCTAGCTTGCGCTGGCAGTCTTGCAAGATGTCCAAGGATCTGACTGCAACAGATATCGTTGCGCAGAAATTCGACGAGCCTGCAAGCAGCATCCTTGCAGCTGTAGTTGGCTGTAATGCACGCTTCTGCGTGCTTCTGTAAGGATTGGCACCTCTTCAAGGCGTAGTCGCACATGCAAGCCGCTGGAGCCAGCGGACAATGCCTCAGCAACCAGGCAACAGTGGGAGCGGTTGGGTTCGGAAAGCGGGCAAGGCTGCCACCACACATCTCCAAGAGAGAAAGAGCACTTTGGCACCAGCCTGCGCAGGTCAGGCTCGCAGCGCTTCATCGGGAAGCGGGTTTTCTGCCTGCAGCTCGGATGATGTGCGGCAAGACATTAGCCAGGACAGTCGTGACTGATGCCTTGGCGCATCAGGACAGCATCTGCTTTGGCACGTCTGACGAGGTGTTAAGGCCACACTCGTTGCACACTTTGTGAAACTCCAAGTCGACCACACAGACTCACGAATCGAAAGCTCCGCCTGAAAGGGCCGACAGGAAGAGCAATCTGGAGGATAAGTTGAGACATGGAAGGAGCTGCCAGCTCGATGGGCGCCTTGACTTCACTGATGCTATACATCTGCACTTGAAGCCTCCATCTCGTTTCGCCTCCGCTGCGCACGCTCGGCGAGGCAAACCTCCAGCCAGATCCAAACAAAACCAAAAACCAATCAAACACAACCAAACCAAATCAACCAAATGAATGCGAAGACCCCAAAGCAGCCCAAGGCGAAGACAGCCGCCCAGCTGTGAAGGACCATGCCAGGAAACGACTGCACGCAAAAAAATGCCATTCAGACGGGGAAAATCAGATGTAACACTTGTTGAACTTGTGGCCCAGTGGCCCACCTCGCGCTGCTCGAAGGCGCGTAGCAGGACCTGCGGAGCACATCGGAGCACATCGGAGCACATCGGAGCACATCGGAGCACATCGGGTGCAACCACGCTGGGACAAGCTGGGACAAGCTGGGACAAGCTGGGACAAGTGGGGCAAACTGTCAGACGCTAAGGCCGCTGAGGGTCTCACGGATGCCATGCACACCTTTGTTTGTCGAAGGGTCCTCGCTGACCGGCATGCCTGATGCAGTTTCGACCGCGGCCCTCACATATGAGCAGAACCTGTGTAGACATTGCTTTTTCTGAGTCTTTCTTGGTCTTCCTTCGTGAGTCACACTGTGCTGACGTGTCAGCTGAATTTGTTGTGAACGTGGCGTGATCTGAGATGTAGATAGATCTGTGTCCGCGTGTCCGACAGCGGCGATGGTGGGTGTCCAGCCAACTCGACGTTCAGATTTTACGTGTTTTTGGAAGTAACATCTTCTGATCTCGAGATCGCCTGACTCATGGCAAAATACTGACGGCCTTACAAACCTTGCCCCAACCACGTTAAACCGGAAGTAATAAGGTAGTGACAGAATATAGTGACACCTGCACGGACGAGGCCAACAGGGCAGCCCAAAAACCGCCGAAGTGCGATGTTTGTCCAGAGGCTTCATATTCCACAATTCGGGGTTCTCGCTGACGTAAACTAATCGCAACTAACCTGTCTGGTTCTGGTTCAAAGGTTTGCTATTGGTCTGCCGAGGGTCGTTCTTCCAGGCAACGAAAGCATCCGCACAAGTCTGAACCTCACAGCAGGTTGCACACTGGTCCACGCTGCACCAATCAGAATGGTCGCAAGAATGGTCGCAAAAATGGTCGCAAGAATGGTCGCAAGAATGGTCGCAAGAATGGTCGCAAGACAAGAAGGCAAATGGACTGCAGATGGCCTCCAGCTGGTGCGCCATCATGGCGAAACAGCGCACCTTTCATGAGAACCCCAAGGTGAAACACGCGCGTTCAGCGTTTTCAACTACAAGTATGTGGCTGCGTCCTGCGGAGATGGATCCAGCCTGTTTCTCTTCCAAACTTGCGCACCGAACCTGTCTGAAGGCTTGGGAGATCTTGGGAGTGCAGAAGAGCGCAGATGAATGCAGATGAGTGTAAAGGTCTGCCAGACCTCTGCCAGACGTGCTCGGCCGAGCGAAACGTCTGCTCTTCCTTGAAGTTCCTTCGAGGACACCATGGCACATAAGTCACACAAGTTTGCCCTTGATGCACAACACGCTTTCACGCACGCGAGATATAGAGGGCCTGCAGCGCCGATGTGTGTTGCAACTGCAGCTCGGCTACTTCGCCGGCATGACGTGCAGCCCTGTTGGCTTTAGACGACAATCAACATCAGTCGACACTCAAACTTTGCTGAAGGCTCAGATTGTCGCATATCCTATCACAGACGACCCTTCCTCCAGGTCATCACTTGTGCATACTTGTGCTCAACTACACGGCAAAGCGGCATCTGCTCAGATTGCTTCAACAATCCTGAAGTACTAGCAGCAATAGCAAGCTTGGAGCCAGGCATGGCCGCCAGACCCATGGAGACACGACCTTGGTCAAACCGGTAGCGGGGGGCCTAGAGGGCCTAGAGGAGGTCCATAGAGCCATAGAAGTCCGCTGATAGGATAGGTTTTTCCATGCGGGTCCGTGGTCTCGAAAGGATCAGGGTTGCAACGGGTTTGTGAAAGAGGGCCAAGATACGTCCCTACAAATCCATCGAATCAATTGTCCATATGACATTTGTTGGGCAGGGGGAAGGTGTTTTATTTGCCCAGGTCTTGTTTCCTAGGTCTGGCTCGACACCTCCGTCCGCGATTCACAGGCTTCAAATACTATAACTTGACGAGTTTTCCGCGTTTCGCGCTCCTGGATAATTAGAATCATCGCGCCAAAAAACGAAAATCACCGTATTTATGTGCTTTCGCTTCTTTGACAGTGCTCCAAATCGCGGAAATTCCAGCGTTCCCAGTTTCATTCATGAATTTGATGAAAACTTCAAAGAGCAACAAGGTATAGTGCCTTTACTCACGGGAGTTTTCTTAACGGGGGGGCCCCTGATTCATGATTGATTGCGACAGGTGTCCAATGGTGTCCAGGAAGGCAGGGTGCGGATGCTGCATATCTGTGAGAGCGTGGTGAAGAGGAGGCAAGAATCTCCAAGCAAGAAAGGCTGGTGGGGGGGGGCCAAAACGCAAAGAGTGCATAGTGTGCTTTTTCAAAGTCCCCAAGTATGAAGCTCCCTGAATAAAGAAAAGCTCTAAAAACACATCCGTCAACCTGGATTCGTAGACGCAAGCCTTCTTTCAACACAGCAACTATGCAGAGCAGCCCAACTCTTGACACAACCAAGCAAGAAACTTCAGAGCGCTACGCTGTACCTTTCTCGTCCATTGCTTCGCAATAGGGGACTCTTGGCTTGTGGAAAGATCTGTAAGGCCGCCTTGAGGCAAACTTTAAGGCCGCTGCCGTGTGTGTTGGACGCGTCGCTGGGCTTTGCCTCGCAATCCGCAAGAGCAGCTGACCTGAGAGATGCCAGATTGTGAGAGCATCTCCAAGATCAGCGAAGATACTAAGAACCCAACAATATCACATATGAAGTATCGGCAACAACGACATACCGATTAACATGCTGGGAAGATTGGCGTAGTCTCCCATGCCGAGCCAAAGGGCCGCTTGGCACGCCAGTCTACCAGACCTGGCCGACTGACTGAAACAGGACACCAGCAAACTACATGATTTAGATGGAACCAAAAGCAACGGCATGTACGATACCCTCCCACCCGTTCATGCTGCTCGTTGAGCTTACCTTAGATGCCTCACACAAGCAACAAAAGGGTTGCATGGTGCTGCATGGCAACAAGACCGAGGTCAGCTAGAGCCGTGCATAGCGGTGCCGCACAGACATGCACAGGACCCAAATTGCCAAAAGGCCGCCTTCAGCTCGAAAACGACTCGATGATGACGAAGGGCATCCCTCAGCGTCTGAAGGCGAGCAGGTGCAGGTTCAAGAGCATGCGGCATCAAGTGGCATCACGAAATGTCACCAATCTTCAAGGCCTTGAAGGCCATAGAGGCGTCAAACCACAACTGCAAGGATCCTACAACATCCCGATTCATCTCGCCTCGATGGCCAAGTCTCGCCGACCAACAAGGACCTGCTCGAGAGTGGCCGAGCTTGTGATGCGGCGTTTCGTAGGAAACCGAATATGCCGCCAAACTCTACATCACCTTTCCATGTTCTGCAAGCACTGAGATTGTCTGTCCAGCGGAGTAGCAGGGTTCGCAGATTCGTCATGCTGAGCAATCCCTTTCGCCGACCTCCAGTTGAACCAAGAGCTCCTGCGACCTTGATCGTTCGGCCTTGTCAACGTGACAGCTTGCAGCTGTCTAGAGAGAAACCACAAGAGCTCTGGTCCTGCAATTCAGCTTGAAGCTGTGCCACCTGTGAAGTCCAGACGATATTCGAAATACATTTGCTAAAAGAGTTGGTAAAAAGGATGGTGTCACCCAAATTGCGTGACACACGCCTCCAGGCGAAGCTCCGCCGTTTCTCGATGGCGAGCCGCAGCTTCATCTTTCCAGGCCTGGACCTTTGCCAATGAACTGTAGAAATCTGTGGATGTTATGCGTTACCTTCATTTCGTGTACGAAAGCCTCACCGCGCAGTCGGCGGTTGTCGCGCCACAAGCTGTCCTTGCACCGCTGCGCTCTAGGACTCAAGGACACGAGGACACTGCTCAGCCCCTTGGGCTCATGGGCTCACTTTAGGCTTGACATCTTCCCAGAGCGGAACTCTTCCTGTGATCATGTCATCTCTTTCGGTTCGTTTGGCTCTTTGTGAACTGTTCTCCTCGTAGGCAGCCGGCCTCGGCCTCTGAAAGGAGCGAAGAGCGATGAAGAGCGAACATGAGCGAAGACCCCAAGGACGAAATTTGCAATGCTGCAGGAAATGCAGATTGGGCCTCTCGAGCGCATCATGCAGAGAGCCCAACTCTTGGAAGACCTCCAAATCTGTGACAAGTCTAATCACGCTAGCTTTTCCTCAGCATCGAGATCAAGCATGCAGTTGTTTTCATGGCTATCGCGTTTGGTGCGCAACATTCACATTCAATTCTTGCAGCGCTTAGATCAGGCTAAAACACTTCACCTATTTTCCGTCTTTGAGAGCGAATCAAAAAAAGGGTGCCTGCACGCGATCTAACTGAAGCGAAGGTGACAAGGCCAGCTGATGCGAACCTCAATGCATGTGCAATTGGTCTGCTTCCGTGGCAACTGTATGGCTTCTGAGCGACTGACCCAGTTCTTGCACGGCCTCGCGAGATTCTCTGCCTTCCTGGGCATGAAAGCAGGCTGCTCGCTAAACCGTGCCTTTTGGTCTGGCTGACGAAGCACCTGCTTCACCACTGGCCTGGGTCGGCAATCGACACTGTCCAAGTTAACATCGGCCCCTAGCACAGCTCGCAGACACGTGGGTAGGAGTGGTGGTGGCGGTGGCGGTGGCGGTGGCGGTGGCGGTGGCGGTGGCGGTGGCGGTGGCGGTGGCGGTGGCGGTGGCGGTGGCGGTGGCGAGAGGGGGGAAGGGGGGTGTGTGTGGTGCGGGGCGGGTGGAAAAGGGGCACGGTTGGCTGGGGGGGCTTTGGGGGAGGTGGTGGGAGGCAGGCAGCGCAGGGGTGGACGGTGGTGGTGTGGAGGGTTGGTGCGAAGTGGCGGGAGGGTGTGTGGAGGGGGGTGGAGAAGGGGGGAGAGGTGGTGGGCTGGTGTGCGAGGAGGTGGTGGAGACGTGGGGGCTGGCGGTACTCTGTGACGGACAGGTGGTGAGGAGGTGGGGAGGCGGTGGGTGGTGGCGCGGTGGTGGGGGAGGTGTGGAGGGCGGTGGGGACGGCAGGTGGTGGCGGGCGGTCGGTGGCGGCGGTGGTGGCGGGCGGTGCCGGCTAGGGTGGCGGATGGCGGTGGCGGCGGCTGGCTTGTTTTGGCGGCGGGTGGCAGCGGCGGTGGCCGCGGCGGGCCGCAGCGGTGGCCGCGGCGGTGGCGGCAGCAGTGGCGGCAGTGGCGGCGGTGGCGGAGGTGGCGGTGGTGGCGGCGGTGGCGGTGGTGGTGGTGGTGGCGGCGGTAGCGGCGGTGGTGGTGGCGGCGGCGGCGGCGGTGGCGGTGGCGGTGGCGGTGGCGGTGTCGGTGGTGGTGGTGGTGCTGGTGGTGGTCGTGGTGGTCGTCGTCGTCGTCGTCGTCGTCGTCGTCGTCGTCGTCGTCCATGTAATGGGCCTTCTAGTGCGAGTACGGCGGGCCCGAATGCCTGCATAAGCCTGTGGTAGGGCTTGTGGCCTCATGGCCTACGGTGGGGGAGGGGGGGGGGCATGGTGCAACGGCCACGAGTGGGCCCTGTCTGAGTGCCACACTCAAGGGCCAGAACATGCCCATCACGTCCCATGTATCATGCATGTCCCATTATGCGCTACGGGCAAGCACAACACTTCTTCCACCATCTTCGTATCTTCCACTTCGGGAATGCTGATGTGCGCTTGGTTGTCTGGGGCTCGATTCTTGGATCTGAGTGTTGTCACATGCGAGCTTTCGGCAAGCGAGCTGGATCAAGAGGCAAGGACACACCAGTCAGAGCGGTAATAAGTGCAGTGAGCCAAGTAATCTCCAAGTACTTCGGCCATGTGCAAGCAGCGCGAGCCTATCTCCCAAAGGGAGGATTGATTCTTGCCAGGGCCTACAAGTCCATCATGCTACCAGGTACCAATATGCGAAGTTAAGTTTTCTCGCAACTCACCTGCCATTTGCCACTGAGCTCCAGGCAATTCCTCCCAGAAGAACCACCACATACCCATGGTAATTGCGAAAGTTCATCCTACAGCAAAGTGTCGCAAAACTGAGAGAGAAGTGTCTCTTGTGTGCAAGGGCTCGTGGCCCTCCTGCAGCTTGTCAAAGCTGGCTGGTGGATGAGCTGCATAGGCAGCAAGAGCAGCCTTGTCAGTCACCTGCATCAGAAACGTCAACGTCGCAGAACTCCTCAAATGCCCATGAGGTGCGCCTGCATGTTCTGTTCCACAACTTCTCGGCCGATGAAGGTAACGATCTGGCAAATACAGCTTCGGGCATGCCACAACTTGCCCAGACGACGAAACTGATCCCAAGAAAAGAATAAAAAATCTCCATTGTCCGATTCCGAGGCCTTTGGGGTGGCAGTTCGTTGCTTAGAACCGCAGTTACACAAGAACTCTCTTGAGGTGGCTCGGTCTGGCACCTCACCGGTGCTGTTGCTGCTGAGCACCGTTTGGTAGCCTTCCTCTGTGAGAGCCGTGGTGCCAGCATCCTGTGGCTCATGCACGCAATGCACGCCCCTCACCTAGGAAACACCAAAAACACATAAAAACACCACGACCGACCAGGCGCCGTCCTTCGTGATGACACACCTCGCATCCTTGTTGGCGGGGGGGGCTCCGAGTACCAGGCACCATGTCCGATCTACTCCAATGCGTTTACAGAACCAACTGCCTACCTACCGATTCTTTTGCTCGTTGCACGACTGCCCGATGGCCATAGAACTCTGGGCCTCGTTCTCCGAAGCGAGTGCCAAAGCGATCCAGCCCTGCATACGCTTCAGCGGCCAAGTCCCGAGACCAAGTTGGATCGTCAGCAGTAGGTGGAGGTGCAGGTGGGATGGCAATGGGAAACACCATCGGCAATGCTCGCATGCCTCTTCCGGAGATCACAGCTTGCGCAGAGCTCCATGCAACGGGCACGAACACGGCTCCAATGTGGGCTTCTGGGCAGACTGGCTGCAAAAAGAAACCACCTCTCGACATGTCCTGCTTAAGAGTCGACAAACGCGATGGAAAATACATGACACCCATCTCATAAGAGCGGACACAAATTTGTGAACCGCCCTTCTGCACTTCACCCCATGCTGACTTGCTCATGTTGTGCGATCCAACATAAAGCCAACTCAAGGCAGCGTCTCCATCGTTGCCGTCGAAAGTGACATATCGACACAATGTCTTCAAATGGGGCATTGCCATGGCCCGATGCTTCAACCGCAAATCTCGCACGTCTCTGCCCTGGCTCTTGGGCCCCCAGCGTCGCCAAAGTGCGGGCCAAGCAGATACAGTTGCTCGCTTGATGAACAAGGAGGCGCTGGACACCCATCCCTCCGTGCTGTCCCGAACTTGTCCGACGGTAGGAGCGACGAAGGTGACTGTGGGTTGCTTATGCTTGAGGAGCTTTCCGTCAGCTGTAGCTGTTGTCGACAGAGTCACGCAGAACTCCTCCATCCACTTCTTGGACAGTGCTCCAAAAGAGCTGGCCTGACAAATAATACCGTCATCTAGACCCAAGCGCTGCGACCCTTGAGAATGCTGACCCAGCAGCTTGCGCAAGCGCAGATGACCCCATGCGTGCAGTTGTCCTGATGTATGGTAACCAGGCACAGAGGACACAATGGCGACAGCTGCAGTAGAGAAGTCATACGCATGTAGTGCTGCAGGGTCAAAGCCTCCGCATGCCTTGAAGTACTTCTCAAGTTCTAGTAGGAAGTCACGTCCAAATTCATCGTCGGAACCAACACGGTCCTGGATCTCTGGAAAATCTTGTATAAACATAGCGTTGGACTTGTCATATACGTCCGCGAAGATGTCGTTGAAGGTGCGGATGCAAACTCTAAGGCAGTTCTTGTACAGCAAAAGTACGATCTTGCTGTGATGCGTACCCCACTGCAAGGGCAAGGCTGGAGAATGCAACGAAGTGAGCAAACCCATGCTCGTCCGTTGCTTCTCTACTTGCCTGCAGGCTTCCCCTCCATCCCCGTACAGAACAGACAAGCGTGGAACACGTAGGAGACTTGGACATTGCTGACACAGCCATGGAAGATCGATCATGAAATTGACAAGCACAACATGTGTGGCCAACTCGTTGCCCAGCGGGGGATTTTCGAAGATGTCCTTCAACGTCAGATCATCACCTGGCCAGTACGGTTCTGAAACACCCTTGCACATCGAGTGACACCCGAAACGCAGAGAAACATGCTGCAAACTACAGGTATGACAAGCGCAGCATCTGATTCTAGGTTCAACCACCGTTGATGAGACACACAAACCATAAATGCTGTCACGAACATGGTGGCCGGTTCACAACGTCTGCCCTCTGTTCCCTGCTTCCAAGGCGCTGCAAGTGTATGGACAGTCCATGAGCTTGTTGAAGTACAAAGCAGGGTGAAAGCGTTCACATGCAGAACCACTGTCTGCGAAACGTCGGCTCTCTGCGCGCACGTCGTCTTCTTGCGTGACTTGTGTGCCATCTCCAGCTCCACCATTCGCCAAATGCACTGGGACGTCTGCAGAACTGCTCGCCACAGTTTCCGCACTGTGCCCGGTGCGCCGCTTCTTCCTTTCAGGCTCATGTTCATCCGGCTCATCGTCCGACAGCTCCAACACGCGGAAGAAGTCTCTCAAAAAGCTCATGGCGGCCAGGAAGCCTTGAGAACCTGACAATATTTTCCAGATTCTCCAGTTACGCATGCACGTTTCGAGCAAGATCCTCCTGCGGGAAGCGAGCACCATGCAAAAGGCAAGATGCAAAAGGCAAGATGCGGCAAGCATAACAAAAGCAGCTGGTGCTCTTTTAACTTGCGTTCTCTCCCAAGGCTAAATTCGCCAGAGTTCTTTTCCAAGGATGCGCACAGCAGAGATCTTCCAAGAGAGACCTCCCTCTCTCTCGAGATGTCCGGGCTCCCCCGCGACTCCTCGGTACGTCGATGCCGGGGCAAACATGGCCTCGGCAAAGCAGATCGCACTCGCTTCCCAGTTCAAATTTGCCTGTTTACATGCTTATACAACTACATGTCTACATTTGACACAGGTACTCCAAGACCATGCCGGCGAATCGGTTGCGCATTGTTGTGCTTAGATGTGCTTAGCACCTGGCGGCCCCATCGAAGTTGCAATCTTGCAACGGCAGGTTGCCGGATGCCTGCAGAAAACACAGGAAGGCAGAAGTGGCGAAGATATACAAAGATGCTGCCGGTTCCAGAATTGGTGCCAAGGTGAGCCTGGCGCAAGTAAAACAAACTTAGCACCTTGGCTTTGCGGTGAGTGGACTGTCAGCTGTTGGACTCTCATGATGCAAGATGCTCTAGGAGCGTCGCATAGTCTGCCTTCAACCAGATGTCCTGATCAGGTGCTTCAAGTCTGTGGGGTTTTCACGATGACAGCAAACTGCAATGGCTGCCTGACAGGTGGCTGGCAAGTTGGAACAGTTGAAGGATTGAAGCTTGCTGCAAGCGTAGCTGATTGCCTGTCAAGCATCTTTGGAACTTGCTACCATGTTGGATCATCTGCGTGAGCGCAATCGTTGTGAAAGCACCTGCCTGGCCCACGCTGCCACTATCCGATGACCGATCAGCAACACAGGCGGCCATCACCTGTCTATGCCGAAAAGGAAACTACTGTAGTAAGTAGCAGAGGCCTACATTACTCGGTTGGATTTGCGTGTGTCCGAACATCTCCGGCGCTTTTCTTTTCAGCTGCTGGTCACTTGCGGAGACAACGTTGGATACTGCCAGAAAGCTGAGTATGGTATGGTACCCTCACTTCCTGCGGCCTTTGAATTCTATGCCTATGCCCCCAGGAAGCATGCACTATCATGCTGTGTAAGCCTGTGGGAGTCCTAGCCCTCCCAGCATCTCCAACCGTTCCATAATTGCACTTCGTCTGATGTAAAGGAACAAAAGACGGAGCAACTTCTGAAGGGAAGACATGGCAAGACTGGACTGCCAACGAAATGGAAGCTGGGCTTCAGAAAGGTTGCAACATGATGCAACACGATTCTAGGGTGGGCGCATCCCAATTGATCCAAGAAGGATGCTGACCTGGAAGGGAGCACAGCGACAGAGGTAAAGGAGGGCAAGGGATCACAAGGCAGAGCCAGCAAAGGAGGGCAAGAGGAGGGACATGCAGCTTGGACCAGCAAAGAAATCAAACACCCGAAAGACGAAGGAAGGGATTCTCTTCGTTTCTGCTCATTTTTGGGACATTCTTTCTGGGTTCCGTGCCGAGGTCCGAGGCCATTGAGGCGAAGCTGAGGTTTCCCACCAAGGATCGCGCACGGTGCGCACGCACCTGAGTAAATGCGGTTCCTTGCCGGAGTCTCTTGTCACGGCCTAGGGTTATCATTGCTGGTCTCAGGGGGATGCCGCTGCAACTCTTGCAGCACCTGTGTACCTGAACACATCTGAACACCCAGCATGACCCAGCACAAGCACCTTCTGCCGTTACTCCTGCAAGGCATCTTGGCAGCCTCTGGGCAAAGCTTTGCAGCTCTTGTTGATTTGACACAGTACCTCATGGCACAGCATCACACAGCTGTGGAAAAAGCGAAAGAACCCAAAGGCCATGCCCGTCCTCCCATGTGCCCCACCACACGCTTCACGAACGAAGCCATTTTCTGGACATCTTTCAAAGACAACACCGCCTCGGCTCAGGAGCTTGTGAACAAACTTCTGCAATGTAAGAATCCGCCGCCCCCCGCCGGGTCGGCGCTAGGAGGGGCTCCTTGCCCGGCACCACATCTCCACACCCCGCCCCCTTCCTTCTGCTTTTCTTTGCTGAATCATGTTCTACCCCCCCCCCCCACCCGCCCCCCCGCCCCCACCCGCCCCCACCAGCCGCCCGGCCAACCGCGCCCACCGCAGCACCCCCTTCTGCTTTTCCCCCCCCCCTCTGCGTCTCACCGCCAGCACATGCCAGCACCACATCTCCACACCCCCCTTCCTTCTGATTTTCTTTGTTGAATCATGTTCTATGCTGCCCCCAGCACGACCACCAAGCGGCTCGGCCGACTAAGGCCTCGAGATGCCTTGAGCAACCAGCCTGACGTTGGCCGCTTGAAACAACAGACCCGCATGCCACGCCGTGGGGGGTCGGCGGCACTGGCGGCAGCCTTTAATCCGGCCTGGCCGTCGTGGTCCAGTGCGGAGCACGGCTAGCCTAAGGGTTTGCCTTTCTGCGGGCGCCGCCAGTGCCGCCGACCCGCCCTGAAAATGGCATGTCTCCTTGCATGAGGCTCCGGGTGGAGCTCCGGGAGGGCTCCGAGCGGGGTCCCAAACGCGCATGCGTGGAAGTGCCGAAAACATCGTAAATACCATGTTTTTTGCGTTTTTGGAGGGCCGCCAAACGCCCTGGAGGGCTCATGATGCGTGACCCGGCGCGCATCATCGACCCTGCTTTTTGACCTTGGGCGAACATGCGAAAAGAGACCTTATACCTCAAGTTTTGGGGGGGTACCCCCACCCAACAGGGGCGAGCATCATGAGCATCAGCGACCCGCCCTCGAACCCACGGGAGGGCCCGGGCGCCTCAACAAAGCCAGAAAACACCGTAAATGCCGTGTTTTTCGCGTGTTTCGAGACACACCTCCTTTCGGGGCACTGCCGCGCCCCCACGGTGAGCATCATTGACACCCGAGGCTTCGGGGGGGTCAGCCGACGCCCGCGATACGCACCCACTCATTTCTCCGGGGCCCTCTTGTCCCGGCTCCGGAGCCTCGCTGATGCTCATGAGAGCCTCGCTGATGCTCATGATGCTCGCTTGGGGGGGGGGGTCCGAGGGGCCTAAAACGTGGTAAATACCGATACCGTGTTTTTTGCGTGTTGCGCGAAAAACTGTTCAAAAACTTATGTGGCTGCCGTGTATGCACGCAGCACCAACCGCGCCCACGTCGCGTGGGTTGGCGCTGCTCCAAGGACGGCTCCCCGAAGCCCTGGAGGGGTGGGGGTGGGCGAAAGGCATCCAAAAAAGAGTCTAGCCACCTGTTCGCATACAGGCCCAGGCGCTGATGTTCATGATGCTCGCGATGCTGTTGCGCGCGCACGCACGCACGTACACGTACACGTACACGTACACGTACACGTACACGTACACGTACACGTACACGTACACGTACACGTACACGCGCACGCGCACGAGCACGCGCACGCGCACGCGCACGCGCACACGCACGTGCACGCGCACGCGCACGCGCACGCGCACCCGCACGCGCACGCGCACGCGCACGCGCATGCGCACGCGCACGCGCACGCGCGCGCGCGCGCGCGCACGCGCACGCCCACACAGAGGATCATATTTAGGGTTTCGGCTGTCGCTGCCTGTTCTTTCTTCTCTTCTGCTTCCTGTTCATTTGTTTTCTTATTCCTTCTCTTTTTCTTACTTGTCTTCTTCTTTGTTTTTCTTCTTTTCCTTCTCATTCTTTCTCTTCTTATTCTTCTTCTTCATCTTCTTCTTCTTATTATTCTTCTTCTTCTTATTCTTCTTCTTCTTCTTATTCTTCTTCTTTTTCTTCTTCTTCCTCTTGTTATTCTTCTTTCTTTTACTTTATTATTATTATATTTCTTCTTCTTTCTTTTATTCTTCTTCTGCTTATTCTTCTTTGTTTTCTTATTATTCCTTTTCTTCTTTCTTTTCTTCTTCTTCTTTTCATTCTTCTTTATTTTATTATTCTTCTGTTTCTTCTTCTATTCTTCTTGTTATTATTTCTCTTATTCTTCTTTTTCCTCCTTTACCCTTTCTTCTTGTTATTCTTCTTTCTGTTCTTTTATTCTTCTTCTTTCTCCACTTCTTTATGTCCTCTTTTTCTTCCTTTACCCTTTCTTCTTGTGATTATTATTTCTCTTCTTTTCTTCTTCTTCTATTTATTGTTCTTTCTTTTCTTCTACTTCTGTTTATTCTTTCTCTTCTTCTTCTTCTTCTTCTTCTTCTTCTTCTTCTTCTTCTTCTTCTTCTTCTTCTTCTTCTTCTTCTTCTTCTTCTTCTTCTTCCTTTTCTTCTTTTTCTTTTCCTCTTATTTTTCTTCTTGTTTGTCTTCTTCTTCTTCTTTCTCTTCTTCTTAAGTTTTTCCAACCCCTAAACCCAAACCCGAGTTTCAGCTTTCAGAGGCCGGCCCGTGCCGCAAGGCCTGTAGATTCTAAGGGGCTGCGTGCAGGGGCGGGCAACGCCCCAAGGAGGCAGAGGCATGCAAGCGCGGGCGCGCCGCGCACGCGCGCCAGCAAGGCCATTCAGACGGCGCGCGCACGCGCGCGCGCGGGGCGCACGCTTCGCGTGCACGAGACAGGCTGCACGAGCTGGAAAAAAGTCACAAGCCTCCTCCGACAGAGGCATCACGAGCATCATTGGCTCCGTTCCTCGCCCTGTAAGCCCCCCGGGCCCCCCCCCAAGCATGAGCATCATTGGGCCCCCACTTCTCCTTCTTGGGGCCATCGGCCCCTCCCAAGGAGCATGAAAATCCCACAAAAACGCTGCGGCGAGGCGGGATTCGGAGGTATGGGTGGCGTTTCCTGCTTTGGAATACTTTTGAACGTGCTCCGGCCCGGGGAGGCCGCGGAGGTCCCAATGATGGCCTCCGGGGGCGGGTCGGCGGCCCTGCATGCCCATCCATTGCTAAAGCAAGGGCTTCCGCCCTAGCGGGCACACAGAGGGGCGTTGCCCGATTTGTAAAAATTTGCAACATGGCCCAAAGACACCAGCCTGGTAACCATCCTCTGAAATAGGAACCTGGCACGCTGCAATATGGCCCAACTCAGCGTGATGAGGTGAAAGCCTTCTGCGGATCAATGATGCACAAGTCGTTCGCTTTGATGCCTTGGCCTGACATAGGCACTTCAAATCCATTTTGACCCAATCTTCGGAGTCTTGCAACGCCGGTGTACATACCCAAGCAACTCTCGAAGAGTCGTACTTCAAAGTGGTCAACGTCATTGGTTGTGGTGTATGTGAACCATGCATGCGTGCACAAATGCCTTTGGTACCTTTGAGGGTGCCAGGCCTCCAAAAGCCTTTGCAAGCTCGTCAACTACGGAAACGCCCGCAGTCTGTTTGTCGGTCACTTCAGTTAGACACCTGAGAGCAGTTCACAGCTGTCATCCCATGTCATCCCAATTCTGTTGAGATCTATGATCCGGGTTCGGGACCACACAGGGAACGTCGTGCCGAAAAAGTCCATGCTGGCAGCATGATGCAAAGGATGAAATCGGCTCCCTGAGATCCCTCTCGTAACAATTAGCATAAAAATTCTGCTGGCACTTTAGATTCTGTCGGACCAAGAAATCGCATTCTTGTTTATTACGCAAGAGGATGGAAGCACCGAATCAATGATCAAGCAACAGCTGATGCTCAAGCATACGGAGACTGCAACGGATGTGCGACGGCTTCTTGCTCTTGTACTACTGTTGGTTCAGATTTGTGTCCGAAGCAGGAGTGCATGACACATGTTCTAACACCCTGAAACCGTCAGAGCCCAAACCTTAAACCTCAAGCCCAAACATGCCCAAACACGAAACCTTGAAACCCAGCAACCCTGAAACCCTTAATCCCAAAAACCCGAACCCAAAACCCTCAAACCCGAACCCTAAACTGCACATCCCAGATTGTAGTCTTTTGGCTTTTTCTCTGGGGGCTTTAAACTCTAAACCCCATAGTGATTTTTTTCATCCTTCAAACTCCGAGAAGCACCTACTACATCCGAGATCATGAGCTTTGAGGACTCGACTTGAGTCCCGGTTTCTGACTCATGGCTTTCTTGTTTACGACTCAGGCGATGCGACTGACTTGACGGTCAGCTTCACGGGAAGTATCGGAGACGCCCGTGTCCAACAAACTGCAATCGAGCAAGATAAAAAAATAGAAAAGTCAACAAAAAAAAGACGGAAGTCAACCTGGGACCCAGGTTGATGTTGACACCGAGCGTCCACGTGCAGCATTCCCCAAACCCACGCGAGACAAACGCAGATTTCGCAGATGCAGATGCAGCAAACGCAGACAACAAGCTGCGGCCTGGCAATTTTCTGCACGCCCAGGCCAAACCTCAGAATGGGTCAGAATCATCACCTCCTGTTCAGCTATTGCACGGCTTCACCTTACCTCTCCTTACCGTCTCATGTGAGCCAAATCGGCTCAGGCGTGCACATTCCGAACTGCATCTCAGATCCACCCTTGTCGTAGCGCACCTGAAACTCGAAGAAGCTCACCCCTGCCTCAGCCACTTGCCAGCACTTGAGAAAAATCTTTGGGGCTCTGTCACAGCTGAAAGAATTGAAAGAATTGGGCCATGGTGGTTCTTAAAGGCCTGAGCGCATGTGAGGGCTCGCGTAGCCACTTGGAAGTGATTTGGAGCAGCCAGTTGCAAATTGTTCTCGAGACACAGCTTCGCCAGTGAAACGGGAGGATGAGCCATGCCAACGGTGATGCAGCAGAGGGGCCAAGCTGGAGTTCTCGGCGATGGACATGATCTTCTGCAAGTCCTCTGCTTGAAGCTGCCCAGTCTGGTCAAGATTCAAGCCAAGCGGCAGAAACAACAAATCCCAGCTTCTCTTGACATGCCACCCACCTTCGACGGAACCTTCAAAACCCCGAGAACGAGAAGAAACCTCTTCCACACTATTATAGAGTCTAGTCAGTTCCGTGCCGTGGGAATTTGAGGCCTCCAATTCAAATTGGACAACTCTTGGACCTCCTTTGGCCTTTGCCCTTGGCTCCCAGCTCCCAGCTGACATCTTGATCGCAACACAATCGGAGAGCCGGTGATGAAATCTGAGTTTGGGCTTTTACCAATGCCTTCACAAGGCAGGCTCTTGCTTGTTGGGGGAAGCAAGAAGGCTCCAAAGCCAACGTTTCATAAGCCTTATGAAGCCTTGCTCTCGGTCAAGCCCTTGCATCATCTTGAGCTCGGCCCGGCAGTGCTCAGTGGCGGATGCGCGCAGAGATGGCAATCCGAGCATTGAACTCGGTGTCAAGTAGGTTCAGCCACTCACAAGGAACTACCAGAAGCTACCACCAAACCCGGCAAAGCCGACACTGGAAGGAGCCCAATCTCGCAATGATCAGTCTGTCTCATGGACGTCCTGGCCCGCTTGAACGTGCGGTGCGTGGTACTCGCCAATGAACACCGGCGTGCTTGGAAAGAGAGCCTGTCGCGACTCACACCGACTCACCAAGCGAGATCTAAGTTCAGAGGCCTCGTAGTCATCAAGGAAGAGAGGCTTCATGTCCGTGGCAGGGTTGTTGGTGTTGAAGCTGTTGGTGAACCTTCGCTGTTCTTACTGCAACATGTCTTTATGCTGTCTTCATGTCATCACCGTACAAGGGTTAACCTCGACTTGCCTCGACTTGTAAACATGGGCCAAATCGTTCTTCGGTTTGTAGCCATACTCCTCAATGAGGAATCAGTGAGGCACAGGCAGCATCTTTGGCTTTGGATTGCCCATACGCAACTGTATGATTTGATATGCATTCTTGAAGACGGTCTCTAACAGCTTGAAATGACATGAACCCATTCTCCTCGGGCTTTTGCATGGCTCGTCGTAGCTCCAGCATCTCAGGTTTGCACAGAATCACATGCACACAGCAGTGCCATGCAACGTTTGGCAAATTGCTGTGGGAGCGTCTTGACCAAGTGATGGCTTAGACTTCGCTCCAGGACAAGCCTCACAAAGCTGCTAGCAAGGAAAACTGACCAACTAGCAACTCATATCAACTCGCATACGCACTGGATACGCGGTTCGGCCAGCGCAGGTCGCCACCCGAATGCAAACCTTTACACCCTTCCCAACCACACCCAACGTCAGGGAGTGCCGTCTTAGTGTCCTGGTTTACGGTGCCTGCTCTGTGCAGTTGTGTGTTTTGCTAACGCCTGTCAAGATTTCCGTTGTTGAGACGAGCAGCGGTACAGACACCGAAGGAGAAGGTGGCCGTGAAATTGGGCAGGTTTCCTTTGGCACCAGCCTCCTGAAGAGACCAATCGGGCTTGAGTCTCACCACGCCTCACATCTGAGCTATTTGGCATTGCTTGGCCCGCCTTCTCAGCATCCAACATGCCATCAATGGCACTGATGATCGCCCTCCCGAGTGCGAAAACAAAACTGTGCACCAAATTAGAGACCGACCGACAGACAACCAGACAAACTGCGAGTGGCGAGTGAGATTGGCGAGCGAGCGAGCGAGCGAGAGAGAGAGACAGAGAGAGAGAGAGAGATGGAAATGAAAAAGCTGGTCAGCCTAGATACACAACTTGCGGTCCTGCTGAACATTTTTGGCTGCGACTCTCCAGGTATCTTCAGATCTGGTTCATTGATAACGATAATCGTCCTGAGCAGCAGCAGAATCCTGATTGTTGTAGCAGACAGGAAAGCAACAAAACACGAGAAACCACGAATCCCTCACGAGTCCAGTAAGCTGCTGGCTGCAATGCGGGATGATAGGAGCCATCTTTAAGGAAGCCATTCTCCAGATTGCTTCTGTATTGCTCTTTGATCTGCGAATAGCAATTGTATTCCTGCGAAACTTTCTGACAACAATTCAGACAACAATTCAAAGCTAAGTCAATTCGTGCGGACTGCCCAGTCCGTCGTCATACAGTTCCCCGGCATCTGAGTGTATGGATAGTCACTCATGCCAGGAATCACCTGTCCACGGGGCCGAAAGCTGAGGATGCTTTGCATGGGGTAACACATTCAACGCCTGCAAACCTTGGCCGTGTGCTTCATCCAGGAAGGGCCTATGATCCTGCAGGCGACGTTGAAGTCCAAAGCTCTTTAGAAAACCCGGCTCGCAGCATAAAAAGGACACATCTTGACTACAATTTAGCAGGAAAACACAGAAACCGAAATCCAGCAAAGTATGGACAGATCACCGATCACCTCGATCACCTTCTAAAGCAATATGGAGTAATGACCCCGCGTGACCCTGTTTGCATGCGGTCCTCGCGAGGGTCGTTGCCGTAAAGCCGTACCTCCAAGCCACCCGGTGCTGACAGCACGTGCAATGAAAGCTGAAGGCAGCGGCCTAAGGCAAGGGCCAAAGTCCCCAAAATTTTCGGTGCAATTGCACAAACCCCCGCAGTGACCAGTGACTCAATGACCACAGGTACTCCTGAAGAACCTGCTAGAATCTGCTAGTCTTCGTGACTTCCTGGGCACCGCGTTGGCTCCCAGCTTCTTCATGATCGCCAGGTCTCCACGTCCAGATGAACTCCACTGCGCCTTGACTATGCCACAAAGCCCTTCACCCAACCGAGTGTGGGGCCTGTCCTTGGCAGAGTCCGACATGAAATCATCGTTGGGAAGCCTGCCTGCCGCCTCGCGTCCAAGTTGAGATCATCCATTCCGAGCACAGCATACTCAACGAAGTTCAACGAAGTCCTTGAGCGGGGAGGGCCCATAGCTGATCCCTTTCAGGACCTCCTGAATTTGTACAGGCAAACTCACATCTTCACGACGTTGACATACGGTTGACCCTCGCTCTTGCCTTCGAACCTTGCGAACCATGCGTCATCTGCATCCTTCTGCAAAGCGACCGGCAAAAAGGCAGAAGCAACCAAGCCTGTGCCTTATGCAGACCATAAACAGCAGCCATCCGAAAGCCATTGCCTTCCACCGCTGGCGACACTGCCACTCAACAGTCTCGATGCTGCACTCACTTGCAAACGTTTGCCACCGAGTGCTAGTAAGCAAAGGTCTTCTGCTAAATGGGACTTGTCTCGACAACGGGGTGCCGGAGAACAATTGGTTCGATACTCTTGCCTCACACCTCGCAGAGCCAAGCGCCCAGCGAGAGGACCGGAGATGAAACCTATGAACACTTATGAACACTTGTCCCGTCCTTGCACTCACATGTTGAAGTGTAAACAGTAGGAAATTGATGAGTGCGAATATGGTTTGCGCAGTGTGTAATGCATGCTTCGGCACCAGCCAGGAATAGCTTTAACAGGTCTAACGACTTGGGCCAAATGCATCAAGCGTTGGAACCATTATGAAGCCTTGTCCCCATGTCGTGCAAGCCATTGCAAGCCTCTACAAGCTCTAACTCCGACTCCCCTGTAGCATCTTGTAGCCGGGAAGCATTGGGAATGAAGAATCTGATATCATCTCGCGGAGGGACACCCAAAGTGTTCTCAGAGAGTAGAGTACGCAGGTCATGAGTCAAGATCGGTCACGCTCCCTCTAGTAAGTTGACAGCAGAACGGAGACACACAATTCACATTGATCAGTCACGACATCTTCTTTTACTTCTGCCGGTTAACACCCTTCGCCTGGCTGCTCCTGCTTCAAAGGCGCCACACCCGCAAGTGAGCTCACAAACTCATGCGGCAAGTTGTCCTGCAGTAAGAGATGCTGCATTCAGTGTGTCGACTAGACTAGAGTTTGGGTTGACCAGTTTCGGGTAGTTTCAGCCATTCGGCATAACTCGAGACCTCAGGCATCCATACAGTCCTGTCAAGACCTGTCCTCACCAAAGTTCTTTTCTGGTCACTTGATGTCACCTGCTGAAGCTTTTTGTGAGAAGGGGGAGCTCCTCGCCCTCCTCGCCCGCGGCAGTTGTAGCAGTAGCATCCACAGGAGTGGGCTGTGCAAATGCCGAAGCTTCCTCCTAGGGGAGATTTATTACAGCACCATGGATCGCAAGGCAAATGCCTCTGTTTATACTGGGCCTCTGACAGTGGCAGGTGCCGCATCGGCGGTGTCCTCGATAGCTGGTGCCGTTGGTGTTGTAGCAGCTGCCGGTGCTGTAGGAGCCGTTGTGCCAGTCGCTTCCGTGGTGCCATTGGTCGCACACGGCATGGCACCTTACGTCACTCAAGCGCAAGGTATCGCAAGGTGCTGGCTTTGCGAATCATGCTTCATCTCCCTACGCGCCTCCCCAGGCGCAGCCCATCATACCGCATCCTCACATTTGACACGTAGCCAAGAATCCAAGCTTGTTTGGCTTCGGTCTAGCCAGCATGCTGTGAAAATCGTGCATTCAAGTGCTTCACCTGCCATAGGCGCCATCTGCCCAGGCATCATGGCACCTTCACTTGCAATGCCAGTTTTCTCAAATTGTTTCAAGCTGAAACGGGGCAGTGTCGGAGCCGACTCATGCTCGTTGAGTTCGGAACCAAAGCAGCCCGGCATTGCCATCTGAGTCCAAAAGGATGTCCCATGACACTTGAAGTGACTTGAAGACTACTTGAAGCCCCGTGCCTGCAACAGTCTTGACTAAGAATGGTTTCGTGCAGTGAGACCGCGACGGGCATCATTCCGCAGCCCATGCCACCCATGCTGAAAGCATCCATGGTCATGGGGTACACCGTGCTGCAAGCGGAGGCCGCAATCCCTGGCACTGTTAGGTATTGTTTCATGATGCATGTAGACATGCCACGACATACAACAATAGACACGCTGTGAGGCCTTGCTGCAGGTGTGTCGTTGCCGCTTGGAATATGGAGTCCGAGGCATCGCCGCCTTCTCCCAGCTCCCGCAGCTCTCTCAGTTCGAGGCTCTGAAAGCTTGTTGGACCCTGAAACTTTTGTGGAACCTCTTCATGTTCACCAAGCCATACCATACAAAATCTGTAGGTGATCTTGAGTTCCAGGCGATAGGTCAGGTGGTCCTGTATAATCTTGATGGCATCCACCTGGGAGAATATCCCGAGCTGACACCCTGAACACAAAGTCCATCGTCCAACAATTCCCGCAAGCGGCAGCTACAATGCGAGCAAACTGATGCGTGTTGAAAGAAATCATTTTGACACGATCGTCACTTGTTTCAGCTGGCACGGCTGAATGACGCATCACTGACGCATCACGCGTCCGCCTCCGGAATCTGCAACAGCAATGACTTGGCAGCAGTGGCCAACTTTGGCAGATGCCTGGCCAGACCAGACAAGAAAAAGCAGACCAAAGATCGTGTAATTTGTGCAATAGCATGGATTTGATATGCCGGCTTTGCCTGTTCAGCATCTCTGTCACCATCGTTGATGGCAGGGGCACTCCCTGTTTTTGCACAATCACAAAATTACACAAGCATTTGTGATGAAAGGCTTTGAGACGATGCAGCACCTGTGCAGTGTTGAAGGCGGCCACTGCCAGCCGGTTCACGACATGATTGACCTGACTGGGGGCGCGGTTATCACATGCTTTCACAGATCCGTCATCATTGTGGATACTTCACCTAAGCCTGAAGTACTTCACAGCGGAAATACACGGCGGAAT
Source organism: Symbiodinium natans (assembly GCA_905221605.1). Lineage (NCBI taxonomy): Eukaryota > Dinophyceae > Suessiales > Symbiodiniaceae > Symbiodinium > Symbiodinium natans. The sequence goes on along the minus strand of CAJNDS010002182.1, from coordinate 509,391 downwards.
TGCAGATTAGGACAGAGCAGCCCTCAAATAAACACTGGATTTTCAGCAATCAGTGAACTTGGAATAACTTGGACGAACCTGAATGATGTGCTGCGGATGTCGGCCATAGACACTGGAAGCGTGTTCAGCTCAAAAGCCAAACTTGCAAGCAGCTGTCCTAGGCGAATCCTAAACTCAACTTCCCCTCCACAAACACGGATGAAACATGATGAAACAGTCGGAGTTGCAACAAACACCACCGGTTTTGAAGATTTGTGTGCAATTAGTTCAGCATCTTCTTCCACAGGGCAGTTCGATGTGAACCCTAGTAAATGAAGCGACTCCTACACTCCCAGTCTTCAAAAATGTTGAGTGGGCGGTGATCCGGGCTAGCGAGGCCCCTGTGGCAAATGCTTTCAAAGACTAACCAAAGTAAAATTTACAGACGACCTTTGCAAGTATTTCCGCAATGCCAAGCACCTTGTAGACACCTGCTGAGCAAAATCGACTACGTGACATCGTCGGACATGCCCGTGAATGTGATCCTCCGACATTCTGCCGATCGGTGTGAAGCACAAGAGCGATGCAAGATGAAGAGACTTAAGGGGACATCTATAGTCGCTAGGTCCTCACTAGGCTTGCAGGATGCTTGCAGGATGCTTGCAGGACGCTTGCAGGCTGCAGGCTTTCTGGTTACTCTGAGCAGCAAACCCACACGGATGGATCAGAGATCTCACTCCGCCTGTCAGAGAAGCAAGCCACACTTTGCTAGGAAAGCTCTGGCTACCCTCGACAACGGAATGAGATACCGGCTTGCTCGCCAGGGTTTGCAGTACCTGCACAACCTGACGAACAGGTGACGACAGAGGGCATGTCCGGACAACTGCTACAGAACAACTGGCCTGGTCGGATGGCAGCGCTCGTAAGGCAGTCAATGCCTGCACAACCGAAATTTCCCAACACATACACCTCACCTCAGTTGACCACGCTGTCGACTGTGCTGCAGGCTTCGTCTGTCATCGGGGGGCACTGCCTCAGAGAAGGAGCCCAAAACTTGCTACTCTACGAGGAGGCAACAGAACACACAACTCGAGGCTGAAGCTCCAGGAGGGTGGCAATCTTCCGCGAAATCTCCGAACAGACATGACATCACAATCATCACATACAGAGGGAGACGCTGAGGCAGCTCAAGCATGCTCAAGCTCTGCTCCCAACGCAATTGCCACCTGCCTCCCGATTGCGAGGATTGTGCAGGGCTTGAGCAGCAGCGACAGCTGCAGCTAGCTCACCTTCCACCGCCAGGAAAAGCTTCATGTCTTGAACTTGCCGCACGTGCAATCCGACTGCCTTCGTATACGTTGAGCTGAACTGGCTGCAAATGCTACAAGATGCAGTAAGCATTCAAAAGCTGCATCCGCCAGCTGCCGAACTTGAACTGATCGTGGACATTCCACAGCTTCCACCGCCCCGCTGCTTAAGACATCCTATCACTTATGAGTCAGTTATTCCCATAAGTTGGCCGAGGCCAGCCTGCATGTGCACGGAAAGCGTACTCCGTGCCGGGAACCTGCCCAATGTCAACTTCGACCCGCGACGTGCGGGGACACACGCCTCATCTAGATCAGAAGATCGCAAGTGACTGATCCAGGGCTCCCACAGCCACCATGCCAGTATTCTGGCATCAAGTTGTGATATTACGTTTGCGGCACACACTCGGCACACGGTTGTCATAGCGTTTCTGGTGGAACCTGCTGCAAAGGCTTCGTCTCGGGAGCCGAACGCCGTCTCCAATCCATCACCTGCATTGTCCGGGGTGCTCCAGTTGTGTCAAACAACAGCACACCACAAGCCAACGCAACGCTCCTCCGCAAGGCTCCGTACTGCCACATTGGGGTTCGTTCAGGTGATGTATACTTCTAGAAATGCTGGAATCAAATGCCAGGCAGCTACGAGCTATGTTAACCAAACGACAGAATGTTCTGCCTCGGGAAGAGATTTGGCACGTTTCGGCAAATAGTCAATGATTGTCGAGAGTGCGTTCCTGCTCTCGACACACATTTGTCAAAAGAACACAACTAGTAACTAGAATCCAGTAATTGATGCACTTCTCCTGCTGCGACATACCAGCGTTGGAGTGTCACACTCGGAGGGAACGACCGGGGTTGAGAAGAATGGAAGATGGAACAGCTGAGGCATGGTGGCACGTGGCAGTACATTTCAGACGCTTTCAGATTTGACACCTTAGCTGTCGAAGGTGTTTGGTCAACTCGAGGTGTAAGGTGCCCTCTCGTGTGCCCGTGAAGGACCTTTACCGTATCCTTCCGCTGCAACGACTGCACCCCGGCCACTTCGGCAGGGGCCGGATGAAACACCTCTACCGCCTTCTTATTTGCCTTGGGTTTCACAGTCCTGACCCACGTCAACCATGATATGCTGGAGGTGGCACGTGCGTCAGCATCTGTCCCTACATGTGCATGTATTTTCCTTTTTGGTCCTTCCACAAAAACCATCGAAACCAGATTCTACTCCGATTGACAGTGCCACAAGGCTAGCTGACATCGAGATCGGTTGTTGATATTGCACTCTTACAAGTCTGGTTTCCGATGGCTTGCGTAAAACTCGTTCTCAGATGGGTCAAGCAGCACGCGAGCAAGGAGAGCTGGAAGCGACATAAAGGCGACGTGAAACGACTACTGTAAGCAATTGTAAGCACGGCTAGGCACGGCCCACGAGGCAACGCATGCAACGCCAAAAACTCCTCGGCCTGTGGCTTCTTTGGCAAGCCGAAGGAGATCTTCGGAGCCGGTGCCGGCTTTGGGGCTGCCGTTTCTGCCGTTGGTGCCGGCTTCGCGTTCCCAAACAATGCCTTCAAAATGTCACGTGCACAAACACTCTGAGCCATCAGCTTCTAAAACTCTTGCGGCGTTGCATGTCCCCGACTCAAACGCTCTCCTGCCGCAGCTCTTCCGCGGCAGACAAGGCCTGGGACAGGGAGACGAGGGGGGCAAGAACACATATCAGCAGCAAGAGTAGAAATAAAGTCAGTTGCGGTGACAACTGATGAAGAAGCGTGTTGTGCCATGCCGTGGACTCATTGACGTGAAACACCAAACGAGCCAGGACAAAAATGCCGGTTGATGCTAAGTTGATGCAGGGGTTGGCGGTTGGCGGGGTCGGCCCGTGCCGCTAGGCCACCTTGGGTTGTTTCTTGGGTTGTTTCTTTGGAATGGTTTTTTGCAAACTCTTGCAACGCCCGGCGTGAAGTAAACCTAACGCTTCCAGCCGTAACACAAGGGTCGCCTTCCAAGGAAGAACCCCTAAAACTTACAAGCTCTAATCAACCCTTAAAACGCAAAGCTTAAAAAACCCTGAACCAAAACAAGTCGAAAACCTCAAAGCTGAAACACCTAAACCGACGCTCAAGGATTCTTGCTGTCCAAAAGTCCAGGTTCCTCGAGACTCGTACGTCCGAATCAGTGGTCACAAGTTACAAGCAATTCCCCTGTTTCCCCAAAACCGAAAGCCAAGCCCGGAACCGGTGTCTGAACAGCCGACTTCGCAGAGCCCTCTTTCTGAGCTTCCTTAGCAAGTTCATTGGTCCACATGCGCATTGTGCTCCTAATGCGGAGCAAACTCCGGACCTGTGCTGCAAAGATGCTGCGCCTAGCGAAACACAGCTAAACACCGGCATCTTCCCTGAAAGCAAAAACTGTGTTCAAACTGCATGCTTCGTGGCAGCAGCCGACTTGGATTTGGCCTCGGATGCTTTGAAGGAATGCTTTGCTCGTGCTTTCCACGCAACCCGCACAGCCTGGACATCGTCCGCAGCCTGGCACAGCAAACGCGGACACCTTAGCCGCCTTAGCAAGATACAAGAAGATCCCTGCCTTGTTATTTGCAGCCTTGGTCTTGGAACGGCTCCTGCACAAAACGTCTGCAACTTCCGTGAACTGGCAATGACCCGCAGCTTATCTGACCACATGTTATCACAATTACACTCCTTTGCGCTATTTCTGAAGGACCATAACATAACCGCGAGATCGCTTCCGATCAACAATCCATCAGACATGGATTCTCACCAGACTCTTGATAGCAAGGCTGAAGGTAGTCGAAGACCTGAGCAAAGATTATCAATGCGGCCTTGCCCATCCCCCAACCCTCCTCCTGCGGTTCTGAGAGCTGGAGGAATGCCTCTTCAAAACGGATGGCGTCACGGGCACTTGACAAGCACTTGCACATCAAGAACCACACAAGCTTTTGACGCACCTCGCCTTTTCCGTCGATTGGAAGACCTTTCCTGCAGCGACGTGCACGAAGCACAGCGCAGCACAGCGCAACAGAGCAAAGCACCTTCAGCCCACAAAGACTGGCCTTCTTCCTAGATCTGGATCTGTTGCGGTCCTCTGCGCGAAAGGCCTTCAAGCATCAGCTCTTGTTGACTGTCGCTTACAACACAAAATCACACAACGTGCTGTAATCTGATGCCACGTGCAGCTCGAGGCCTTCTTGTTCCTCGACTTGGACCGCGAGCGGTCCCGTTTCACGGGACGTGCCCGGCTTGGACGCTTAGGCGACTTGCGCTTGCGACTTGGAGAGCTGGAAGCGCGCCTCCACACCACTCCCAACCGCAACTGCGCGCACTAACCGCATCACGTGGCACACGCGGGTACATGCGGGCGGCATCGGGCGGCCTCTTCCGTTTGCTGGCAGACCGGTCCTCCAACACAGTTGAAAGCTGACAGGATGTGCATACCGCTTAATCGCGGCTTAATCGCACGGTGCTGGCTAAAGAAAGAGGCTGACGCTGGGTATTGGGCAAAAGTGAGATAGCTTGGATCTACACGAGAAGCAAAAAGACTCTGCAGCAGCGGTGGCAAAGGGGGCACGCTTCTTTTTGCTGTCACGGCGGGCCGCAGTCTTGCGAGTTGACTAGAAAAATTGTTTCATCGATCTGCGCAGGCGCACTCACTCACTCACTCACTCGCCGGCCCGTGCTTGCTATGGTCTAACAATGGGGGGGCGCTCCTTTTGTCTTCTTCTTCGGCGGGGCCCATTTTTTTTGCTGCCGGGGGGGGGGGGGGGCGGGGGGTGTGTGTCTGTTCTTAATTGTTGCTGCGGGGCCCGTGTTTTGCTGTCGTTGCGGACTAAACCAACACTGATGCCCAAATATTATCCGTTTCAATTCATTTTCAATTGAAGCTTGTTTGCCGTTATTCTGTTCTTTTCTAACTCTTTCTCTCCTTCGTCTTCGATATCAAACATGCATGTGGTTCTATGCATCTGTTGTCGAACTCCGTATTTGCGAATGGCTGCTTCCCAGCCTCGCGGTCTGATTTCGGTCTCACAATGTCTTGCGCAAAAGACATGTGCGCACAATATGTTGCATGGCTTAAGCAACTAGTACACCGGCAGTAGAGAGACCGTACAATACATAAAGCCACCTGGCGGCATGAGCCAGGTCCAATCCCCACCGAGGACCCAAGCCCAAGAAAGCAAAGCCCCAAACCCGAATGGCAAACGTTGGCAAACCCTGAGTCTAAACCTGCAATTGGTTTGAAATGCTCCATGTTGCCTTCTTGATTTGAACAGGGGCGTTAACTAAACTTGCCAATCCTGAAGCCTCCCGTCCCAACAGAAGGCTGCAACCTTAACTCCACAAACGAATCCTGAGCCCTAAGCCGGGGCCACGCGTTCAGTGCTTGCATAAAGGAAGAGGAAGAGGCGTCACAGCCCGCGGTTACCCGTCGGCACTCTCGCAGTACAGCATCACTGTCACTTGTGCCCACGTGATCCGGATCACTCCCTTGCGGCCACATAATCGGTGGGGTGTGAGGGGCGGGCCGACCCGATCGGTCTGACGCGGCACGCCCCACGCGGCCCCACACCCCAGATGGAAGCTCCCGCGTAGGTAAGGTAAGCTTTCGTGATTCGTTGGCATATTCGTACCGAGTTCATGCCGAACAGAACACGCAAGACTACCAGTACACAGCAGGCCATTTAGCAACCAGGCAGAAGTTAACAAGAACAAGTCGTACACCAACGCATGGCAAACATTGGAACACCCAGGCGCCTTCTTCCGTGACTTGGACCGCCTGCCACGGTCCTTCGCGGTGTCAGCTTGCAGTTCAGCAAACTGAGCAGAGCATCATACACAACATAATGACTGCTTTGTTGCATCGGCACGCCTTCTTGTTCCTCGACTTGGACCGCGAGCGGTCCCGTTTCACGGGACGTGCCCGGCTTGGACGCTTAGGCGACTTGCGCTTGCGACTTGGAGAGCTGGAAGCGCGCCTCCACACCACTCCCAACCGCAACTGCGCGCACTAACCGCATCACGTGGCACACGCGGGTACATGCGGGCGGCATCGGGCGGCCTCTTCCGTTTGCTGGCAGACCGGTCCTCCGTGCATGCTAGAACTGTTTGCGTATACATTGTGCATCTTTGTGCCATCGGTGTCATTCGTGTCCCAAACACAGTCCAGCAAAAGCAAAACAAAAGCCGACCTTCTTCCTGGACTTGGATTGCTTGCTGCGGTCCTTCGTTGAGCGGATGACGCTGCTGTGGCATGACCGGCAGAAACGCATGAAAGGGATATGCTGCCATGTGTATGTAGCCCTCCCGCAAACAAAGAGAAAAGCTGCCACAAGGCCTTCTTGTCTGAGGATGGCGAGCGGGCTTTGCCAGCTGGCACCAACCGAACTCGTGCCTCCTTCGCGCGGATCGGTTCCCGTCGACCTATTTTTCTCTCCAGCTTCTCATAGCGTGACCAAACTAGCATTGAGAAAGTGCAGGGGATGCCACAACAAAACCAGAAGCTAGAAATGTTACCTGCGATCTCTGGAGCAGAGCTCTGCGAAGACAAGCCGATTCGGTGTCGGTCCTCCTTCTTGACCTTTGCCTGTTGCGAGGAGTCCTCAGAACTATCTTCGTCGGGATCCTTCACATCGTTGGCCTTTCCTTCTTTGTCGCTCTGCTCCTCGCCTTCCTTCTCCTCTTCCTCAGAATCTTCCTCCTCGTCTTCCTCCTCGTCTTCCTCCTCTTTATCCTCCTCGTCTTCACGGGAAGCCTGGCAGACACGAGCTGCACGAAAACCGGTAGAAATTGCGCAGCTTCTGTCGTGATCTGCCTCCTCAGAGTCTGACTCGGCTCCTGCAAACCAGCTTCACAGTGTCACATGCCGAGACAGGACTGGCAACAGGAAACGAACGCAAGGGTGCCTCTGTCCGTAGCTGCAGCCATAGGACATGAAAGCAGTATCTAGAATCTAGACTCAACCATATAGTAGAAGCCCTGTAGACTCTAAGCCCTCTCAGCCCTTCAAACTCGTCAGGTCACGACTCCCAACACCTAAAGGAAGGCTGAAGGTCACTGAAGGTCTCTACTTCGCCGATTGCAGAGCTGCTCGACTTGCTGTGCACTCCCTGGACGCCGAGAACTGCCAGAGGGCCCTTTGGCTCTTGGGGGCATTTTCCTACCTCAAAGCTTCAGCAAAGAAGTCGAACAACGCGCGTGGCATGTGAGAAGTGAGTGCTGAAAACTTTAATCTGGCCGCTAGCCATTACTGACGCATGGCTTCCGCGCTCTAATTAGTCCATGTCATCGACTGAGTCCGTATACACGTCGAATCTTCTGAACCGGAGACACGGGAGCAACGCTTCAGGGCGCCATGGATTCTTATGGACAAAGCGGTAAACTATGCGCTGCATGATGAAAGCAACCCATAACTTAACGACCCGCCAAGCACATGTTCTCTCAATGACTTCCAATGCATACAAGGATGTTGCGTGTTGGTGAACATTGACGATGACAAATATTCCACAGTCGCTTTGCTGGACGGAACATGTTGCAGAACATCTCCACGCCCACGCTTTATCGCCGAAGCGTAAATGCATTCTGCAAGGAGCCATACAGGAGCAAGGGCTGGCGTGCAAACCTAGACTCTATAGCGCGCATAAACAAGAAACTTGGCGCCTGCCAAGCCGTATGGTCCTTTATGGGGGCGGCACATGCGGGCGGGCACTGACACACTGCGGCGTCATGCCACAAAGATTTCCACTGCCAAGTGAAACAGCAGGGACGACTACCCTGGACTTTCCCCTGGACTTTCTGCAACTGCAATAACACTCAAGAGCTTGAACAAAGAGCAACCATGTGTGCCAGAGAGTGCGGTCAAGCCGTCCACTGTTGAAGAACTATTTTCGAGACAGCTAGACAGCCGGAAACTGTCAGGAATCACGACGCGCATCAGACAATCCATATTCAACAGACAATTTCTGCTGACCTCACATCCTGGTAAACTCTTCCACAAAAAGGACTCCTCTAGATCTGGCTACACAGCATTGCAACACATTGAGGTGTCGAAATAATAAACGTATGGCGTCTGCAAGGCATATACAAACGCTCAAGCAAGAAAGTTCTTGAATTGTAATGAGCTTTACAGGTCATGGTAAGGGGGGCGTCCTACCATCCATCCCATTCCGTGGCAAGCTTCATGAACTTGCTTGACAGATGCCAATGCTCCAGAAGTCTCAGGATTGAAAGCGGCCTGCACGCCAATGCAATTCTGAACGCACGGTGCATCAGCAATCTGGAGAAACATGTGGAGGAATCTACAAGAAACATCTGGCAGTTGATTCTGATATGCGGCGCATGTCATGAAGCGAATCAAGAAGAGGGCCCAAACTGCTTCATGGGACACATCCCACTCCAGCTTGCCCCATCTTGGCATTGCACACTCATGACAATCTTGACAACACTGTTGTTCCGGGAGCCAAATTGGTCCCCCAACTTAAAGGCGTTTGACACGAGTTGGATTTCCCCTGAGAGGCTTCAAGCAAATGGGCTTCTCAAAAATGGAGAAGCTTCTCAAATCTGAGAGCACTTGGGGAGGAGTTGAGTTGGGGGACTTATTTCATGATGCGCGGTGAGGGGAGCGGCTCCAAGTCGGGGGGGGGGGGTCTCCATTCCTCCTCCCCTTCGGTCCGTGGTGGTGTTCATATGGCATCGCCGAGTTGTCGAACATTTCGCTGGTTTTCACTGTCTTGATGCAAGGTCTTCAGCGCCTGCAGGTGCTCTGTACACCGGCAAACTTTGCTGAACCTGTGCGTTTCTGGCTTGTATGCAGGCTTTAGTTCCCAGATTTCTGTGGCACCCATTAACATGAGGGACAGCTTTTGCGATGCTGTTGCGCTGCAGGAATGTGCTGGTTAAATCGGCTCATGAGGCGCCAGTCCAAATTGGTTTCCTATTGGGTGCAAAGCGCCGCATCGTACCCCTCTCTACGTGCACGGGAAATGAAACAGGAACACGAATCAAGAAGTCATGACCATCATGACCTGACACGGCCTTTGCCTGAAGAGAAACCGGAATGTAAGACGCGGGGGGGAAGCTAGTTCATGCTAGTTGATGTCCAAGGAGGACACATTCTGAAGCCACTCGCTCCGCACGTCGCCTGAAGATCTGAGTCTCCGAACCACTTGCGACGATGAAGCATGCATCCTGCGTTATTCCTGTACCTCTGATCTTCAGACCTGGATAATATGAGCCATGAGGGCAACGCTAAAGCCACCCCACAGCCATGGCCCAGATTGCACCTCGTGGTGAGAGGTTCTGGCTACCGAAACCCAAGGAAGGTTGGAGTGGCTCATTCGGACGATGGCCGCTGAAGGTCTCAGCAAATTTCGGGTTCTTTCGGCTGGTTTGAGTGATGTAGTGCACCTACTTCGTCTCCGATGCATCATGCGGTTACATGAACAAACGATGCTGGGGAAGTCCAATGCAATCTGCTGCCTGCTAGAGGTCGACGTGACCTGGCTTGTTGCCGCTCTGCTGCATCATCTTGGCCAAGTCCTTTGCCTGAACGCTCGGAAGAGTTGAACTGCCCATGGAGTCAAAACTAGCGGTCCTCAAATGTGCTAAGCTCTGCCATGCCACTTTTGCCACAATGCAAACTAGTTGCTGTTGCTCCGATGCTCCCTGATCTCGCTGCACGGCCAGTTCCACTCGTGCCAATCGCAACACTGCCCATCGTGTCATCTCGAGCCACAGGAGAGGCTGGAGACATTGGACGACCTGGGCTCCATATGGCTCTATGGACGTGCTCCAAATGGCCTTTTTGCGATGAGTAAGAAGTAAACGCAAAAAGCATCCAAGTAGACCAGCAAGCCGTTCTCTGAGAGCGGGGCTTACGCAAGGTGCTGGTGCCGCTGACAAGCGCGACGCCTTTGTGCATCGTCCGCATCGACATGCACAACAAAAAGGACGTTGAACGGGCTGCAGCTGCACACTTGCTTGACTCACTGCTTGAATTGCAGGTTCACCGCCGCTCCATGATCATCGAAAGCTTATGAACCCAGGGAGCAGCTTGTTGCACTTCTGAGGGCCTGTCTGAGCGTACGATCTCCTCAGCATCGGTGGAGGGTGGTGCCAGAACCTGTGAAGTTGGAACCCATTCTGCCATTCTGCCACTTCTCTTCACAGACTGATTTGAAAAGCCTTCCCATCTGGGAACGGGACAAGCTTGGACACTGGCCGAAGCGAGGCCTTTCAGAGTGAATCTGACTCTACAGTGGAACAAGGAAGTGCAAGTGAGCAAACTCGCCTACGTTTTTTTGCACATGTGACACACGGCTCGCGCCGGCAAAGCACAAACGCCTCCAAACCTTCACAGTTCTCCCTGGTCACAACTTGCAGCTTGCGAATTCCTCACCTATCAGGCTACCCCCGCACACGGTCATTGGAGGCCCGGACAGCAAGCCAGGATGATCTAAAAGTTGAACCGTGCAAAAGCGAGAGCGTGATTTGGCCTGCCATTTGGCCTGAGGCCAAAGCCTGTCTTGTATGCAAACAGATACCCCCCAATCCCACAGTCATGCCCACATCAGAAGTCTTGAAAAAGGGCCTATTACTGTCCCGTTACTGCTACCGCTGCTACTATTGCGGTGGTAGTTAGTCCTTGTTGCTACAAGGATAGGGGGCCAGCCCAGACGACCAGGGGACCATCGGAAGCCTGGAGACCAAAGGGACCACAGCCAAAGTAAAGGCGCGTATTCACCGACAAACCGATCGGTCCAGAACAACCAAGCGAAACATGATTCTGGCAGCTGTGATTCCAGTGCAACATGACACTCTGCAGTGTGTCGCTGGGATCAGCATGATCGGCAGAAGCAGCCGCGCCACATTACATGCTCCAGTAAATACCCTGGCCTTCTTCGCTGGGCGACGCTTCCAACCGGATCCACAGGGCCCAGCACTCAATGGGCGACGATTGGCTCGCCTCAGGGCACGGAACTCATTGTTCAGGAGACTGAGCTGCTTTCGAAACTCTAGGACTCCAGGAGGGAAGGATACAAAGAAGATCAGTGCCAGAAAACCATCGTGAATCATAATCAGGGGGAGCTCTTGCGATCTCTGTGTGCGTGTACAAGCACCATCCTGCCAAATCCTACCACGTTTCCACCTCTCCACTTCACTCGGGACATCGAACCATCACAGGAAAACCGCCTGCAGGAGACTGGAACTGACTGCTCGCACTACCATCCGTCGTACATCGTGTCTGGGATCTCTGATCATGGTCTGACCCCATTGTACTTTCCACACACTGGCCCCGTTAACGTAATCTTGCACAGTGTACCATGCAGTCGGCACTCGAACCTACATCCAAATCTCAGGCGCAAACTGCCTCATCTGCTTCTCAATCTGAGCCCTGCAAGTAAGACCAAGCTCACGCATCAAACCAAGTCATCCGACTGGAGTCCGTGCTCCCAGCCAGTGTCCGGGCGTGCATCCCGTCATGTCTTGTACCAGGCCAGCTTTCTCCTCCCAAGAGGGAGAGTCACTAGAGCCATTAGTTTGCACGTTCGACAACATGCCGCTGTGCCACAGTGTCTGGTCCTCTTCGTTCAGGAGCTGCCACAGAATGTGCTTGTCTCCGTGAGCACCTCTTCCTCCAGCTGTGAAGATTACGAAGCTACGACGAGCTTTCAAAGGCATGTGCACACGAAGTCGCGAGGGCTGATCCTGCAGCGCCATGGGTCGGAGTCCAACCATCCTTCGCTAAAATCTCGACAGCAGCATTCCTTGGCCACGGGACTTCTCGCATGATCTTGTCAGCTTCGTGTACGCTCGAAACTTTACTGCAGTATTTGCACCAAAACCATAAAATGAGTGACCGTGTGATACCTCATGGATTTGTGTGCTGAAAATCGTAACAAGCTGAGCGAAGCACCCTCTGAACTCGAGAGTCACGGGAAAGCCAAAGCTAGTAGAGATATACTTGCTCCTGGAAGCTCTTGCACGGCGAGACATAAGATGTAACATCAGCTGCAAGGCCTCAATGCTTCCAAAATGTCTGTGGACAGTGGTGGCGGTTGCCGATAGCTGAGGAAACCGGTGCCACTGCAAGCCTGCAAGCACACGTAACAAAGAAGTCCACAATGATTGCGATTGGATTGAACAAAACCGATGTGCCTGAAAACCAAAACCACAACATCATCCTCTCCGGATGTGCTTGAAAGTAAAGCCACGCATGAGGGCTTTGTATTTTGTAGCACTTTCATCCAAGCCCATTCACACCTTTTCAAGTCTACCGTGCACCATGCTGGCCGAATTTTTTTTGCAAAAACGTCCCCTGCTCCGGTTCTACAATCCGTTGAAACGAAAAAACGCCAAGCACAACCAGGCACGACTGAACATATAGAGAAAGTTATCACAACAACACGCTCCACCCAACATGCAACGAAACGAAGACCCTCAGCCATTTCACCTCACTGTCTTGGTTTAGCAAACAAGAAAAACAGGAAGCAGCACGCCTGCATCAAGAAAGTGTCAAGTTGCTGACGAACTCCACATATCTCACGCCCCAAGTATCGCAACGTATGCCAGCGCATCCCACCGTGCTACTCTCAAGTCTCTTACGGGCCTCAAGTCGGTCGCCAGGCATCAGTCCAGCCTCTTCCGCTTTGGTTCCTTTGCCAATTGACACCACGGTAGCCTCTCAACCGAACGATTTTGCAACAATACATCCCCACAAGAAAAATGGCAAGTGCCATACAGCACCCATGCTGAGCTGCCTCAACATGATTCTCGGACTTCCTGCCAACAACCTGCATCAAAGCTGCCGTCACCCCGTAGCTGTTGTGTTTATGCGATCTCAGCGAATGACTTGACGACAAGGTGTACGCAATCTCATGCAACCGCTGCAGCAAACTCAGCCGGCACCGGGCATGTTACAAGCAGCGCAGCGCACGGGGCAGTGAAAATCAACAAGATGCGCTACTTTCGATCCAAGTACAACAAGCACCTCGACTCCCATCTCCACATCACGCATCAGCTCCTTCAGCGCGGGTCAAGATCAAGCCCCTGCTGTCTTCTCTTTGCAGGGCAGCAAAGTCCTCCTCGGTGCCATAGATAAGATTCTTAATGGAAAAGGTCTTCGGGTCTCTGTACAACTGCAGCACCTTGTACGAACCGATTATCACAACTAACACAGCCAGCATGATTGCTAAGAATGGCTGCTGTAAGCGGACCGGCCTTTGCGATAAACGAGGGCTCCCCAGACATCACTGAATGGTGCAACGCCTTGCGGTACTGCCAAAGAATAAAAAACCGGCGCATGGTGATGCAATGATATGCAATGGCAACACATGCCGTTTGATGCAGAAGAAAAGAGAAGAAACATGTCTGAGCCACTTACAGAGAATCCATGGGCATCTGTCAGGCCCAACAGATACGGATAATGAGAGACCATTGCCCGCACCTCAAAAAGCATTTCCGGACTGCCAGATCAAACAAAGGAAACATGCCATCATGGCCTCCCGGAAATTTGCGTCTTCGCAAAATGCAAAGAGGTCCTGGCAGCACGAAAACGTTTCCACGTCAGCACAGATTTACAAAGCTGTACGTGTGACGATGTACGACGTCAAGCCTTGAGCTTGGCCATGTCTTTGTCTAACTTCGGCTTTTTTATCCTGCCTTTCACATCAGCACCTGCAACCGAAAAATTTCCGACTGTTTGGCAAATGCAATGGAAACCGCACTGGGAAATGCAACGATGTTGGCACTGAGGGTGCAACGCTGATAATACCCTACATCGCCCGGAATTGGGTACCTTTGCAACAACTGGATCCATGCAAGTTTGTGATGAGACTGGACCCACGCAGTAAGAATCCTAGGTCATACATACTTTGGTGCACACTTCGACAGGCACAATCGACAATATCTGCATCGACGAGACAATGTTTTCGCTGCAACGGCCGCACTGGTTCCAGATCGAGCTGACCTGCAACGTGCTGCCCTACATTCGGTTCTAGCGACACGCAACAACTGTATCAACCACGAGCCAGAAGAGCCCGCGAACGACACTTTGAGGTCTTGCACTTTGCCGAACGGCACTTGAAGTTCTTGCCCGGCCAGGTGAGGCCGCACTATGAGGCCGCGCCAGACGAGGCATTCCAGTCCTAGGTCCCAAAACTGATCACCAGTTGTCACCGCAACGAATCGAAAACCCACACGTGTCCACCAAAACAACACGTGTTAACTACAGCACGCATGACTGACAACATCAAAACCCTGCCTGGCTGCGCTGCTTGGCCGCGCATCCGGGTCTGGGACTGGCAGAAGCGCGCAAGTTGACCAACCATTTGCTGTCTGGAATGTCAAATCTACATGACATTGCTTCGAAAGCAAGAATGTTCCCACACCGCACCTGCCAAAGCCGCCGAAGCCATCACATTTTCTAGATAGCAAACACGCACTCAACGCTCCGTAGACTGGCTGAATCGCCAAGCCTTTCATGGACTGTGAGTGGTAGCAAACATAGTCAATGTTCATGTGATGCGGTTGCTGCTTGAAATTTGCTTCCCCCTGACATGTCAGCGTGGGAAAAATGAAACGATTGTCGTCCACAAGCCAAACGCCTGACGAATTGCACGATGACGACTTGGAAAGCAATAAAGCTGTCTCTTAGTGAGGAAGACGAACAACAATGAAAACTCACATCAACAAGATTTCCAACGATGCGACGACGGCCAACCACAGAGGCACCAGCAAGCGGAAGTGGATAAATTTTGCAGGAGGAAGGATACGTTTTTCTCGATTGTAAGGATCCAGCCTGACCTACTTGTCTCAGTCTCAATACATGCTTAGGTAGTGAAAACAATCGTTTCCACTAGGTTCCCTTTCGTTGGCTTCTCGGCATCTCCGGGATGCGAAGAAGACGCCCCACTGCCTGACGCTGTCATTGGCTCTGCATACCCCTTGGACCTTGTGAAGACACGCAAGTCACGCAGCTAGTCCTCAGGGAGCACGTATGCTTGTTCTTTTCCCGTTGTTGCTGCATCTCCCGATCGATCGATCGTCAACTGACGCAACTGGGCCGTGATGCCGAGGCTGTGTGTCCATGAAGAGCACGGAGAACCTGTCCGCTTCCAGCAGCAGCAGCAGCAGCAGCAGCAGCAGCATGAGGCCGGTTGTGGAGAGTTCCATTTGCAACACGAATTGTGCGTGTGAAACAGAAGTCTTCCTTCCCTACACACCAGGTCTTGGCCGGCTTTTCATTGGATATCAAAGCAGCCCACAAAACTATACGCATTCGTTCTTCTGACCAGGGAGTACTAGTGTTCGTACTGGCGACGACTTCTAATAATACACTGTGTGTCCAGTTGGTGCGATGTCCTCCGCATTGGTTTGCCAGAGGCGCGGGGTCATGCATCTTCTTGTTGAGTTTTTTCATTGTACATGGACGGTTTGCTGGGGCTTCAGGATGCAGAAGTGGCAGAGATGATGTTTACTGTAGCGCTGGCTTTCTGCTGCATTCTCCATTCCACTGAAGCGGCGCAAGCTTCAATGCGGCTTTCACATGCATTGGATAGGCTGGCAATTCATTTCTCGCGCAGCTTGGGTTTGCATATGTTTGCATTCCACAACCTTAACTGGATACGCTGGTTGGGCTGTTGTCTTTGGCATTGTATTAAGGCAAGTTCTGACAAGGTTTTTATCAACAAGATCTGTGGCGTTTTCGAATCACAAAAGACCTTCCGCTGAAATTGCTACGCACTGAAAGTTGCACCGTGTGGGCAGTATGAATCAGCACACAAAGAGCGCAACCATGGTTTTGGAAACAACTTGAGAAGTCATTGTCTGAGCAAGTCATTTTTCCATATGAAGGTACCTTATAGGGCGCGGCGCTCTCCAACAGTTGGCAATCGCTTGTTCAGAGAGATACGAGGTCTGGCCAAAGTTCCACTGGGCGACCACTATCTGTCTGCGAATGATCTTTCATGCTTGTCGCATTAGTCAAGGCAGTCACCGGAACTGATCCATTCTTTGGGTTTCATGGGCTCTACTTCCTCCGTTGCACCCACTACGCCCGGTTCGTTTGAAGAGGTTTGAGCTGCAACTGACGTGCGTACTTCGGGAAGTTCTTTTGGCATTGGTGGCCACATTAAGTTGCTGGATGAAAGTTTTTGATATTCGGAGACCTTCTCTTTTGTGGACGTTGCATTTGAAATTTGCACAGTTCACGGGAGCAACACCAACATTCTTCGGATGTGGAAAGGCTGGTACGGGCTACGGGAGCAACACCCACATCGTTCGGATGTGACAGGGCTGCTACGGGAGCAACTCCAACATCCTCGAGATGTAATAGACTGCTTACGGGAGCAACACAAACATCGCTCGGATATGGCAGGGCTGCTACAGTAGCGACACCAACATCGTTGGATGTGGCAGGGTTGCTACGGTGCGACGGGAGCAACACCAATAGCTTTCGGATGTGGCAGGGCTGCTACACAAGATTACACAAGTAACACCAACATCGTTCGGATGTGGCAGGCTACACAAGCAACACCAATCGTTCGGATGTGGCAGGGCTGCTACAGGAACAACACCAACATCGTTCGGATGCGAACGCGGATGGGCTGCTTACGGAGCGAAACCAACATTCTTCGGATTTTGCAGGGTGTCACGAAACCAACACCAACATCGCTCGGACGCGGCAGAGCTGCGACGCAACACCAACATCGTTCGGATGGCTGCTACGAAAGCAACACCAACATCGGACGCGGCAAGGCTGCTACGGAAGCAATTCGAGCATCGTTCGGGCGCGATAGAGTTGCTATGGGAGCAACACCAACATCTTTCGGATGTGGCACGCTGCATGGTTCGGACGTAGCTACTTGTGCCTTTTTGAAGTTTCACAACTACGCAGCTTCAGGCTTGAACCCAGGTTCACGCGGCAGCAGTTTAAGAGAGCGAATGCTTGCTGGGCTTCTGCACAAGGTTTAGGCAGCACTTGAAGAGCACTAATACTCGCCGGGCACGTGCTGGGCCTTCTGCGCAAAGGGTTTAAGCAGCTGTTTAACAGGCCTAATACTTGCTGGGCTTTTGCGGAGGGTTTGGGCAGTGCTGGGCCTTCTGTGTTTTGAAAATCAAGCTTTGACCAGAATCCAAGGGTGTCTTCCCATCAAACACCCTTTCACCGTATTTTACCAAAATGGGCAAAGGGTCTGTGAAACAGTTCTGAAACTGGAAAAAAACGGACCTGCCGACGCATCAATTTTTCCATGCGTGCTGCGGCTCGAAGGGAATCTCCCCCGTGTTGAACGGTCTTTTGCCGACAGTGACGAAACTCTGGTGCCCCCCTAGCGAATTTCGTTTTGGAACTCGTCACCTTGCCAAACTCGGTTCATGCTTCACGCTGGTTTCAAGTGTTCGTAAGACAGAGCCAGTAATGAGCCGTCGTACAAAGCAGCCAACAATTGGGCATTTGCGCCGTCTGTGCAAGTTCCTGGCCAGCCCACAATCAAACTGTCATTTTGTCTCAGCGAATTTGTAAAACATGCTGCGGATTGCTCGGTTTCCGATTCCAAGCACTAAGCTTGCACGATGGCGACTGGAGGCTTGAAACGAAAATCCTGCGATTGACCTCAGGCCAACACGGACAACAAATCTGAATCCCGACTTTGTGACTGACAACGTCTTGCGACAAGTCTTGAATTAAAGGACCGGATCACCCCACATGCAAATTTATCTATTGAGAAAGAGTAGAGAGGTGCGCGAGTGAGTGCGTGGGTGAGTGTGAGTGTGAATGTGTGTGTGTGTGTGTCTCTGTGTGTGTGTGTGTGTCTCCGTGTGTGTGTCCGTGTGTCCGTGTGTCCGTGTGTCCGTGTGTCCGTGTGTCCGTGTGTCCGTGTGTCCGTGTGTCCGTGTGTCCGTGTGTCCGTGTGTCCGTGTGTCCGTGTGTCCGTGTGTCCGTGTGTCCGTGTGTCCGTGTGTCCGTGTGTCCGTGTGTCCGTGTGTCCGGGTGTCCGGGTGTCCGTGTGTCCGCGTGTGCGCGTGTGCGCGTGTCCGCGTG
>CAJNDS010002182.1:250000-487500 GCA_905221605.1 Symbiodinium natans | reverse complement strand
TCCATTTTCCTCTCTCTACTCACCCCCAGTGAAAAGTATTTGTACGGCCACGCGCTCTGATCCACTGCGATGCCTCGACCCAACCCTGCCGCTGGTGGACGGGTGAAAGGTCTACAGCTGCTGCTTGTCGCCTGCGCTTTGAGGTGAAGGTGGGTGCAAGGCATTTGCGTATGTCCGGGACTAAGGATGAAAAGGGTCGTACTACGACATGTGGTACACGTCTTCTTCTCCAGGGAAGATGCATAAGTGCACAGTCTACAGTCTTAGTCTTGGGCTTGGGGGTGCAGGGCTACTCTTCCCATGCCAAATGAATTTGCGAACCGTAAAGTCTAAGCCTGCACTCTGAACGCAAAACAGGTGCAGGGGTCTTGCATGGGGATTGTGTAGTGTGCAGAGTCTAGGGCTTACAGGGTTAAGCTGAACCACTCTCACACACACACACACACACAAAAAAAAACAAATATTGACTCAACGAAGCCCCAGTCGCGTCTGTAAGGCATGTGCGCAGCCGAACGGAGGCAGGGCTCGATGTTCCAGCAGTGGTAGCGGGAGCAAGCCGTCTTGACGTCACGCTCCTCGTCACTCACCTGATGTCGTATCAGCATTGGAGATCCATGGAGATCGCAGCAGCTCAGCCTGTCATTGCCTCGTGCAAGAGCAGGCACGTGATCTTGGTCCACACCTGCCTGCTATCTCAAAGGTGGTCTGTATAGTGTTTTCGCAAAGGCTCTCATGCAGTGGGCCCGCAGGTACTGACTCGCAGGGAAGCTGCGCGCATCAAGGAGGCATCAACACACATTCCATGTCTTGACTGGCTCTTCGGCCCTACTCCTGTCCCCCCAATCTCTGCTCTAGTAGGATGTTCAAGCCAATGCCCGGCGCAAACTCTTCCTAAAGGCGTGGCAAACCTATCCGTCACTATGCGGGGTGTTTATGATTCCCCTCATCGGCTTCCCGCGCTTCTGCAAGGCCGTGGTACATGAATCAGTCCACTTGGGTAGGGACTTGTAAGTTCATAGTCAGCCAGCGTGGCCACCGCACGACGCCATTGTGCGCCTTTCTGTGCGGTGGTTGTGCTGAGCTGCGGAACCGTCGCTGCTTTCAGCAACGTCAAACGAATCAATACGCCTGAAAGAGTATGTGTGCGCACCTCCAACTGCAGTGGCGATTGCAGCAGTAGTTGTTATAACATGAATCATACCGACTTCGAGCCGCGTGGTCATCCAAACTTTGGCTGCGCACATAAGGCTGAACCACATGGCCCTAAGCCTGCATCCAGGATTCAGGGGGTTTATAGCTCTGAATGCCCTTCGTGGTTCTGCAATGGCCACCTACACGATTGCCGGGCACATCGACAAGAAGTTCGCAAAAGCCATATGCTAAACACCACAGGCGTAGGGGAGCAACAGGAAAATTCGAACCAACGAGCTGAAGGAGCTGCATCCTGGATTGCGCATGTGTTTCAAAAGAACAGTGTTTTGCCATGGTCTCAGTGGTCACTCAAGGTAGCCGGGCAACCCCGACTATGCCGGAGCGGAGCTGCGCGAGGATACAGCGCCAATGACGGGTTGCCTAGCAATCAAGATGGGTGTGGCGTTGAGGCAGCAGGTAAACCAGGGTTTCCAGACGGATGCCCAAAAAAGAAGGCTTCTTCACAGACGGAAAAGTTGCGCTGTAGCTTTGGACACCTACGCCCGAACCCATGTGAGTATCATTGGCCCTCTAAGCCCGATGAACCTGCTGACAGGGTGAAGGGGGTGCAGAAGTGAAGGGATCCCAGAGCACGACCATACTAGAAACCTTAGGCAATGCAATTCCTTGTTGTTTGAACGGCCCTGTCGGGCAAACTTCCAGGATCAGGCACATACTGTTGGGGTCACTTGGCCACCTGCTCCCCACGCCGCAGAAGCCCGCTCAGTCTGCTGCTCGGGTAAGGGCCTTACGGCCCATGTGCAGCAGCAGCTCAGCTAACACCAACAAAGCCCAACAGACAGTTTGTAGGCTTTAAGCTTCATGCACTTTAGGGGATACTGGGCCTACCCTAACAGTAACAGACCCGGAGTTGAAGCTGGCATCTGCACCTCAGGGTTGAAGTCGATGCTTAGGATGTGGGTGTAACTCATGGCTTCGGATTTTAAGGCTTCAGGGCCTGGACCCTTCTGCATCTGCGTTTTTGAGAAGAAACGCAGGACTCCTGCTGTGCAGCAAGCCTGGAATTGCTTCTGGATCTCTCTGGACCTGAGTGTGCTTTTCATGTTATCTGAAATCTTTGCAAGGGCGGCCACCAGGGGATCTCCCTGGAGCTGCTCTTGAAAGAGGACTCTCAGACTCCGACCACTCACCCATTCCCGATGCCACCGGCTGTGGGTCTTGGAGCAAATTGCGAAGGCAAGTTGCAAAAAACTCGGGATGCTGGGAGATTTCCTGCACTACCGGTTGTGGAAAGCGTGTCACAAGCGGCTGGGCCTGGGGCACTCAAAGTGTGGCAGACGTCTGCATCAGACTTAAGGACCGAAGTACTTCGGCCTTAAGCGGCGAGTCTTGCACCCCATCCCTACAGGAGCCTCGTGGAAGAAGAGCCCTTGATGCGGCAAAACCACTCGAAGGGGCGGGTTGGCCAAGCTTTCTTGAAGAATGTCTTGTGAGGAGAAGCCCCTTGCCTAAGCGGCAACACTACCCGCAGCTCATGTTGCCTGCCTGATGCGCACCATGCCTCTGAATGGACCAGGGAGTCTCAAGAGGTCTTGGCAGTTTGAGACCATGTTGCGCACTTCTGCCCGAACGTTTGGAAAATCTCAGAGGCCAGGCCACAAGCTTGTGGCCCCATGCGGACGCTCACCTGCCCAAATGGGAGGCGGGAAGCGGCGACTGTGAATGGACAAAATCCGCCGCATGCTGACAAAATTGGCGTTTCCAAAAATCGAATGGCACCTTTTGGGGGTCTCCATACTGGCAGCCATAACGTTTAGGGCGCCGACATGTTTCAAATGCCAAGATTGTGCATCAAGAGTTTTGCCTGCAAGAGGCCAGCGGTCCAACAACTCACTGGCAGTCATTTGACACGTGTTTTCTTGTCTCGTCCAGACAGTCCAAGACGCGAGAGCCCCGAAAGCGCCGCTTAAACAGAGCATAGGCTTAAAGAGAAACAGAATCCAAGGCCCAGGAGTGCTTGGTCTGCAGTAGGGGCCGCAAGCTTACATGTACAGACACAATTTTAGGGGAAGCCCTTGCTTAGGTGCCCTTAAGCTGTGCAGTGTTTATACGCTCAAGCTCAGGTTCACAGCTCTGGGCGCGAACAGATCAGGTTGTACCTGAGACTCCTGAGACCACTGCAGCAGGCATGGGCGTTCACAACACCTTAAGCCCTAAGCAACGCCAAATAACCTGCGTATAGTCCTACACAACCCCTACGCAGCACAAGGCCCCAAAACCTCCAAAGCGAACCTCGGCGAAGTCAGGCGACTTCGACGAAGGCAAGACTAGGGTTTACGAAGCTGCGCTTGCCGAGCCTGATGTTCTTCACTTCCCACCTCTTAACTTGCCCCCCGCAGGGTCGACGAACCCGGAACCCGAAAAAGCCTCGACGAAGGGGGGAAGCTTCGACGAAGGCACGATGGTTCGACGAAGGCCGGCGGGCTTGAACGAACTTTGTCCAAAGTTCGTGTGGTGACTGCCCTTTGGACGGGTCCCTCGCGTTTGCCCCGAATTTCTCAACCATGTTTTGCGAGGGCGGCAAAGGGACCCGAGGTAAGGGCTGTTTCCGAGGAAGGTATCAAGTCTCCCACCCAACAGAACCTGAGCAGCGAACAGCGGTTCGGAAGGTCTCCGAGTGCTGCTCTGGAGAGGTTGGGTGTGGGAAAGCTACATGCAACAGCTTAGGGTGTCATAAACGTGCTCTGGGAATTCGTTGCGCGGGCATGCTTCCGTGTTAGCAACGTCGCTGCAGACGCCCTCCCACCTTAGCAAGCGAAGTAAAAGAAGATGGTCTAAACAGATCTGAGATCAGTGTAAGCGTGCTGCAGACCAAGCGAGCCAAGACAGGCGCTCCATCCCAAGTGACACCAGTGACACCAGCAGGCGCAACTCCGTCCTTCACAATCCGCCGGGAGAGCTGACCAGCCTGATATACATGGCCTCGCTGATGCAGCATGAGCTCTTCATGCTCTGGACTCTGAACCCCGCCTCAAGTGCACGTTTGATGACCTGTTAAGTGTGCCCCAGTGCATGCCCCAAAGAACTTTTGTTCTACAGGGACAGCCACAGCCGAGAAAAGCGAACGGGCTTAGACCTTCCTCCCGTTGTTGCGGGGCTGTAGAGTACCGGGCAGGGCCGGGTCAGGGCTGAAGATGTAAACGTCCTTGGAGCGCTTGAACCTTACGAAGCTCAGAATTGGCACGTGCTGAAGAGGGCTACAGGTTTGCATGCACGGCCTCGCCGGGGTTAGGATGATCTTACCGTAGCATTGGGACTCGCACTGCCAGCTGCGCAAGCTCCGGGCGCGTTACCCCGGAATCACATGGGATTGCCTCCAGGTTTGTGGCGCAAGGCAGCTAGGCTCGCAGGCGTCTAAAGCTTTTGGATGGGATGCGGGAGGCTATGACATACTTTACTTGCTGGGGTCTTAGGGTATACGCGATGAAGGTAGTTGGAGCAAGAAGTCTTCAATGCGCATTAGGGCACAGGGGGATGTCCTGAGCTAACTGTACCGGCGTGTACGATCGAATATGCAGGAACGAAACACATGCAGCAGCCTCTTGCTCTATGTGCGCACAATCGACTGCCCTTCCCCAAACCCGGCAGCAAAACAGTTGAAACTGCCCCTAAGCTGGAACTGCGTTTTGGCTAGCCCAGGCCGCCCCAAGCGAAGCGTGCGAACATGGCTGGTGGAAACCAGCATCACATGACCCCAACCTCGTAGACAAGAGGGCCGGTAAGACAAAAGATGCAGGTTGGCTGAACGGAGAGTGTTGCGGACGTGTGCTTTATGCCTCTGGCATCCTCTGGAGGTGCGTAGCATCTGCCACAAAGTACAACCCAGGCACTCCGTATGATGTTCATCGACTCGGCAAGAGTGTGGGCAAGGACTTGGGAGCCAACTGAGATTCTCCGGCCTACCACTTCGAGCAAACTGGGAGGACTAGGGACTAGTGCAAGAGACTGCCATCAATGGGGGACGGGGTTCGCACACAGGAAGCCTCTCACACAAATTCCCGCTCCCGCTCTGAAGGCCTGCCAGGATCCTTTTTGTGATGCTTAAGGACTGGCGGAAATCAAAATTTGAGATCTTCAAGCACGGAATAGGCCACATTCTACAGTTGGATAACGACACACCGCAACGCTCCTACACCAACGGACATGCCGGGGCAAACTGCAAACTCAGGAATAGCAAAGCACCGTTCCGACAGGAAGAGACCTTGCAGGCGATTTCTCAAGGTTAGGGATCCCTTTTTGCCGGACCATGCAGTAAAGACTGCACGATTTGGGATGCGGAACTGCTTGTTAAGAAATTTGCTCACATGCCACAGCCAGCCAGTGTTGAAGGTCCACGGCTTTCATCTTGCATGTACTGGCTGCAGGAGACTATCTGCCGTGTCTGAGGCTGATTTTAGGTGGCAAGTTCGCTTTGCAACACATGTTGTGACCATGCCATCCTTCAATGGATGCGCGACCTCCGCTGCGCAAGCCCAGCAAGACTGCTGCAGAGATACAGCACGAAAAGAATCTCGCAAGCACAGCATGCTCGCTTATGGTGGTAGAATCGTGTCTTGCACTCCCTGCTACGCATTCACCAGCGGAATCACCTCGATTCTCTAGAGTAAGAAGGCACAAAGGGCTTTCACCAGCCGATTTAAATGGCAGTGACCCCTCACCTGTCAAGGGCAGTTGGCTTGGGAGCTCACTGTCACAGAGAAGCCGCTCTTCGCCAAGACCCTCAACAGGCAACTGCACCCAAGGAGGGCCGACTCATTCCCCAAACCCATGGCATCTAGGCGGTTGCCTCTCGTGGGTCCTGCTTGCGGCGCTTGCCCCGCCAACCTCTGTCGCGATGCATCTGCAACCTACAAGCATAGAACGCAGAACCTCTGCATGGCGCCGAGAGAGGCCGCAGCTGAGCGCGAGGGTTCAAGGTGTTGGCTCCTGTGGCGTGGAGCAGCTGCAAGGCGCGGGAGGCCGACAAACGCGGGCACAAGGTGGCACATCCTATACCCAAAATCCGCTATGCAGACCGTCTGAAACAAAAGAAAGACGGCAACGCCTTGTGAGCTTTTCGAGGCGATGATTCAGTACGCTAGTTTGCCGGATTTGACCCTAGGTCTTAGATTTGGGAAGAAGGACCCGAAATGAGTGGCTGCTGAGAAACTGCAGCTTTGCTCGCCGTGCTCACCAGCAGGAGTAGCAAATCTCCAAGCTCTGCGCGCCCCCATCTCACGGCCAGCCAAGTGAAGTGGAACAGCCAGTGCGAATACAATCTATAGAACGCGGTGCCTCCACTCAACTCACGCCCGGTCAGTTTATCCTGAAGCTGTTCAGGGCGTCTCGGAAGAGGCTAAATTGGGCAGTCGCACGGCAGAACCCATGGCATCAGCAGCAGGTCATTTCAAGCTGAAGGCTGTGGTACGCGGTCTGTGACATGCAGTGCCAACCGTCTGAGGATATTTGGAAGAAGTACGGCCGCCGCAAATAGCTTCGCAACGCCCGGTGGCAGGAGTTCCCAACACTCCAGGCTGCCAGCTATCCAGACCTCAAGCCTTCACCTTTCAATAACAACCAGGGACCTGGTAGACACGTATGAGCTGGAGTAGCACCTGTAGATGCTGTCAGAATGCCTTGTCAGCTCGCGTTTGCATGAACGCTTCGTCGACTTCGAACCTGCGGATTCTGGGGGTCCTTAATTTGGGCAGGCAACATGGGTCAGGGTTTAAAGGTTTAGGAACTGGGGTTCCTGTTTTGGGATTGCATGTGTCAAGCACCCTCAGGCGCTGCAAACAAAATCTGAGGCCTAGAATCTAGGAAACAGGTTAAGGTTTACGGTGTCCTTCAGCGCTCGTAAGCTTGCAGATGTGTCGGAGCTTTGGCCTCTTGCCTGCACAGCCTCAAGCAGTTGCTGGGCACTGGCTCTTGTTGCTCTGTTTTCGCTTTGAATGGCGCTTGTGGGCAGCAGACTCGCGGGTCGCGGTCTCTGGCACCACAAGCCTCGCGACATCGACCTGCAGACAAGCTCTGCTCAGGCCGTCAGCAGCCAAAGCACCAAAGCTCCAGCCGAGAGCCAGAGCCGGCGTTGCTTCGACTAGCCTTCAAAGAAGCGGGGCTCACACGAGACTCGTCCCTTCTCCGCCTAGGAGTAAAGGCACGCACCAGGATAGTTCCAGTGTGCTACCCTGAGGCGGGCCAAGAGCCTGAAGAAAAAACCAAAGTCCCTGCCCAAGAACTTGCCTCTTTTGGCACACCTCTGGGCCCCCTTACTTTCGGACCCCGGAATCCATATAAATCTAAGGGCCCTAAACCGCTGTATGCAAAGAGCAAAGGTTGCAGATCGAGCCATGCGCCCGTGCGATGTAAAGCCAATGAAGCCAGGTTTTGGGCTTTCCAGGGTAATAGCTTGGCGTTCAAGGTGTTAAGCTCAGGGTGTTCAGTTTGAAGTTTGGCGGGAACTGCTTCGCGCGCCAGGTGCTGCAAGAATCTCCCGGAGCTTTGGGCAGGGAGAAGACGCAAGATAAGGGAACATCAAGGAGTCTGGGGCGCTGGTTCTGCAAAACGAAGCAACCCGGATGCGCACCCTCACGGCTTCACTACAATGGATGCGGTACCAAATTCTTCCGGGTGAGGCCTTTTCCGTTCAGGAACTGCTCTCGGAAGTCAACATCAGACCCCGTCCTGATGCTACAAAAGCGGTTCAGCAGCCAGACAACAAGCTCGGCAGTAATGAGGTGGGTAGTACGCTTTGCCGCACTGCTTGTCCCCTGCTCGCAACAGGTTCTGATCTGAGAACACTCCATGCCACAACAACAACACCCTTTCATGCTTGGAAGCCTGCACAAGCACACTTGCAGACCAGGGGCACCTGATCTACAGGAGCAAAACATTTCTCTCGAATAGTTGCATCAGGTGCCATCTGATCACACTGAATTGCCCGCAGAATCCTCATACCCCAGCTCAACAAGCAAATCCCGAGATCAACGCAAAAACTTTGGAGACCACTCCAGCCAAGATTGGAGCCAAGTCTCCCGTTGATTCAGCTGGGACAGAGAAGTTGCGTTGGTTGCATGACGAGGTGCAAGGACAAGCCACTTATTGATGCCTGGGTGAGGAGCGCGTCTACGCGATCGCATCAAAGGAAATACAGGCAGACTGTTGTACTGAAGATCAGGGCACTGATCTAACTTGCATCAAGCACCTATCGGGTGCCTGTTTCGAAACTGCTGGGCAGCAACGTTGGAGCAGGCGAGCAGGCCCCATCATGCATACGTCACGCGCGCCTCAAGTCACATCCGAAGAAGGCAAAGGTGGCCCAGGGCCAACCTGGAAGCTGGAATTTAGCGCGGGCATGACCGGGCTGATATCCAGACGGTGGTAAATGATGAGGGACAACGAAGGCGTGATTGATATCATCAGATCTAGCATATCTACTCAGAGCTCCTGGGCCAATGCTGCGTGCATGGGACAAATATAGTGAGCGGGCGGAAGGAGCTAAAGAGCTCATGGTAGTTTGCGACATGTGCCGAGACGGTGGCTGCCGTGACAAAATTGCGTTGTTCTCAAGCAGCTTATATAGAACTATGCAGAATTTCCTGTGTCCCCATATTCTGCCTTCAAATTATTACCCGCAACATAGATGTACCTGTACTCAAGAAACAGTGTGGTCTCCTAGTCGGGGGAACTGATCTCAAGTTCCCGAACAGCAACCCCTAGGAAAAGAATGTGGGCATGTGACATGTCGCAGATGGGACTCCACCATTATCACTAGCGGGCAGAGGCTGAAGAATACGGAGTATATTCAAAAGGCGTTTTCGTAGGACGCATGAATTACATCGTTCAGGGGCGTTCTTTCACTCATTTCATACGCTCAGTCACTAGTTTACTTCGCCGGCAAATGAAATATACTAATAGCCCACGAGAAGAAAAGCAAAAAAATAATAACGCCAAAACCCTTTAGATTCAGATTAGTAGGGCTCTTGTGGTGTTCACTCACTTCATGCCTTCACTCTGTTCATGTATTCACTTCGTTCTGACTTTATTCATTCTCTTCATACGCTCCCGTAATACTAGCATAATACTAGTATAATTTGTGGGCGAAAAGACCCAATACTTCTAAGTTAATAAAGGGGCTATCGTGTGTGCATCTCGTGCGCAAATAACATAGTAAGTTTGTGCGCACATTTCACGCGCAGAAAAAGACAAACAGAAGATAGACATCAAGAGCACAATAAAAATACTCTGAACACCCGCTCACTTTGTTCACTTGTTTCACATGTCTTTATTATGCAAATTTGTATTTCCCGTTTAGGAAACCTACTCCTGTACATATGTGCTCTGTATACTCCTGGCGGACATGAATGTTCAACACCCGCCTCAAAAGTACCTGGAACTCTTCTGGTGAAATGTGCGGAAAGCTACTTTTGCTATCCGACATCCCCGACCGGCAAACATTTTCAGAAAAGGGACTCGTCTTCTAAATTGCCTTGTAAAGTCCTCTTCTAGACGCTCCCGTCGCTGCTTCGGGACTCGCCATGTCGGCCTCTAAATTGTCTTCAAACTCCTCTTCTAGACCCTCCCGGCGCCAACTCGGGCCATTTCGGGACTCGCCATTTTGGCCTCTCAATGGCTTGTCAACTCCTCTCCTGACCCTCGCCCCTTCCAATTGCCTTCAAACTGCCCTTCGTCGTCATTGACGAGTCTCGCTCTCCAGCGCCTTTACATTGGAAATTGCCTGTACACTCCAGTTCTAGACCCTCCCGTCGCTATGTCGGGTCTCGCTCTCCGACGCCTTTCCTCGTCTAGGCCCTCCCGGCCCATTTCGGGTCTCGCTCCTTCAAATTCCTAAAGACTCAGAACCGTCCTTTTTCCCCTCACAAAGGCGGGGAACGATTGTTCCAGAACCCCAAAGATCATTCCCCTTTTTTTCCAGGACCTCAAGAGGTGTGAGACAAGGAGACGTGTCGAGCCCGGAACACATCAAGGTGTAGGTTTCAATTTTGACACAGGGAAACACCACGTTCGGGAAAAAGCCCTGTGCCGCGGGAACTGTGCGACTCGATGCGCTGATTGAGGCGCGACAAGGTCCCTCAAGAGCCGGTTGCGACCGCCCTTCCAGATCCGGAACTCAGACCTTCCTCCGGCTGCAACGGCGAGACCTCCAGCGTCACAAGTCAAGCATCTGGAGTAAACAGATATACGCTACTGGGTACCCTAAAGAGAAGTGTACGTGGCAGCGCAGAATTTGTGGGTCAGCAACTCACACCCCCGAAGCCTGTGAACGCTGACAAGTCAGGACTCTTGGGCCGTCCACTTTGCTGAACGACCTTTGGGCTTTCGACCGTCGAGGCCTCCATCTCTTCCTTAGATGCCGCAGTCTTCTGCGCCTCAGTTTAACCATTTGGAGAAAAAAAGGGAATCATGTGAATCATGTTGTATCCCTCCGTCTGACACCATAGACAGGAGGCAAAGGCAAATGACTGTGGCAACTAAGGCTCCGGCGGCTCGTCGTGCTGGTCTCGTCATTGCGTGTCGAGGGGCGACATTGATATATCGGTGCATCGGTGCATTGTGCTTTTTTGTTCGGCTGTGTACTGAGAATATTGAGAATGAAGGGTTGTGATGAGGTTACGCAAGCCCGGAATGTACACAATTGGCAGAGAATCCAGAGGGGAGCGCTCCCCTCAGACAAATCCCAAGTAAGCTAGCATTCGAAGGTGATGCAAAGGGCCAGCAGCAACTCAGCTCCTCGAAATCGTAGAGCTGCGCTCACGGGCAGAAAGCTTAGGATGGAAATCTCATGAACCCGCTGTCGGATTGTGCTTCCTGGGTTGAACACGGCGAAGATCTGAGCTCCTCCTCAGCGCCTCCGGCTCCGGTGGTGTCTTCTTAAAGCTGAGAGGTTACAGGATCGAGTCTCGAGGACACATCCCAGGAGTGGTGCATTCCAAGCCATGAATGCTCCGCCTCGCCGCAACTTTCTGTAGTGACGAAAGCCGAAGACAGCAACCTTCGACGACTTGACTCAGAGTGGATGTCTAGTCTCTGTTGCCATTCTTCCCTATCTCGCCAGAACTTCTACTGCTGAAGCTTGCATGCGAAAGAACTGACATGCATCTCCGAAACGGAGATAACCGTGTAGAGACCTGAGCTGAGGTACCGATCGAGGCGCTGCAGGTATGCGTGTGTTGTAATCCAGATACAGGAGAGCCCGTGCCTGGAAGCCGAGCTGTTCCAGGTATGCGGCCGCGTGCTCGATGCAGCGGCCTCCGAGGCTCCAGCCCACCAGAATTAACTTAAGAAGGACTCCTCCGTGAACTCAAGTGACCCAACAGGAGGCCGAGCAGGAGGCCGAGCAAGTGCCTTAAGGAGGTAGCCCGTTTTGCTGATCAGGGCAAGGGCGCGACCGTCCCGAAAGAATCGGGGAGGTTGGAAGCCATGTCTGCGAAAGGCAAGCCGGCACCAATCCTGAAACCGCCTTCAAACCCCCAGAACAGGCGCCCGACCAGCGGTGCGGATGTGGAGGGAACGTACAACCGCTCATGCAAGCTCAGGTATGCGTTCGTGCGATGTGTGCGATGTGACCGTGTGCCAACTCGGTTGACACACAAGCCGCAGCCAGACAACGCTTCACTATACTGTAATACTGCCGGCGAGCGCACATTCTGACCGGCTTCACTCTACCGGCACGAACACACAAAACACGCGGAATCACGCGGATCTCTGCCAAGCACTGCCACAGGCCACGAGCTTCCAGAAGAAACGATCAGATTCGTTGGACGGTAATCATTGACTACTCCGCACGGACCGTACACGCACTGCAGAAGAGGCAGACTTGCCTACAATGTCGAGTTCTCTTTTAATGCAAAGCCACAACGGAACGCAAGGCCACACACAGCAAGCGGCACATGGCGGTATCCCTGTCATACACGTATCAAGAGACGACAAATACGTCAAGGGCAAGCGCTGCGTCTTGTGGGCTTTGAGTTCCACCTAATTGGACGAAGCCGTGCCGCAGGGCACGCGAGCTCTCACGAGAATGTCGTCAGGAGCGGGGTTCGTGTGTTGCCACGCCAGGCAGGGTAACAACGTCATGCCTTCAAATTTTGTTTTCAGCACACAGATTTTGACAAAGCAACATGCTTCCCGGTGAGATGTGCCGACTTCCCGACATTAACAATGAAATCAACCAGAGGTAGTATGCCATGAAACAACACTCCATCAACTCCTCTCGCTCAGCGCTGCAAACGGCTGACAGCCCATTGAAGTGCCCGCTTGGTTTAGGGCCGTTCGAAGAAAACTGTCTCGAAGTATTGTGAAGACGTGAAATGCCATGGCTTTGTATTAGATAGTCAGTGAGTTGCATGGTTTGCTTGAGTTGCAGTGCGCGGAAGCTCACTGGATCGTAGATGGGCAGCCATGTGGTGGACAGGGAGTAGAAAGAGCGATGGAGTCCGAATAGGCGGAATTAAATCAAATCTCCATCTTGATTTTTGAATCCAAAATCCTCGGTGCCTCGGTTGAAACCAGATTCCAACCAAGAATTCAACGCAGCATGAATCCATCCCTGGCCTAGCCAACTCAAAGGCCGCCCTCCGCTCTCCCCTTCCATGGCTTCCGACACATTGTCAGCTACAGTGCTCCCACATTGATCATGGGCCAACACCCACCCCGCCCTCGCCCTCATGGTGCGAAAATACGCAAAGGCTAAACTTCGTGCGCAAAGGCTGGGCCTGAGTTTTAGCCTTTGCCCAAGCTTTTGACCTTTACCCACGAAGGACATTAAGGTTTAACTATTTATGGTACGAGAGGTTTAAGGAGGGGGAACACCCGAACCGCGAACCGGCACCACACTAAGGATCAGAGCGCCCCTGGTCCCCCGGTGGCGTGGTGGCGGTTTAGGCGGGGAGGGGGCATTGGGGGAGGGGCGGGAACAGCGCAGTGACGAGTCCACAAGAGCATCGCTGGCAATCGGATTCCTAGTTCGTGCGGGCCGCACGCCCGTAAAGAGAGCGAAGACCAAGGGCTGTTGAGTTGAGGTGCTACAGCAAGCGATGCTTTATGATTATGAGTCCGGGCATCTCACAACTTGCGCCGTCGCCCAATCCTCTCACTCACTTTACTTTGAAGCGCTGAACAGCGACAGCAACTTGATAGGCAGCACCCCGGCTTGTCGCGGGAGTGTGCCTCCCACCTTTGTTTCAGGCCCTTGTCTCGCGGCAACAAGGCCGCTACAAACCCTAACATCTTGAGCCGCGTGCTGGCTGTCAAACGAGCCGTCGCCGCAACCAAAGACTCGACCCCCTCTCTGCAGATGCGTTCACGGATCCCGTCTGTGCTGCTGCAGCGAACGCACAGGCAGAGGATGGGCAGAAAGCTTGGCAACAAGGCTCATGAGCTCGCAGTCGAAGTGCACATCCCGAGTTAATGGCCGCTCTCCACGTAGTCTGGGGTCATGGAGTCGAAGGAGCCCGAGATATGAAGGCATGAAACACCTTGGCTTCGTGTTGGAATGTCATCAAAACAAAGTTGCTTTCTTCGAGTTGCAGTGCCGCAGCTGGCATGGCTACAAATAGCCTGACCACAGAAGACAGCTAGCAGCTCTGTCCGAAAACCAAGCTGAGAGCTCCGACTGGCCGGTCGGTCATGCTGGTTTAGCAGGCGATTCTTTACAAGCCTGGGTCAGGTGATCTTCACCAAGATTCGGCTTCAGGCTAGGATGCGCAGCACCGGCACAACCCGGTGCATCAACAGCCTTCGCAGACCCCGAGTTGCTCACGGCTAAGGAGGAAGAAGCACACACGGCAGGGCACTCCTGGGCTCAAAGGATGGCGAACAGCCTTGTGTAAGGTGCCATGGCTGATTGGCGGACATTGAGGCAACGGCATTGTCGTGGTGCTGGTGTTCGTGGTGCTGGCCTTGGTGTTGCTGATTCCCGGGACGCCGGCGGCCTGGATGGCAACGAGGAGGCGAAGCTCGCCTCGCTGACCGCTGACGCGTCCGAGGACACCATTCACAACGACCTCTTCGGCAGGCATTGCTCCGGCAAGTGCGTGGGTGAAAGCCGCTGGCCCAGATGGGGAGCTCGCAGTTGCACTGACAGTGTCGCTCCGCCCCCTGCCACCCCCAAAAGACCCAAAAGGATTTCCGGAGCATTAATGGCAAACAAAGCGTGCTCCATACTCCCGTTATGTGCAAGAAGGCAGCATGACAGGTATCTAGCCGGAGGCACGACGATTAGGTCGAACACAATATGTAACGTGCTGTGACGCGCACAAGCAGGGACGCATTCTGTTGCGGGCTGTCGAGGCACATGCAGGGTTGCTTGTGGGAGGTTGCGGGGACCACGAACGGTCACGATCACGCCTGCATTGAGGTCCTGAAGGTTTGACGTGAGATTCAACCCAGAGCCGAGGGCACCTGCCTGATGAGGAAGGCGGCACAGGGAGAGCTTCGATTGCTTTGGGTGTGCGATGGAGTGCCCCGCTCGTGAAAAACACGGGGATACTGTAATTGGACATTTATCCAAGCTGCTGCCACCGCATCTTCAAGCCCTTGAAGACGGACCAACATGCCATGGGCCTCAGGACTTCAACGGCATTCGTAGGCCCCGAGATGCCACTGGTATAGCAGCTAAGGACTCCAGGAGGAAGACACACGCCCGACAAGGCACTGCTGCATCGTGGCTATGTTTCTCCATGTCCTGCGCAACAAAAAACCTTCGATACGGCACCGCCGAGTACTCAGAGCACGGCTCACTGTGGATGCCAAAGCCAGGGATGAGCCTCCTTCAACGTCTGAAGTTGCGGGCGCCAGACTGCAATGTGGCAGTTGGGGAGGTCCTCCCCTCATGTCTCGTCACAAAGGACGGGGATCCGGGCAGAAAGCTTAGACTCATGATCCCGCTGTCGAGCTGCACATCCTGAATTGCACAATCAGTCTCAGTGCCATCACGTGACCGAGTATTGCGCCACTGTACTTTGGCTGGCTGCAATGCTACCATGTCGCTTTTCACTCTTTCACGCGGTCAGGGCAACAGACGCAGGATACGCAGGGGCCGGCAGAGTTGGGAGGCAAGGAGCAGCGGCGTGGAGGAAGGGCCGGACCGATTCCAGCGACCGGGGAAAGGCCATGTGCACAATATTCTGCTCAGAAGACCTCCCGGATAGGTAGCACACAGCTTTGATGGGCCCTCAAGGCTTCAAAGGGTCTGCAGGGCTGATCCTCCGTGACTTGTGTTTGGCTCAGAACACCCAGAACTGGCTGAATGTCTGATAAGGCTGTGAACTTCCGGCCAATGCCCTGCCTGGCCCAGGAGAACTGGGCCTGCAAACCTGTGAAATGGCGTCGGATGCTTTCTGTATCTTTCTGTCGCCAGGTAAATGTGCACTGCTGGCCGTCCGAGCTGGCATGTGCATGACCCACGCGTCTGGGCTGCAGAAAATCCAATAAGAAAAGCCTGTCATGCGAACACTACAGACACACAATAGCTGAAAATTTGAGCATGCAATAAGAGTCCCCTGAACGTCCAAAACGGCAAACCTGGACCCTTCTAATCCCTTACCTCCATGCACTGCACAATCGCTGAGGGATTTGGGAGTGAATGTGCTTGCGAGGAACATCCGATGGGCCTTCAGGCTGGTGGAATCAATCAATAAAGGGGGCAGGGGGCCCCACGCCCCTCGGTCGCCCATCAACTCATTTGTTTTCATACCATTGAGGCCCGTGGTCTCTTTTTGGCCCACCTGAACACTTGAGAGATTGATTGGTAAGCGGCAACTCGCGCAAGCTCCAGGGAGCTAGCTTTCGTGAGTGGCAGCGGGAGGGGAGAGAAAAACTTAACAGCTGAGCTGGGGCAAAAAGCCTTTGAGCTTTTCAACATGTAATCAAAGGTTCTCTCGCGAGCCCTCGCACAGCCTGTACAGGCCTCTTCGCGAGCTGACGCGCAAGTGTTACACAGGCGTTGCACTGACGTGGACTATCCCGGAAGAGTTCCAGCCCAATCGCGAGCTATCGCGCGCTCGCGACCAAAGCGCTCTCGACCGAGCTATCGCGCGCTCGCGCATCTCGGACCCGAGCTGACGCGGCCCAATCATAAGTTAACCCCCTATCTTACTCCTTTCATGGAAGCTTTATGCCGCTCAGCTGGCAGCTGCCGACACTTCCTCCTCAGACTCTCCGCCATCATCCGCTTTATGATTCTCCTCCCTGACTTTCGGCGAACAACTTGATTGGATGGGAAGTGACCTGGAAACTGCATCACACACGAACACTTTAAGTGAACTCGTCTCTCTTTCACGGAACTCCGCGCCAGCCGATGGTTGATGATGGTTGCGAAGTAGCACCAGCCAGTCCAAGACGATCCAAATGGCAAAAGACCCAAAATTCTGAAGCCGACACTGCGGATGGGGGCTGGAGGCCAACCGCATACCGGCGCGTGAATGGCGACAGCAACCTCATGATCACCACAACCAAAGCAATCCACTCGCCCCTCTTGTCCTATTGCAGTGAGCACAGAAGCAACTCGAAAAGCTTGGGCTCATGAGCCCGCAGTCGGAGTGCACATGCTGGCACAACGGGGTGCGACAAACCCCCATTTAGACCCACAGCGAACATCCCCTTCTGCACATACACTCTCCAGTTTCTTAAAACCGGTTGCCATGAGTCGTGGCAAGGAACGTAAAGGCAATGCGAGAGTCGCTTCTCTTCAGAGGTGCACATCTGTCCCAAGGTGAAGATTCAAAATGGCGACTCTCGCACAGCCTTTAAATTTGCCAGAGTCAGATCAGCCAGGATCCCTCTTCACCAGCATTCACCAGCAAGTGGGGCTCTCCGTAAGCTTGAGCAGAAGACCTCCTCGGCATGCACACGATGGATCCCTGACCTTGCGGAAGAGGGGAGCAACAAGGTAGCAACGCACTCGCAAGAGGGGCGCCAAGGGCCCACCTTTATTGAAACACGAAGATAGAGAGACATGCTCCTGTTTTGAAGATCTGCTCAAAGATCCTGTCGCATGTCACAGGCACGTGCGCAATGTGTAGGCAATGCTGGCCGATGTGGGCCTGGTGCCGAGCCCGAAACCTTCAGCACAGCCTACGATGGCTGTGGATTGTGTAGTCTGCCTACACGAACCTGCTACGTCCTGCAGAGAGAATGAGTCAGAACTTCAAATTATTCTTGGTGCTCCCGAGATGTGCAGGTGTGGACTACGCCGACTACGTGTGAATGCACCTTAGTAGCAAAAGAGGCACGCGGGCAATTTCTAGCTAATGCTGGCCTACGGTGGGAGCTGCACGCCGAGGGCACAACCGACGGGTTTCGAACATGCCTACGCCAACCTACACCCTACGCCCCTTCAAAGAGAATGGCTATGCAGGCGACTTCAAACTGATATAACTGACCCAATTTATATAGGGCGCTGCTACATGCGTTGGTTGACCGGAGGCTGAAGCCGGGACTCCAGGAAAAATTGTCGAGGGAGCAGGGCTTGGCGAACTCACGTGCGCCGATGAGAGCTGAACTGGGTAGGTCGAAGCATGGCCATCAGCGATGTTGCAAAGTGAGGGCGCATCTGTGATCTCACCTACTTGGGATGGGTGTTCAGGCACAACCTGTGTGAACAAGCCCAGTACCGCGTTGGCACGCGGCATTATAAGAAGGCACTCCACGTGACAAAAGGCGCAACCCGGAATGTTAAACCCCAAGTGCACGCAGGTTCAAGGCAAGCAGTCAGGAATGTCAAGTCTTGTCGGTGCCTGCATGTGCCTGTGGGCTGGGCAACGAAAGTCCGGCCAAAGCAGGTGGGTGGTGCCGGGTTACTAGGTGTCGGGCCTTTTTGCGGGCGGGTGGAGTTTTTTTCGCGGCGATCAGAGCGACCGAAATGCTCTTTCATGGACGTGGTCGGCAACCTGCAACCTCCGTCGGCCACCAACAGCAGAAGCCACTCTTCAATTCTGGCCTTTGCATATCCAACCTGCACGTCGCAACGCGGCCTCCCAGGGCTCCGAGGGCCCCAGCTCCCGACAGTGCAAGCCGTTTGACCCTTCCCTCTGCGTTTTGCGAATAGAGCCTGCTCCGACACAAATTGGCGAATGACTCAGACAGCAAGGGCACATGCTTTTTGTGCGCCACTACATGCCCATCTAAGTTCAGACTCTCCCGGCTGTGAAAAGCGTTCCCATAGGGTCTCGCGTGTTTTGTGCTTGCCTTGTTTGGGCGGCACGCCGAAATCAAAACATGGCCCCCGCATTGACAAGTGAAAAGATACCACTGCTTCAGGCCAGACATGCTAGCCATGTAGTCTGCCAAGCACACTGAGCACTATGAGAATTTGACGAAGGCACGTCAGTGTCGGCAAGCTTGATCAGTCACGTCCTGACGGACGTCAATGACAAGCTGCTTGTTCTCCAGATTGGAGACCTGTCGATGTTGAAGACGGACTCATGGGAGTCTTCGCACCTACAGTGTCTGCGCGTAAGATTGTCAACGAAGGGCACAAACGGTTTTGGCATGTTCCGGCGGTTGCCTGATCGCGGAACAGGTTGCGGCAAGCTGAGGAGCCAAATGGCAGGGACGGGCTTCCTTGTCGAAGCCGCCGAATCAAGAGCACATAGGCATATGGCCAGCATCCCTGATTTGGACCGCAAGCAGGTGCAGGATGAGCATCACGGAAGGCCAATCCTAGGTGAAGGGCATCGAGAAACCTGGGCAAGCGGTGGAGAGAGAACTGACCGGCTGAAACCGGGACCCCATACAAAACATGTCGAGGGAGGGCTTGGAGAACTCGCGTGTGCCGATGAGTGCTCGATTGGGTACGTAGTAGTGTGCCTTGTGGCAATCAGCAATGTTGCAACATGAGATGCATCTCTGGTCTTCACTAAATCATTCCCACTGCTGGCAGGACATCAAGGCCACGCATGCACTGAACACATTGCGAAAGCGTGATTCGTCATGTCATGTCCTGGCGGATGTCGTAGAACAGCTGGCTGCACTGGCGCATGCTGTCTTCTCTCCAGTTCCCGGAAGTCTCAATGCTGTTGCGTCACGCTCTCAAAGAAGACGGACTCGTAGGACTCTTCGCACCTACAGCATCTGTGCGTGGAACATGCTCTAGAGGATCCTTGAACAGCAGCAAGCCGAGCGCTCATTTTCAATTCTTTGGGGCCACCCTGAAGGCGTGACCTTCTGCGCGCCTTTAGCGCGGATGACTCGCCTTCCACAACGGCAAAGGATTCCCCACTGATCTTGAAGACTGCGCCGCTGTGAGCTGAAACACGAGGCATTGCTTCCATCTCGGCCTGCCGAGGGCCTTGCGTGCCTTGCCCGCTGCGGCAAAACAGAGTGTGCCAGGCTTGATATTCATGGCCAGCTATGGCTGGGGACATCCTATGACCCAGAAAAGCTAGCAACTTCCAACATCTGAAAGCCTTACAGCTCATGTCCAAAAGATGAGTTTCAAAAGGGAAAGGGGGCCTGATTCGTCAATCTCTTGTAAGGGGTAGGAGGTCTGATTCGCCAAAACAGCAGACCCCCCATTGATGGCGCAGTCTGAAGTCTCTGCGGGCATGTTTCTCCGCATCTTTCTGCCCTTTGGCTATGTCTTTGTATTTCTTGTGAAGAAAGAAGAAAGGCGGGGATGGACAGATTCCAGGCCTGGGATCTTCAATGGGCACTTCTGGGAGGGTCTGCTCTCATGTGAGCGCACGGCAATATTCAAAGGGTCAACAGCGGACTTATGCGCCGGGCCATACCTTTGGTAGTTTTTGGCTTGAACTTGGCTCTTTGGACCAGCAGGATGATATCGAACTCTTGCAGTGGTTGTCGCTCAGGGATCTGGGAAAATGGCACTGGTGATTCAAAGAACTGTGCCTGCGTCTTGCGCTAGCTTCCTTCCACCTGCTCTGCAGCTGAACACCGTTGAAGCTTGGAATGGAGCTGTCACTTGGCTTAATGATGTCTCTCGGCTCAGGCGAGGGCTAATGCGGAATTGTTGCATGGTATGCTCTTGGTCCAGCTGACTTCAGCGAGCAGTGAATCTTGCGGAAGCCACGTCTTGCAGAACCAAATGCCGGCGTGCTTGCATGCCTGCTGCCTGCTTGCGTGCAATGCCAATGTGGGCCACTCTTGAGTGTCTTGATACCATTGACGCAGTGTCAACCTTACGGATATTATGCAGCGTAAGACGAAAATCATCCAGTAGCAAGGATGGCCTGCCATCAGAATTCAGAATCTCAATTGACGTGATGGGCAAGTCTCACAGACGTTTACATGCGTGCGTAACGAGGCTTTAAGGGCACCCAAAAAGCAGTGAGAAGGAATTGAAGACAGTGGTCTCTGCCTCGCGGAGTCGGCTGACTAATTGAAAACGTTACGGTAGGGCACTCCGAGACTTCTTGTCTATTCTCACCTTCTCCGCTGCAGAACTGTAATTTTAATGCAGAAGGGATCAGAGCGCATACAGTATTGTGCTCAAGAGGCATTCCGGCTCCAAGCCAACAGCCAAAGAGTTTCAAGTCAACTTCTGAGCCTACCGAGGCGGCGTGCTTGTAAGTGCGGCGGCTGCAGGCGCGGCACCTCGAACATAAAATTGGACGCCGAGTGGCGGAGAGCAAGTGTCGCCCTTGATTTGGGGAAGCTCTCAGGAACTGAAGTGGGCAGCGGCTGCAACAGCAGCCACAGGGCGGTAAGAACTGGGTACGAAGAGTTGGAGACCAAGTAATGGCAACATCTGCGCCTGCCACTGCCGACGCGGGTGTGGTCAGCACGGGGCACAGCGGGGAGGCCGAGTCTGAGGCCAACGCTCCACGCTCGCATCGCACCCAGCCAGGCAGCCGAAACCTTCTCAAACACTCCCGGAACCTGCCTCAAAGGACCTGTTTCCTCTGCCTTCCCGCCCTTTCAGTTCCATTGTGGCGGATCGCAGCTGCGTTGCCCACCAGGCTGTCCACCAAGAACTGATGGCGGCATCAGCCACTGAAGGCTGGATGCGAAGACTGGGTCGAGAGGCTTGGGAAGGGGAGCTCACAGCACTGAATCACTGACTGGCACTGAAGCCCGTTAGAGGCGACGCTTTGAGCACCCTAGCCAGACCCTCGAAGACCCGAACCTCAACCTCCAAAATCCTGCTTGATGCCGAGTGCGCTCAGCAGGCCGCAGCCTCAAAAACCTGTTCAGAATGGCCGAGACATTGCTACCCAACGAATATCCTCCCAGCACCTCACTTCGCGACAGAGTTTTAGACAAGAGGCACAGCCGGGCCACTTTGTTGGAATGGAAACCCGGAATAGTGGCGCCAAGGCGGGATTATGTGGAATGCATGCTGACCAGGTGTCCAAGCAGCCCTGGGTTGTCAAAGGCACAACATGGCGAAACCTTCCTCAGTTGAAGCCTCTTCTCCAGCAAAGCAGCCATGCGGCCATACAACGCAGCCTGGAACGGCTTCTCTGGACTCATCTTGGCCAGGGACTCATGCTCCAGGGAGTGGCCTTGAAGCACAATTTGGCAATGTGTTGACTCCCCACTGCTTGCAAAAGAAAGTCGACGAAGCTATGCGACTTTCTCAGAACATCACCCTGAAACGAACACTACTAGCAGAGGAATTTGCCACCGCTGGGAACCAGCGGACGTTTCCTCCCTGGCCAAGGACGGGGGGGAGGGGGGGCGGGGGCGGGGAGCTGGAAATGGTACTCTAAACCCTGCACTCCAGATTGTTAGCCCTAAACCTTTGCATTCCAAGGCAGCCGACTTCAGGTCGCATCTTTTGTTAAGGGTTCGTGGCTCATTTCAAGAAGCCTAATGGGAAATTGGAAACGCCTACGCCTCCAGAGGCTTTGGAAGGTTCTGGGGACAAGAACGAAACCGAAAGCTTTTCAGAGAATCATGGTCAAGGTACTTCAAAAAACTTCTGTAAGAATGTAAGAGACTCCATGGCTGCGTTCAAAACAACGATCATTATAACAAGACTTTAAAGCCCCGCACCCCTGAATGGTTGCCTACTTTGATGTGACGCCGCTGGCTTCACAGTCAGCCCTAGAGTCTAGTTACTTTCGGGTTTAGGGTTTAGGGTTTAGGGTTTAGGGTTACTTTCGATGGCTGGGGCCAACGAAACCTGCATGTCCGAGAAGCACGGCGCCCAGCCTCGATTTCGCAGGTCGCGGCGGCATGGCGTCATGGGCCCCGTGTGCAGAGGGCGAGGGAGTAGCTTTTTTAGGGATTCGGGTTTGGGGAAGTTGGGGAGTAAGCTTGACTTTTAGGATTCAGGGAAGTGTGAGGGAGGGCCTTGCGGCCGCGAACAAAAATCTGCCGGAAGATGGAGTGAAGAACATCTTCTAACGGCAAACATCGTGCGTGAGTCATACGAAGGAGTGCGGGATTCCGATCTGGATTCTGGGACCCAAGACGCTAAGCCCCAAAGGCCCTAAAGGCTTGATTTGGAGGTTTTTGACTGCTTCTATGGCATGCATCGAGGCGCTGTACTCTCCTAAACCAGGTTGTTTTGGTTTTCACATGGATGACTGGGATTGATATTGAATCTTGCTTGTAGTGTATTTGGATTATGTATATACATCACATGCTTCATCGTGTTTGCGATAGTTCCGAAACTTCGATAGCTTCTTGCACGACTTCGCTTTTGGATTTTTAGGAACTCTCTATTTGCGCAAAGATGCTAGCAAGACATGATCAGGCGTGCACCCCGAGATATTTGTACGCATCTGATGAGTGCTCGAAGCTGCCGCTCTGCGCATTCGTCCTTTTCCTTCAACTCAGGTCCTGAGCTTCTGCCACAGACTTTCTGCATCCTTGGCAGACATGTCGTGGCCCTGGCAGGAGAGCCAACACACTTTTGGATCAAGTAGCCTACATGGCCTACATTCACATGATCACGTTTCGACCGGGAATCAGCGCAGACGACGTTTTTGGGTTCTGTGAATGAGCGCTTCGTCTGTCAGGGTCGTGTCGCAATCAAACGAGGTGGTTGGGTGGTACGATAACTCCTGCTGGTGGCACTTGCCAAAAGGTCCATGAATCCTAAGCATACCAAAAGCGGCTGCCTGGAGGATCTCCACCACTGTTTCATGGAGCTCCTCCACCTCTTCCTGCCCCACTTTGGGATGTTCCCCCCTTATTACTAACAGTCCTTAGTAAGAATTCTAATAGGGGGGGTACTATAACCCCTATTAAGGACTGTTAGTGAAGGGGGACACATCCCAAGATTCACTTCAGGCATCCCCAAGAGTGGCCCAGGCTCCTGTTGGCACTCGCCAAGCATTGAGGCCAAATAATCGATGATGCTCTCCTTCGACCAGGGTGGCTTTGTGTTGGGAACATGTAATACAAGACCTCCATCCTCTAAACATCTCTAGGCCCTGAAACTGCCGAGAAACTCCACTGCCATACTTTTTGGACTCCCCTGCGATATGCACATCCAACCTGAATGATAAACCAGCTGCACAGAGAAACATCGGAGGGACTCATCTTCAACAGCAAGCTTTCGCTTCAGAGAGCTTTGAGCTCTGGGGAACCGGTCTCCTCAAGCGCAGGCCGCGCGCCTGCGAGCAGCTCATGGCACCTTCCAGCTTGCGGCTTTGGGGCTGAAGTGACATTGAGCTCTTTGAGAGAACACTCCATTGAGCATCGATTCG
The DNA here is from genome assembly GCA_905221605.1 of Symbiodinium natans. Classification (NCBI taxonomy): domain Eukaryota; class Dinophyceae; order Suessiales; family Symbiodiniaceae; genus Symbiodinium; species Symbiodinium natans. The sequence goes on along the minus strand of CAJNDS010002182.1, from coordinate 463,666 downwards.
TCGGCTGTCAAGCTGAAGCAGATATTGTAACGGAACTTGAGAAAACGGGTCGTTCGCATCGCGGGCTCAAGCCTCTGATTCGGACCAGGTTCACAGCAGGTTTAAGAATTGTCGTGGACACCTGAAGAGAGCAAGCATCATGTAGAATATGAAGCCCTCCTTCTTGAAGCTAAGCCTGTGCAGTGCCCATCACAACTTGTTTCGGAGCCGTGGCACCTCTCCGCGCGGCTTTGCACGCAGGTGGCCGGTGCATGGGTGCGAGCAGCCGCTGGATTCTTGAGTTCCGCTCGCCGCCCTGGCCATGCGGGAAGGGATCAGGGCTGAGAGGTGTGCAAGTGATGTTCATGGGTCGAAGCCACAGGCAGTCAGTCTGGCTCTGACATGCTGAGCCTTTCGACTCTGGCTGATCTTCCGTCCCACGCTCCTGGGGGTCTTGATTCATGAGCTACTGTTATGATAGCTCCAACGTCCAACGTCCAATGCCGGTCGAATGCGTAGGGTATGAATTGCAGCCAGTAAAAGTCGCATCGTGCTAACCACCCCTGTGCGTAGTCAGGAGACTGTGCAGTCAAGAATAGTTAAGACCTGAGAACGACGGCTACATCGCTGTGGCAGTCCTCCTTGGGGCGCAGCGGAACCAGTTCCTTTCCGCCTGCCAAGACACGAGCATATTACATATATACATATAATATATAATATATATATATATATATATCATAGGCAGAATCCTCCGCAGTCACCGTATGTCCATGTCCATGTTCGTGTCGGCTGGCAAGCCGTCAGTCTAGACATCTTGGCGATGAAGTTCGGCATTCAAGCCCGAGATTTTGTGGGCTGCTGAAAGCCTCACACAAGATTCCTGCATAAACTTGGTCAGAACTCGAAAGCTGACAATGAGGGCTCTGGAATTTTCGGTTCGTGCTGTGCTTTACAATGCTTTACAAGTGTCAGCATAGCGCTGGCTCCATTCAGGCGAAATTCGGAGCACTCGGGAAACAGTCTTTGCCCAAGCTATCGTGGCCTTGTTCGGGTCTTGCTGGCATCTCCGCCCATTTCGGCGCGCCATCAAGGCTCCCGAAAACATTGTCCTGCTTGGCCTGGCAATCCAGCTCCATACGATCGCAACCCGCCTCGTAAATCTTGGGTTTATCTGAGGATTCTGAGCGCACCTCCTCGCAGATAAAACCAGAAAATGACCGCTAACCGCTTGCGGGGACTCCCAGGGCCCCAGGGCCTGGCTGCCCCATCGCCGCACTGGCTTCGGCTCCTTCCAAGAAGAAAAACTAAACAAAGACAGGATGTGCAATCGGATGGCAGGTTTTCGACCTTATGCCGCCTTCTCGGCTACAGGTACAGGGCATCTCCGATGGTTTTCAGATGCCTTTTCATCTACAATCGCCTGAGCCCCCTGGCGCAGCAACACAGAGCTTGCCACTCTCTTTGCCCCAGGCGCCTCCGTGGACGGCTTTGTTCCACGTGGCGCCGTTTCCGGTACGGGCTTCTCCTGGTACACAGTACTCTGCATGAGCTTGTGCAAGAGCTCTGAACAGGAGCATCAGCCAGAATTTAGCATCGGAATGTCACCTCCCAAGCTGCAGCGGCCTGCCACTCCTCCCAGCCTTTGCAAATATAGCACATCAACTCGCAAGCTCCCGATTTGAAGCAGCCTGGGCTTTCCCCAGCCGGGCATTGAGAGCTAGGAGGTCCACGTGTGTCTGCCCTGTTCTACTCACTACTCCGGTGGACTCCGGAACATCGTCGCTTGGGATCACTTGGGAAGTCTGCTTGTCCGGCAATCACTTGTTCGCAGCCGCAGAAAACGCACGGTACCATGCTACACATCAGTATCATGGAACGATACACCCCGGCATACGCAACGCGCCAAGATGCCCGGTTGATGGCATGTCTTAACCGCAGGCGCACGGATCACAGCGACAAGTATGTAGCGGGACCAAGTGACCAAGGTCGCTGACCTCAACCAGCAGGATCCGGCATCAAACAAGAACTTACATACGCTGATCCGGTCTCTGATGCCACCACCCTCATCAACTCCAGCCCACATGATTTCTGACAGTATGATACACTTAGAATTCAACACGGGGGATATCTTTGGGGCTGCTCTTCGCCTTGAGATCCCGAGGCTTCCGCAGGTCATGCAGTAGAGCTGCCCATCCTGGGAGCCCAGTGAGGGCCTATGGGGCTCAGGGATGGACATCCTGGTTTGACCTCATTTGAGGCGCTCACCCAGCAGAAACAGCTGTGCACTGCATCGCAAGTCCGACATCATCTGAAACTGAGACTATTTCACTCTCCACGTCATTCTAGGCGTACCAGGATGTTTGCACATATCACAGGCGGGAAGAGGCATCGACATGTTGGCGGTAGCAGTCGGAGGACGAGTCGTCTAGTATGTGGCCCGAACGTGTTTAAGGTCGGTCGCCAGCCTTCGTCAAACCCTCACACCCTTGTCGATGCTTTCCAGTCTCGTCGCTTCGCTTCGGAGGTCTTAAGGGCCTAGGAGTTTGTCCAAGAGTACGCCTTCCGGGGGGTCCCTTTCAGTCTGAAAGCCTGCGTTGTGGACCAAACGCCAGAAGATGAGGGGCTCCTTCTCTTTAATCTAAGAAAATGGGGCGGGCTCGTTTTCTTAAAATTAAGAAAATGAGGGGATCATTTTCTTCGGTTTAAGAGAATGAGCCGGCTCCTTATCCTAAGTTTAAGAAAATGAGCCCCTCATTTTCATATTTTTCCTTGCGGCCTGAAGTTTGAACTTTCTCATTTGCTGATGCGTCGGCCTCCTGGAATTAGAAGGGTTTAGGGATGTTTTTGGACTGCTGGGAGGGTTTGGCAGGGTCTTCGGGGCCATTTTCAGGGCCAAAAGGAAACTAAGTAAGTGAGTTCGTTTGCTGAGTTTTGGCTTGGTCCTGAATAAATTTTAAAGCGTTTGGACCAAAACTGCTAAGTAATTCAGGGTACCCCAGGGATCCCAGGGTGTGAGGTTTTACTTCTGGAAAGCAGGTGCTCCCCTACTTTTCGAAATCCAGGGTGCCCTCACCTGGAATTCTGGCTTTCTTCTCCAGCACTTTCACTGTACTTTACGGTCACATCCACAGCAAGTCCAACCTCGGCAATGCTGCCATCGATGGCTTCGCCACCGCACCAAGCACAGCCGTACATAGCATCCTGCCAGCCGAATCCCGCATCCAAATGAGGTGACGATGACGAACAAGAAGTTGACAAGAGGCTGGAAACATATACTATATACATATACACAACACCTGGTGAACCATTGCAATCGCGAGCGCCTGCAACAACTAACCCGACGTTCGATATGGTAATTAATTAGGCGCCAAGCTTGATGCTGAGCATTTGCCGAAGTCTCGCTCTTGCCTTTAAACTACGATCTCCAAGCCTTATGCCCTGCAGTATGTCAAGGAAAAGAGACTACGACATCGCTACCGTCTTTTTCGGGGGTACATGACATTGATTGGATTTCATGTCATTTTCAAAGCCTGAAACGGAAATGGTCTTCAGGCCTGGGGGGGCAGAGGGGCCGTCCTTCGGAGGTGGGTTCAGACTCTCCCCATCAGCTTGGTGGTTTGAGGCTGTGGCTTTGGCATGCGCACAACCTAAGCCCGGACCCGAAAACCCTCACCCTACACCCTGAACCCTGCAAACAGAAACCAGCCCTAAACATTACAGTAACTATACCATATGATTCTTAAAGAATAATATTCGACCCAGAACCAGAGAAATGAACCCTGAATCCACATGTACAAGGTAGCTTGGGATGCTGATGTAGCGTGCCGCGCGCAGGGTGACCGCGACAACTGGTGATATTACGACCAATGTAAACACAAAGACATGTAGACTTGCGCACGTACTTTGAATATCAAGAGACTCAAAGGTTCACGTGCAACTGCTGAGAAAAGCACATGCTATCTACAGAGACATACATACGCAATGTGGCTGGACACGAAGACTCTCACAACACGTACCATCCAGGAATCCCGGTGCTGCGTAAAAACCCTGACACTACGTCGAGACGAGACACTGAGTGAAGACGACAGCTCCAGAAAAGGTTAAAAACACCAAGCTCTACACCACCTGTCCTGTGCATCCTCGTCCCATTCTTCCTCCTCCTCTTCCCACTCCCAGGGCTCATCCTTCACAGGAGTCTCTGGCGCAGTACCCCTTGGCACCTCGCACTCGAATACTCCAGAACCTCCAGGTTCCTCCCCTAAGAAGGTCCTACCTACACCGCAGGGGCATGAACTGCACCTCTTCAGCCAGGGAAGCGCAGTCGTAATCCAGGTCGTCCTCACCTACACAGCAGTCAACGGATGCACAACTGCCGCACGTGGTATACAATGCAGCAGTGGTGGTAGCCGCAGTCAGAAGACATGTTTCGGCGACTCGCAGCCCAGTGGAATCGACGTGCAATGAAGCTAGTGACTTCCTCAGGCCTGGCGGCGTGCCCGTCAAGCACACTTGCATGCTTATCTTCATAAGTGCTCAAAGGCAAGCCCATAACTTCCCTGGATAGCCGCGCCTTCCAACCTGGCCTTGGCCTCTGGGCGTGCCAAGAGCGCTTCGAGTGCACGAGCAGCCTCGGGGATCCGACTGTGAGCACCTCCTTGAAAGTACAACTTTGGAAGCATCTGCTATGGACATGTTCTTTACTGCCATTGTCAGGCTTCCTAAGAGTTCTTCAAATCCAGGCCTGGTGCGGAGTTCCTGCGAAGCGCAGCAATGCCTCTTCCACAGCCTTGGGGAAGCTCAGTAGATCTTAGTAGATCTCAGTAAAGCTTGGAATGCTACTTGCGGGGATCCGCCATCGGAGCACTAGAGAGCGCGTCTCTTCACTGCATTGAGTTTGCCTAAATCGCAAGCTTTACCTCTTGCCCATTCGTTTAGGCTCGGGGCGGGCGTGTCCTCTGGAAACATTTCGAAAAGAACTGCCTTTCATCAGGATCATCGGTGCATGCATCCTGCCATCGGCACGGCAAACAGCACAATGGTGCCTCATGTACATCTTCCCAGACGTGCTCCATGGCACCTAGCGGAAGCATAGCAAAAGGCCATATGAGGCCTCGAGCGTTGTTCCCTCCCCAATCTTTAAACATCTTTAAACTATACTCTGCCGCCCACCAGGATCCGGAACTTCCTCCGGCTGCAACGGCGAGACCTCCAGAATCACCCATCAAGTGTCTAGACGGTACTAAGCTACTCGGTACGCATATTACCCTGATAAAGAGGCGGCTGAACTTTAGCAGGGCTTTCGAACGTCGAGGCCTCCATCTCAGCCTCAGATGCTGCAGCCTTCTGCGCCTCAGTAGCCAATTGAGAGAAAGGAGTCGTTTTGTACCCTTCCGTCCTCTGTAGAAAGGAGGCAAAAAGCTACAAGCAAGAGCAGAGACAACATGGGCCCCGACAGCTCGTCGTGCTCGCCGCTCGTCATTGCGAGTCAGGGGGCGAAGTTGACATCGGGGCATCGATGCCTTAAGTGCTTTGTGTTTTCAGCCCACTCAACATGGGTCAAAGGAGTCAAGCTCTAGACGGTCGTCCCAGGGTTTAGGGTTGAGGGGTAGGGTTTACCGCCTAGTCTGACCCATAGGACGATACTAAGGGTGTGATGGCCCCCCCAGGTTGATTAGACTAGTTAGGCCGGGGTATTCTAGGGACAGCGAGCGAAGCGACTATGCGGTACTTTCGGCTGTGCAGCACGCAACGGCCAGGAGCTTAAGCTGCACCAGGACTGTCGCATATGGAGCATGTTTTGCCTACGTTAACAGGATCTTGCGGGGCCACGACCTTGTGACCGCTTGCTTCTGATCGGCCTGGTCAGCCAGGTTATGCTTTTCAGAGATGAAAATTTTTGAAAGCGGTTGGTACAGTGTGGCTCAGCAATACTTGGTAGGGGCCCTTCAAGCCTTCCCGTGACTCCAAAGCCCAGCCAAAACAGGCTTGACACCTGGTGACCCTGAACCCTGAAGAATGGGACCTATACACCGAAAGAGGAAGGGGGTTTCTGGTCGTTTGGAGCTTTGGAGGAATGCTCTGGAACTAAATAGAATTTGAGAACCTTAAAACTCCACGGATCCAAGCGCGGCTGTGGATTCTAAACTAGATTCCCTTTCGCTAGACTACTTTTCAAAAGGAACCTCCCGAACAAATGCATCGACACTTGGCCCCTGGTCTCGAACCACCCCCAATCCCCGTGAGCAGGCTCACAAAAGTCCGCGTCGCTCCGCACGCTCTTTTTTTCTCCAATAATTCAACACAAGATCTGGGTTTCTCAACATTAGGGACGCAGAAGACCTGAGCTACAATGGTATCATCTTCTCAACACGAACAAGGTTAGGAGCCTGAGGCGACCCTAAGTTTGAGCTGGCTATAGGATCCGAGACGTCTTTCTAGATCGTTCCGGAAACCGCTTGCCGCAAAGTGTGACACTGGAATCAAAGGGATCCCGAGCAGCGGCAGAAAACTTGTAGGGCTCACGGTTTCAGAGGCTGACACCTGACAAAACCCCCACAACTGCTCGGCTTGGCATCCGTCGTGTCCTCGTTTCAGTAACAAATAAACCGCAACTCGGAAACAGCTCTGCCAGGAACCGCCAATCCCCCCCCCCCCCCCCCCAACACGAAGCAGGAAAACTGAGAACCGTGGAACTGGTCCACAAACCTAACGCCACGAACCATCCCCTTCAAACCAGGTTCGGTCCAGACCGCTCCATCGAAGCGACTCCTCCAGGCCCCCGCCTTCATCCAACCCCTTTCAGGCTCCCCTCGGCACACACTCCGTCAGGGAGGAGGGCGAGGGGGGTGCTTGCTACCGTCAACTGATTGTGACATCGTCCCATGCACTGACAGGTGCCCTTTCACGCCCAAAAAAGCCGACACGCCGTGACAAGCCCAAACATTCGTGATGGTGGAGGCCGCGTTTCATAATGGACAGCTGCAGAGCCCACAGCCACAATGCCAACTCCAAAAAAAACCCTATGTGATGGCGAATGATTAGCAACCGTGCGTCTCTAAAACCTTGCTGGCCAAGCTGTGACCACAGCGCATTGCAAACAACAACGAACGATTCGCTCATGATATGACACAGCAGAAGCTGTTCTCGGTTCAAAGCTGCCCTCGAGCCATCAACACGTGCGCCCCACATCCTGAATTCAAAGCTGACGGTCGGGGCTACATGCTGGCCTAAGGCCATCATCTCCTGATGGCTGCCATCATGGCAACTCCGGTACAGGACCCTGAATTCAGTCCCCCCCAAAGTGCAGTCCAAACTACATCTTGCCGCTGAGATCAACCTGCAGGCCCGAGATCTCTGACCATCGAGCCCGAAGATTCCCAGGTATCGCCTTTGGCCATCAAAGACGCAGAAACGATGCTCGAAATTTGAAAGCCCGAGCTGGAAAGCTGTCGTCTATTCGGTAAACTGGACATATTGTCTGACTCGGCCGTCTTGAAATTTGACAGGAAAGAAGAGGATGTCTTTGAGCAGAAGAGCTGTCTCAGCAAACTGGTGTAAACCAGCTCGTAACCAAGTCAATGAACCAGTAAATGTGTAATCAAAAGATATGTGTGTGTATGTATGTGTAAAGATATACACGTATACATACATACATACATACATACATACATACATACATACATACATACATACATACATACATACATACATACATACATATATATGTCTGAATACAAATATGTGTGGATGTTGTACGCAACCTTCCCATGGCAATCCATATTTTGGGCCCAAGAAACCCTGAACTTGTGGCGGGTGGATCGTTTTAATGGGTTCATGACATGAGTTTACGCTAGCGAGAAGCACCGGGCAATCTCCTCACTCCTTAAACAAATGATACTGTATGAGGCATTTGCCTCCAAAGCAATGAGCCTCTTGACAACTTCAATGAGGGGATTTGTAACTTCTTGAAGCATCCACCGTAAAATAAATCTAAATGGCAATTTTCTTACTAAAGCATCTGTAGAATTATCGAGTTTTAGAAGACATATTACATGAATCTTCTCAGGGGCCAACATCTCAAAAACTGGCTGGCCATCTCTTGATAAAACCAGACGTTGAGCGCATGCATCCCATGTAATAGCAATTTGCATGGAAGCCATTGTAAAAACCAAAAACGTCGGCGTATACACGTCCACCTCCTCGAACACAGCAAAGGATTTTTGCGTTTGCAGTTCCAACAGTCCAAACTCAACAACTCCAATTTTTAATTGTTGGGCAGATGCTTTTGAAACCGCAAAAACCCCAAATCCCTGACGCCCTAAAACCCCAAACGACGCCATGATCCCTAACCCCGAAAACTGCCCCACTGTCACACCACAGGGGGGGGGGAGCACCTAGTTCATAACCTTTTTTGTACAGTGTGCAACCAGACACCCTAAGCCCCAAAAAACTAAGCCCAAAAAACCGAAATCCCTAGAACCCTAAGCCCAACCGGAAAACCTACACCCCAAAACCCTAGACCTTGAGATTTAAATGGGGCCTCATTCATGGCCTCCTGAAGGGAAGAGTCCCCTGGCCAGCAATTGAACATCTGTTGAACTGCGGAGGCACCCATTGACCGTTGGTCCTCGGTATACGTATGGCACAGTGCACGCCCCTCGCTCAAACCTCCGGCCGACATACTTGATAAAACCTGTGCGACATGTTGACCATGAGCTTCATGATCGTCTGAACTGCAGCTACTTCAAAGCCCTTCTGACTTAGTAAGTAGGGTCAGCAAGGTGGGTGATGGGGATTCTGATCGGGTTTCTGGGGAATACTAAGTAGATCTAAGTAGACTTACCAAGTCAAAAGGGCTAAGTAGGGTTACGCTTCCACTCTGAAGCTGCTACATCTTGCGCAGCCGGTGCTCCCATGAAACATAGCGGTAGAATTCTGCTTGACTTGCGACTCTTCTCTGTCTTTGGCTATGAGTGTATGAAGGTTTTGTGAGGTAACTTTGATGCTGCTTCTGGTGTTGCCATCATGGCACCATCATGGGCAGGCCCCACGAGAAAGCTCGAGCGGCGAGCAACGGTATGTAGCTCAGGTTCTGGTCTTGCAGCCTCTCAGAGGCAGAAGAGGAAAATTGCTTGGCCAATGGCTTGTCAGCATATGGACAGTTGATACCGAGCATACACGACTCATGTTCATGTTGGTTCATGTGTTTCAATACTGCGCATCGGCCGAGCAATGGTTGAACGGCCGGGAGACCTCTGCAGATTTGCAGCCTCACGCTCGCCAAGCGTGAGTCAAGCTACACCGAAATGATGTGGGCTGGGGTACGCCGCAACGCCATTGCCCGCTACGTGGTCCTTCTGCTTATCGAGGCTAGTTAGAAGAGACAGTCATGGGGAGTGGACTCTCTTAGAACTAAGTATGAAGTTTCGATGCGACACTGGACGTGCTGCCATACATGTTGCATACCTTTCATGGCCTAAGCTGGCCCATCGAGAAATACGCACTCAATGCGGCTGCTTCTTCCGGCTTGCCACATGAAAATAGGCGGTGAAGCTTCAGGGTCCCCGGAAAATCTTGAAACACTGTGCAATCTTCAAACATGATGAAACGTGTGCGCCAAGATCCCAGCTTCCGGACCGGACAGCTACAAGCACTGGCAACCACAGCCACCCGTGAACACATCAACATACTCAGCACCCGAATTTTAGCAGAGCGCGTGACAGCAGCTCATGCCTTACTTGCCAGTCGCAGCTGAGCTGACCTCAGCAGAAGCTGTTCAAGAGTCGCACGCAATGTCCTATCTACTTCACTCGAGAGTCTTGGTTGGCAATATTGCCGTTGGCTGTGGCACTATCCGTCGACTCTTCTTCGTCCACACCCAACTGATGGGTGCAGGAGGCATCTTCCAGCCGAGGGAGCTTGGCAGGAAGGACCGTCCTGACTTAACACTGATGCTCGGATCTGGACATAGATCGAGAGTGGCTGCGTTGTCGTTCACGTCACTCTTCGCGTCCTGCTCCGGCTCTCGGTTGACATCGTCCGTGATCTGACGGGCAGACCCGTAGGTGCTAGGCGAAAGATCCTCGAAGGAGGCGGACGCACCAGAACCCCTTGGCGATGAATCCGGCAGATCGTTTCTGGGGATCGGCCTGAGCTCCTCGTCATCCGCTGGGTCGCTCTCTGCTGCCGGCGCTGTTCGGGCTTTCTGCCGATGCGGCGCGATCGGCCGCACTGTCGACTCTTCATCAGACAAGGATCCGGAGGCACCAAGGCCGGACTCTTCAAAGTCGCCCTTGCTGTCCAGGATCACAGGCATGGGCTTCACTCCACGCTTTGCAGAAGTTCGCCGCTTTTGCTTGTTGACCAGGTGTGTTTGAATCAAGTTGACCTTATCCATGTAGCTCTTGAGCTGTTGATGAGCCTCCTTCTGAGAAGGCCTGGATTCTGCATACATACTACACATTTGGAGGATGGAAGTCACGTGCGCGATGGCCGTAAGCTGATGCGGCAGCACGTCTAAACTCAGGGCAAAAGCTGCGGACATCCCATTGGACTGGACGTAGATCGTCAGGTCCATGGTGCTGCCCACACTATTACAGAATTTTAAAGATTTTTTTGCAGTTCCGACCCCACCCCCTTCAGATCGGAGCCAAAGGCCACGGGCATGACTCGTCACCACGTCACATGTGACAGGCACTGCTGGCATGCCATGCTATGCCGAGACTATGCCGAGTTCTTTGGAGCATGCCTAGGAGTCTTCAAGAGGTTCAATCATCTTCAATCCATCAACACGGTCAACACGCCCCAAGTCCAACTCCTGCCCTTGCGACCTTGTGCATTTCTTCCTGGTAAGGGCCACCAGCTGCTGATGCAACCGTCGGCCTGAAAGCTCGGGAAACGCGTCGTAGTCGTTGGCCTTCGGAGCCATCGTAGCCTCATCTGCAGGGCTGGAAGCCATGTCCCCAGGACTGCTGCGATTCCCTAGATGAAAGGAGCAGCCTTCACTGGGCCCGAGGCAAAGTAAGGTTTCGGAGCCTGACGCACTCACATTGGAGCCGACACATGAGCGTCGGATTTTATTTGCTGGCGGGCGCAATGAGCCTATTTTAATGTTCGGTCCCTGATCTCGTTTGCCTTACAACACCTCTTCCGGGCCAATGTCGTCTTAAGGGGTGATCTCGTTCAGTATTAAATAGTACTTGGAGTGTAGTGAGTGGTATAGTTGCCCTGAACCTTCGCCCGGTAACCCATAGTGCTTCTCTGAGCAACTCTGCCATTTTCACCCGTTTACGGTTAGGGTTTAGGGAGCAGGGCCCAAGTTGTTGCGAAGACGTGCCCCAGTACTCTTGTTGCCTCCGTGGAAAGCAACCAAACAGGAGACACTTCACTCCAAAACTGGCCCTAAACCTTCCAGCCCTGTCTCAATAACTCCTAAACCCGAGTCCTTGTGATTGTGCCTCCCATGGCCCTCTGGCTTCCCTAGCTGCCTTCGTGCAATTTTTTGATCACGTTTGGATCACGTTTGGATCTCGTTTGGGATCGGCAGCAATCTCCAGGCAATCCCCAACCTGGGCCGAAGCGGTTGAGCCTCAAAGGCTTCTGAGTCTAAGCGGTTCAAAGCACAGCCGCCGTTCCCAGCGAGCAGCTTTTGCCAGCAATAGCCTACGCGAAACCAACTCTTCATCGTTTAGCGAACGCCTTCACACAACTAATACAACTATATACATGGTGGCTATGCATATATGACTAAACAAAGGCTTAGTTATACATATATATATAAATATAATAGGTACAGATAAGGATTATGTATGCAGTATAATTATGCAAGTAAACAAGTACAAGTATAAATTTCTTCATTCTACAACATGATCTCGTTTGATGTTCGGCCCCGATCTCGTTACCGAGAGAGAGCGACACCCCAACCAAAAAATAGGGCACATCCAAAGTAACTCTGCTCGTGCGTAAATAAAAGCGGTTGCTCACATGGGTCAGTGGGGTACTGGTTTACGAGGAAATGGCCAGGCCGGAGAGGCCGGGGACGTGATCGTACTCTGCAGTCTATGGATATGTGGCTAGAAGACATCATTATAGACAGCACACACGAAGGATCTTATGGGCAACGCAAGCAATGATGAGAAATCGCTTGACAAGCCGACCCCTCAATCTGAATGTTATGAACTTTTCCGCGAGCACTCGGCGGCTTGGCGACCCTGAGGAGTCGTAACATGACGTGGCTCCATTGGACAGTTGCGGTTGTCCACCAGTCCAGCACCCGCTGTGCCAGATGCTTGCTAAGCATGGCAATGGTAAAGCCCTGAGAGCTCCTGCCATGGTCCGCCACGCTGACTTCAAGCTTCCAGGATGCAGGGACATCCAGGGATCGCAAATGATCACATGGGCGCAGATAGTTGCGGCTGGCAGTAGATGCTGCGGCTAAAGTATCGGATCGACAGGAGCAGCATGCACCTGAGCAGGACTCTTTCTACTTCGCCAGATGGGACTGGTGGCTGAGGGAAAATATTGACAGTTTGCTTGTTTGTTGGCTGGGTCCTTGCTTTGACTACGGTTGGAACTGGCGTCTCAGCGTTACATGTCTGCGCAAAGGGTTCGAACATTCCGCGGCGACTGTGCTGACCATTCCGCTTGGTAGCCGCTTGCAGCGCAATCTCTACACATGAAACCCCCTGGTGCTGAAGTGACCTCAAATTGGCAGTCCTGGTCCATACCGTTTACCAAAAATCACACCACCGAAGACCCCAAACAGTCAAAGGTACGTCAATCAAACAGTAGAGACAACGGGAGACAAAGGGAGACGAAGGGAGACAGAGTGAGACGAGGAGCACAGCAACCCGGCAAAGCCACCCACATGAAGGGAGACAAAGGGACACAAAGGGAGACAAGGGAGACAAGGAGCCCAGGAACCCGGAAACAGTCCTCAGAATGTCGGCAAGCCTGAAATGAATTTAGCACCCCAACAGCCCCAACAGTAGACTGTTTGTGGAATAACGCGTTGCCAGTCTGTAGGCACTGTCGGAGCCAAGCATAATAAGCTCGGCCGTAGTCTGAAGCACGTCCAAGCTGCACGATGGGGATGGTCAATATGTACAACCTCGGCGAAGGCATCTGGAAGCTGGACAGATGCACCCCAGAAAAAGCGGACTCCTCGACCCTCCCATCTTTTCTATTGACTTGTCACTCTCGGCATCGCTGCAGAAGCCGCTGCCGACTTGCTTGAGCATCCAAGTGCACACGTGGTTAATCAAAGCGCTTGCACCCGCATCATCTACGTTTCCGAATGCATCAAGGTGCTTGTGCGAGCATCAAAGTGGCAGTGGTGCACCCCCCAACTGAAGAATCAAACGCCGACGACACCGGTTAACGTCGCATGCAGCAGTCCATATTCAAGGTACCAGTACATTTGACCCTCTTTCAAGCTACCGACGGCCATCCGCATCCTTCGTCCAAGCAGCAGCTGCACAAAAAGCTCCATGACCACCTGACAAAGCTGGCATCGACTCTCCCCCCAGTTCGACAGGGACATGAAGGGGAACAGCAATGCTACATAAGACTGTATTCATCTGTATTCTGTGCACACTCTTATCACCAGGCCCTTGCGTCGCTTCTCATGTCGGCAACCTAGTGCGAAACTTTGGGAGCTTGAGAACATCGGCGTGCCTCTGCGTCAGTGGCTGACAGCGGCCCGAAGCTCTGGTACATTAGCAAGCCGATGGTCACGATGTATCCTTGAACAGGCTGTGGATGCAACGGCAGTTGTTTGTGCATTTTGGGCCGACACTTCAGAACAAGAGGCTGGAGATCCAACTCAGAAGAATGTCGAACAACCAACACTCCTGCGAAAGCCTCGTGGAACACTCCTACCAAACGACTGCTCAGCAGAGGATGGAACCAGGAAAACTTGCCACGGCTGATCACTGCCCGTTGCTGGAAAAGCTCCCGCGCCATCGGACGCAAAGATGAGGAAAGAGCAGGTGCCTGTCAGGCCGAAGGATGTGCCGGTGATGCACCCGAAAGCCCTATTGACGAAACCCTACGGCTCGACCTGTCGGTTTGGGGTCAAGGATTTTTCCCCGGGTGGAAGGTTTTTTTCGGATAGTTCTTCTGTTTTTTTTTGTGGGCCGGGGGGGGGGGGAAGGTAGTTTTTGGTTCATGTTCTTGGGTTTTTTCCTAGGAAAAGCTCCATTCCCTCCATATGATCATAGGATTCATACTACTTTGCGTAGGAATTCTTCGTAATCTTGCTCGGTTCCTCCCGCATCCAGGAGGCAGCCCTTTTCTCTGGAATGGGAGAACCTCCGTCATCCAAAGGGCGCGTAGGGGAAGTTTCTTTCGTGACGAGTGACTTTTGCATAGACCAGACGTAAGTGACTTTTCCTTGTTGATTCGGAGCCTCTTGATGTTCTTGGAGCTCCACTCGCCATGCCCCTTTTATGCAGGGGGGATGCGAAAAAGTAGCGTGGGACGGTGGAATGTCGGTGTACTGGAACGCGCAGACATGCTGGACACTCGTGAGATCGGCATGCAGGGAGAGACACGCGGCACTCAACTGCATCATGACCTCAATTCAAGGTCTTGCCACGTGCTCAGCTATGCTCCCAATGAAAGTTCATGAGAAGCTGACGCGGGCAGTGAGTGTGGGCCCCACGAGGGCCGCTCACGCTACAAGCAAAGATAGAGAGCGAGAGCGAGAGAGAACGGGCTAGCAACGAGAGACACATATCAAAGAAAACATGAACAACGAAAGACATATCGAAAGCCGTAAATAAGAAGTTACGATATCCAGAAATGCAGAACATAAGCATACATAAGCAAAACAAATAATACTTACTTCGAACATCCCCACCTTAGCACTCCAGGGTCTCTGGGGTTGGCACTCAGGGAGTCTCTGGGGTTGGGCACTCCAGGGAGTCTCTGGGGTTTGGCCTTTCAGGGAGTCTCTGGTGTTGGGCACTTCAGGGAGTCTCTGGAGTTGGGTAATTTAGGGTCTCAGGGGTTGGGCACTCCAGGGAGTCTCTGGGGTTGGGCACTCCAGAGAGTCTCTAGGAGTAGCCCGGGCGAGGAGAAGAGTTCCGGGCGAGGAGAAGAGTTGAGTTTAAAATCTAACAACCCCCACACCGAAGGTGGTGAATGACTACACGCATAAAGAAAAAATAGAGCACACAAAAAACAACGTACATAAATCATAGTTCATCGTAAATAAACATAAACTAAAACACGACATCAACAGGAAACACAACAAGAGCCAAAAAAGAGAGAGGCAGCAGACACGTCCGCCTCACAAACAATCATCATGTGGCCCGCTGCAGCAAAAGCGCATCCCGCAACGTGAGCACATGCAGCTCCCACCTTCAGCACGCGTCACTGCAAAGATGCGCTCGTTGAGAGGAGCATTGAGCATGGTGAAGGAAGTGTAGAAAGCAGCAGAATACAGCCTTGGCAGATTTGGGGGCGGTCGAAGAGTTGCAGGCGACCAGAGATTCCCAAACCGTCCCCGTTCACCCCTGCAGATGAGCTGCAGCAGCCAACTGATTCCATCCTGGATACGGCAAGGGATCACTAACCCATGATTTACCAAAGCAAACAAGAACCCAAGTTGTCAGAGCTCTACTAGAATTGAGAGCCTGGTTTGGGAACTGGGCGGAAGCGTAATATGGAGAGGTTACACCCTGTACGACGAAGGCCCCCCCAGATTTTCGCGCAGCTGCCAAAGCCAAAGTCTTTCTTGCGGAAGAAGCGTCAAGCCATCCCTCCCGGAGCAGCCACGTCAGCCCGACCATCACGACTAATCCTTGCGGTGTCGACCAAGAAACTAAGGTTGCCCGATGGCCTACTCATTAGGACATGGTTGCGCAAGACATCGCCCACCCAAGGTCCTGACGCACAAAGAAACAACATCAAGCGCAGGGCTTTCTGGCTGTCTTTCACCCAAGACATGAGCACCTTAGAGGCAGGGATTTGGGGATCGGAAGGGCGGGCACCTCGGGGAACTACTCTCAGGGCGAGTAAGAGCAGAATCCGGAACCCAATCCTAGTTCATGTTGTATGCGCCGGCAGCTACCACGCGTGGGATGGAATGCCAGCTCGACGGGCTACAGGTGTCTATGCACACATCTCCTGCAAAAGAGTACCATGCACGTTGGTCTTATCAAGTGTGCGCAGCAAGACCATGCACCAAAAAACGGCCCTCGCAATGCGACCCTGTCAAGCAGTAGCTATCAGGTGCTTCATGGCCAAACGCAAACGTAGATGATGTCAGTGTTGTTCATTCGAAGTGGACTCCGCAGCAGGAAGATGATGTTTTGGGATCATGCAGATCTGAATCTAACAGCAAAGCTCGGGCGAAGATGCGGCTACATCTTCCGATGTGAAATAGGGAGAAGGCTAGGGGCGCAAGAGCTTTCCATGACAGCTTCGCTTCCTTCATGGAAGCCCTTGCAAGATCACATCTCCCGATCTCGTGAGACAAAGGCCGCGACTAGACTCACAAATGATGCCACAGCTCCAGGGAGATCGGCCAATGCATAGACCTGCGGAAAGTCGAAGCTGGTGTGGACAGCAGGGTTCTTCTCAAGTGCCAGATACGACTCACTCGCTTAGGCCTAGCGTTCGCAGGACTCAGAAATCCGGGTATACTTTTGCAAAGCTTAGAGAGGCCGTCAGACTTCTTGATCAATGTCTCGGGCGCGAGGGCTCAATCAGGATTCCAGGCGTTGCTCTCGATCGAAGGCCAAACGGTGAAGCAAGCGCTCACAGCAGTGGCTGGAAAACCCGGGAGCCCTGAAAGACAACTCTCATCTCTCTGAACATCCAAAGGCGGTCGAAGCCTTGGGGGAGGGAGGTTCTGCCAGGGCAGCGGTGTAGACCTGATCCGCTTCAGCTTCGGGAAGAAAGAGGAGAGGATGCAGCGGAGGAAGCTCGGACCCGGCGTTCAGGATTTCCAAGCATGGTTCCAACAAGATCCGACACTTCCGCATGCTTATGAAGCTTCAGAGTGCAGGGCCCTTTCGGCGTTGGACTGAATCCTGCCTGCTTCGCATAGAAGTCACGAAACGAACGCAAACCCACCTGAGTTGGCAAATCGCCGTGGGAGATGCACGCACAATGCCTGCATAATCATGCACTCCACCTGCACACGAAGCTTGCCCCAAAGGGCAAGGAGGCCTCCGAGATGTTTAGGCCAAAGCGCGAGGCCGGCCCAGGCTGCGATAGACGCAAGCACGCCGAAGGCATTGGCGTGGACGAAGTCCCACTGCTGCCTTGAGCTCAGGACTCGAGCGTGATGGTTCCAACTGAGTGGCGGGTGAGCTGTGAAGGGTTGGAATACCACTGCAATGTCGCAGTTGCGGCTGTTTGGTGACCTGGCGCCTTGGCCGTAAAAGCCTCGACATTGACTCCAGTACAGGGCTTCAGAGGTCATCCCTGCCTGGAGGTCATGGCCGTGCGTGCAGACCGCGCAGCGACGTCGGCACCACTTGGCCGAGGCGCCCGGTCCTCAACGTGTTCTCTTCAGCAAAAAGGTCTCTTGTATTTTGCGTGTCAATGCAATTGGCAGCAGGATTGGGTGCTCTGGCAGATTCATTAAGACAGTGCAAGATAGTGCAAGGATGCAGTCCCCTGTATCGCAGCCTCGCCATGCCACCAGGAGGCAGTGATGACGATCGAGAAGCAGGCAAGAATGCAACAGCCTTGACTGGCAGGTTCAGGTCGGAAAGGCTTGCTGCTCCAGTTTTGATCTTGCACTTCTGTGATTCAATATCCCTCTGAAACTCTCGATAGGTCTGCAATTAATCCTGCACTGACCACAACCTGATGTCACACCACTTACTGCTAGGTGTGAGCTGGGAAGCAGCAATGCGAGCCCAGCATACGAAAGCACAAGCCCATCTCTCCAAACTGCTGCCAACAAATGCATGTGAAGGTACATCCTCCCAACACGAGCGGCATGAGCCTGCAACGACAAGTATCAGGCAAAGACGATGAACGACGCGTTTATTATTTATTCAACCGACCTAGATCATGACGAAACCTTACGCGCGGGCCACATGCAAGGGTCGAATGGAGAAGCAGGAGGGAGGGTCCAGTTGCAATCTGCGCTAGGCTAGACTCTAGACCCCTGACCGCTTAAATCCAAACCTTTGCCCCTCAAACCCCAAAGCTCTCAACCCTCAAGGTCCTATAAACCCCGATGCATTGTTGATTTGGGGTGCATAGCCTGTTTGGGACATTCTGTATCTTCCTCGCCCGGGAGCAGGAGGAGTCTCCCAGCAACACATGTTCACACATGCTCACACGGTGTCCCTTAGGGGGCTCAACCTAATCGAGGGGTCAGAGGCGTCAGAGGTACGTTGTCAAGATCGTCAAGCGTTCTTGTTGGCAATGTGCAAGCCTTGCGAGAAGCTGAATGATTGAATGACAGCTATAGGGGTCCGGCTCCTGTCATTTCCTGCCCGAGAGGCCTTGGCGCCAAACCCCAGTTCATCAGCGCCTGCTCACTTCAAAGCATGTACCAGCAGAAGCTTGTCGACGAAATTAGCAGTTGCATGGGACATCGGACATGACCCTGTTGTGGGAAGCACCGTGACCATGCCAGCAACTATGATACCACATCTAATCGAAAGTTGGCGCGCCGTGGCAGCAGCCCGGCTGAGTGTGCCAGCCACCGTAAGGCTTGCAGAAATTGCAGCGAGCATAATCTCCGTGCTCTGTCCTAGGGCTGGTGGACTTGAATCATCACGGAATGTCAAAGTGACGGCTTGATCAAACAGAGAATTCGAGGCAACGTCTGCTTGCTTTCTGGCATGTGTTTTGTCAATAACATCAATGGTAACGCAATGGCATGAGCTTGGTTTATCGAGGTAAGAAAACTGACAGTCTGTATATAACATAATATAATACAACAGAATATAATATAGTATAATATTAATATCAATATTCGTATTAGGATTAATATTAATGTATTATACATATATACATATGTGAGCGCGGTTCGCGTTTCGCGGGTTCGCCATTCCCCGCCCCCCAAGGGTATCCCCCCCAGCCCTCCCTCCCCCAAACCCTAGATCCTGAACCCCTAAACCTTAAGCCCCAACCCCTAACCCTAACCTTAAACCCTAAACCCTGGGGGGGGGGACCGCAAACCCCCAAACGTAAACCTTGAATCCAAAACCGACTCACTGTGCGACAGCTTAAAAACCCTAAACCTTACACCCTAAACCGTAAACCCCAACTCCTCAAACACACCGCCGGGAAGGGGGGGAGGGGGGGGGGGACCACACCACAGGGAGGGGGCGGCGCGCCCTGATCATATAATTATATATATATATATATACAATATATATATACACAAATATATATATATATATATATATATAAATATAGAAATATATACATATATAAAGTATAATATACAAATATATATATATATATATATCTAATAATATGATATAACAGAATATCATATCATATCATCTAATCTAATATAATACAATATAATATAATATAATATAATATCAGTATTTACACATTTGCTGCATATACTACGTGCAAGCATGCGGGTACGCAACATAATCATTCGAAATCTGAATCGATAGAGCTTCAGCGAGCCCACGAAGCGGAACGCGAGCTTACGACAAGACCCAACTCAATCTGCCATTCCAACCCGCCCACTCCTTGTCCCTTTCTCCGCTCCCCGCGGTATCGCGGAGAAGTGATTTTTCTGCGTCCGTTCAGGAACCAAATTTGCCAAGGTTCTGCCTTCCAAGTATGTGACGATACCACCATACAGGAAACTGCTGATGAAGGAGGAGGAGAAGATGCCAAACACTTGCCTTGCATCTCCAAATGGAAGATCATGGAAGCATTGCTGGATTTGAGTTGATTCAAGCGCCACTGAGACTAAAACTAGAAAGAACACACATATTATGAAAACCTGTAAGGCTGAACTTCCGCGCTGCAACTTCTCCCAGCCCTCCAGCAGAATCGGCAGGGTTGACAAGAGCATCGAGGACACCAGGATCGCAACCCTTAGGTGTTGTTTGCGGAAGTTCCAAGATGTGCCCCAAGCACTCCAGAGGCTCCCCGAGAAATTTTTGTGACGGGTTATAATCCAAGTCGCAAGAGAGCCAAGCGGTGCTGAAAGAAGAAGCCACTCCTCAGCAACAAGTTCGGGAAACTGCGGTGAACATCTATTGT
Organism: Symbiodinium natans; assembly: GCA_905221605.1. Classification (NCBI taxonomy): domain Eukaryota; class Dinophyceae; order Suessiales; family Symbiodiniaceae; genus Symbiodinium; species Symbiodinium natans. Next base: position 443,479 of record CAJNDS010002182.1, on the reverse strand, counting down.
GAAAAGGGGGAAGGTGTATTTAGCCTAGCGGAGTCTCAAACGTCCCAATCGAACCACATGCCAACGAGCGATAGAAAGCACAAATCCGCCGAGGCCTCGGGCCGAAGCCCCCCACCACCCCCCCCCCCTACCCCCCGCGCCCCTGCGAGTTTGGGGTCGGGTTGCGGCCTGCGCTGCTCGTGTCCTGCCTGCAGCACCTCAAGCCCGTGTGCCTGCAGAGGACTCTGAACATTGGAATGCCTTGAAGCCGGCGGGTCTGATTGTGCTAACCTAGCCCGACTTCCAAACCAAACTCAACCGTACCCTCCTCGCTATACATGAGCCTACACCCTAAACCCTAACCCCTAAACCCAAAACCCTACACCCAAAACCCTACACCCTAAACCCTAAACCCTACACCCAAAACCTTACAGTAAACCCTGTGCAGCTCTAACTGCTGTCCCAGGCTGCGTAGCCAGGCGCATGGCCGGGATCTTGGCGGCGCCAAAGCCCAGGATGAAGGTCATCGAGAAGCCTCTTCTTGGGGGCTGCTACAAGCCTACTTCTCAAGTGGGGTTTCGGAATTTCAAGGGGAGATCTTAGTAAGGTCCTAATTTTACGGGAGTCCTACTATTTGGGGTTTATATCTGGGGTCCCCGATTTTTGTTTGGTGAGGCTTAGGGTCTGAAGGACCTACCAGAGCCTCGCCAAGCGACATTCCTGCAGTTTCAGTGTTTTGCCGAAGACGACCATGGTCGGGGCGTCCAGGATTTCTTTGGGGAGCCTTGGCGAAGCACGGGTAATCACAGGCAATCACAGGTACAAACGTTGCTTCCAAAACAGCCTCCACTGCTCCACTGCCTTCCGTTTTAAAATTCGCTTTAGGCACCAGGTCACACCAGGAGCCTCTGAAAGCCGAAAGACAGACATTTGACCAGTGTCCGGGTGCTCCAAGGGACATGAAAATAGGATACCTCCAGAAGTAGGAGAAGGCATAGCACAGTGAGGCCTCAGTGTGCTCATAGCTGTCAATCACGATGGATGGTGCTCAGTCAGACTCTGCACTGGATGCAACGTTTGCACAGATGTTCACAAGCATCAGACTTTTCTTCTGGCGCCAGTTAAAAAGGCTGGCTATACTTTAAAAAGGATCAGTCTTTCTTTTTTTCTGTCTAGAAGCTTCTCTCTCTCTCTCCCTTCTTCTTCTTCTTCTTCTCCTTCTACTCTCTTCTTGTAACTGTACACAGCGGAAGAGCAGCGAAGAGGCCCCACTGGGGGGGAACTCCCGATCTGTTCCAAGGTGTGAGAAGGGGGGTCCCCATGTCTGTCTACTCTCTTCTTCTTGTACACAGCGGAAAGGCGCGCCGCGAAAGGGGGCACTCTAGCCCCCACGCCCCCCGCCCTGTCAAGCGTCTCTGTGACATGCTTGGGCACTCCGTTAAACTCTGGTGCTGAGCCTGCGGAGACGAGAGCGTGCTTGCCCCTCCCCGGTTGTCAGTCCAGCTGGCCCCTTCAATTCCTCCGTCCCCTTCTGCGGCCCCTACTGTGCGCAAGGCATCATGGAACTCCGCTACTCGGGCGTCGTTCCCGTGTCATGTTGTCTCCTTGTTGTTTTTCTCTTCCTTCCTTCCTTCCTTCCTTCCTTCCAGCGCTCTGAGGTGGTGGTGAGAGACGCCCGCAGGCAAGCGGTCACCGAGTCTGACCCCTTTGCTACAGGTTCACCCTGGTCCCTCTCTCCCCCTCTCCCCCTCCCTCCTCTGTCTCAGGCCAGAGTGGCAGTGACTGCTATCCAAGCCGTCGTTCCTGGCCGGGGGGGGGGGTGTTGCAAGACTTAAGGCAACTTGAAATAACATGCCGCCAAGGTCTATCTCCCTTGCGCCTGTCCTGGCACATGCGGTGCATGGCTGGTTAGAGTGTTCCCAGAGGATCGAGATGATCCTCGGAAGCTGCGACTGCTTCGTGTTTCAGGGAGTGGGAGGGAGTGCCCCTTTTGACGCACAGCACAGCTGTAGCTCCAGGGAGCGCTACTACAGTAGTATCCGTGCAACTCCACTTCTCTCTCCCAAATGCCAGCACGGCACGTCGTTTGACGGATCTTGGGCCTCGGCGGGGTTTCTGAGGTTACACTCTTGTTGCTCCAGCCGCTATGTTGAGAAGAGGACGTTGTTCTCGGTGTTTTGGCAGGTACTTTGCAGTCTACCCAGTGTCCGCGTAGCTGTGGAACGAATCCTAACAAAGGCTGCAGCATGTGGCAAACTTTTGCTAATTTCATGGGGTCTGGCTTCTGAGTCTAGCGGCATGCTTGCATTGCCAGGATGCTTTGGTACCATACTTGCTGCCACTACTTCTCATTGAACCTTTTCAACTGCAACTGGTTGTTTGTGAAAGATTGAAGACATCAGGTTGCCATTCCTCTGCCCTGGTGCCTTTCTTGTGAACAAATTCCTGGGGGCTGCTGCTTTGTCAGTGTTGCTAGCATCTATTCTCTTTGTTTTAGCGCTGGAAGGTGTTCCTACCAATGCAGCTTCATGATTTCTGGCGTTTGCAAGACGGCACAGCCACTGGCTGCAACTGAGCTTCCAGTGGAGCAACCTTCAAACACAAAAGCTCCTTCAGACTCCCCAAACTCCAACTCTTGAAGCGTTTAAAGCTCTTCTAAGGCCTTTCAAAGTACTTTAGAGCCCCAAAGCCTTTGAAGCCGCGTTGCCAGACAGCCCCAGGAGCTGGGTTGGCTCCTCCTCTTGCGGGCTCATCGCATCCTTCGCTTTCGGCTTTGGGTGAGCTTCGGGCTTCGGGATGAAGGGGGTCCGACCTGTTTCTTGGGTTTTTGGCGTTTCAAGGTGTCAGGGTTTTTGGAAAAAGGCATAATTAGACATCATCACTTAGCCGTTGGAAATGGCTTTGCCTCCGAGGCTCGTGATGGATGGACTGGCTGCCTATAGGGCTTGTTGGGCTTGACAAGCTCCTCATCTGCCTCGGAGACCCCAGTGTGCAGAGTAACTCAGGCCGCAGAGAAGCAGCCCAGAGCTCCATTTTTTCGCGCGAGAAAGCAGTCTTGGTCCGCCCAAACAGATAGGTCTGACAAACCTCCACAGCCCCCAGAAAATGAGAAAAGGCAAGCTTTTCATGTTGATGCTTCAGCCGTCAAAGCCAGGAGCTATGCCTGCGGCAGCCAAGGTGGGGCCCTCCCTGTCACGAGCACTGCCGCCAAGGCTCAAGCCCGAGACGGCAGCACCAGCCATGGGTCCCAAACTCTGCACGGATCCATCTTCAGCTTCTAGGTTTGTGGGTGTAATTTCAATGCTTCAAGCAGGGGATAAGGGTATGAGGACGTCTCCTGGTGATGGGAAGCAACTGCGTGCGGCGCCCAATCAGCGCTCGAAAGCTTGATACATACAAGTCGTATCAGCAATGTGGGGCCGTTGAACTCAGAGACTTCAGTGCGTTTCAGCAGATCAGCCAGATGGCCTCAAGGCCACATGGTGCCTTCACAACTTCACAACATTAGCTCATCTTGCATCCATAATCAGGGCTGAAGGCCTAAGCCTGTCTATGCTGCAAGGCATGCTCAAGATGGGTGCATGATTCAGAACAGTGCTTCAGGGTTGCGCCACATCACCCAGGCCACAGGCTCTGACGCAGATCCCCTGAACTCCAGCCGCATACTGAACAAACAGTGCGGAAGCAAAGAAGTACATAACGAAACCATTCGTTAAAAAAGGACAGTACATGATGCCCCAAGAGACCATAAAGCTCCGCGCCCAAAGCCCGTCACATCGTGAACCATCAACCCTAAACCCTAAACATCCCTAAACCCTAAACCCTAAACCCTAAACCCTCAACCCTAAACCCTCAACCCTAAACCCTAAACCCTAAACCCTAAACCCACTGGCCTCCAAACTCTGCAGGTGGGCCCGGGCCGTTGCCTCCAAGGCCTCTTACTAAGCGCACAACGGTAAACAGATAGGAAAGACGTAGATAAGCATTCTGGTAACATATATTTATATATATATATATACATATTATGCGTATACACATTTTGTAGAATTATGATTATGCCTTTGAAACGGTACCCATCCTCTCATGCATGTGGGCCTTTGCTGTTGCGAGTGCGGGCACAGGTGATCCCAGCAACCGAACGCATGGAGCTTAGCGTGCGCAGCCATCTAGTGGAGCCGTCACCGAAGAACCGTACAAAAGACAAGCTCACAAAGCACAATGGTACTGATGCATTTCAATAACCACAAGAAGAAGCAAAAGGAGCAGAATCATAAGAAGAAAGGGGGCTCTGTTGTATCGGCTGAGTGCGCTGACATGCACATCACGGCGGCTACGGAAGCCACCACCAATGGCGACGGCAGCACTGCTTTCGTAGGTGCCATCTTTCCTCCCAAGCGCGCTTGGGGTTTAAGATGTGTGCAAGGGCTTTCGTGCCGCAGACAGGAGCGCACACCCTTCTGGGTTGCATACACAGCATCCACTCACCAGGCCTGCGCACAATCGATGGCCGCGAAGCCTGTTTTCAAGGCCATGCTTATGGCAAGCGATGCAGAGTGTGTCGTCTCGCATGTCGTCTGTGCTACCCCGCTGTTGCATCTGAACAACTCAAGCGCGAAAAGGGACTAACGTTGTCGACGTGGCAACGGCCATGTGCTTGAGCATGGTACTTGATGTGATTTCTGAGGAACTTCACCAGTCGGTGGCAATGGCTTTCGAACTTGCAATCGATATACCTCATCCCCGTGCTACAATGCTACGTAGCATTAGCCCGGTATCTGGCCTGGTTGCGGAAACTGCTCTGCTGCCGCATGAGCCTGGCCATGAACAACAATTCAGAAATAGGATGCTGGAAAAGGCGCTTGTCGGGAAATCAAGGAACGCATCTACAGTCAACCTCGCTCGAATGAAGTGTATGTGGGCAGCGTTTGCAGTCACCGGGGCCCTATTCGACGGCCGCTAGCACTTCCCAGTAGCCGACGCCGCCTACAAACCCTTCGGACGCCGACAGCCGTAGCATGCCGCAGGCGTGGAGCAACAGTAAGAGTCTAGTCATCCCTATAAACCATCTGATAGCTGGATCCCTGCACCACTTATAAGATGGCCCTGCACGAGTAGAACTTCGATGTGCTGAGAAAAATCGCGCAAGGCTCGCGACTCCGCTCCTCGGACTTTCTCAATCTCTCTAGGGTGTATAGGGCATAGGGTTGAAAGTTCCATGATCCCATAATAAGGGGGCAAGAAAGCATCCACATTCGAAGCTTCAAGGGGCTGCTCAATGACGTGTCGTACTCGCATCCGAGACGGTCTGATTCACCTATGGTCATCCTCGAGTCCGCGACATGCATGACAGAGCGCAACGGTCCCATCGAAACCCTTTCAAGGCCCGCGGCCATAGGCAGGGGCGGCTCGCGGCGCCCGACGGCCTGTCAGATGGGTTGACAAGAGTACCTCTTAAACTTCCGATCTATTTTTGTTTCCGTGTTGGGCGAACTTGTGCAAACTTACGATCTACCTCAGATCGCATCACACACGCAGCGTGCTCATGCACCTCAAGGTAACACCCCGAGAGATTGGGGCCAGGCTTGCCTGCATCTTTGCTCTGGTCCTGCAGCTGGGCAGTAAATGCACATTGGCGGAGTTTTTTTCCCTAGCTTTTTCTCCGGCTCGCTTTCCGTGCTCATGTTGGCTCTCCCCTTCCTGGCTTTAAATGCGACAGACATGCAGCATTTCTGCTCTATATGCTGAATAATACAGCATTTCTGGCTGTTGTACGTTTCCAAACGCTGAAAAATAGAGCATTTCTGAATTTCTGCATTTCTGCTTCACCACAAGCCGCAAATGCTGCAAACTACCGCATTTCTCACTTGTGACTGCAAACGTTCTCCCCTTCCTGGCTTCAAATTCCATGAAATGTGACATTTCTGGCTGTTCGCGGTCTCTAACTCCAAAACAACACATCCATTCTGGCTGTTGCAGGGCTCTCGATGCCGAGAAAGTGCATCATTTCTGCATCTTCTGGGGCTCCATCCATAAGCTGCCAACTGCGGTTTTTCTAATTGTTCCACGGCCGTAACATCCGGCAACTCTACTTGTTCCAAGACTCCAAATGCTGTAGATGACATCCGTGCTCTATGAAGCTACTTTGCATCTTAAAGGAGCGGAGGGGTTGCTCGTACGATGGGTTCTGGGAATTGAAAGACGCTCGACATTCTATGAAGCAAGCTTGCATGGCTTAAAAAGAGCGGGGGGTTGGGGGGGGTGGTGGGGGTGGGGGGCAGAAAAAACACACATGGCTGCGGCTTTGCGACAAGGAACTTCCCGCTGTGAGCATCCTCCATGGCTTGAAGCGCCTTCTTCTCGGCATCCAGTTCCTGCGCGTTTCAAGCTGTGCTTTTGCGAGTGGGGAGGCGGGAAAACCCCCATCTTCTGCACATGGAAATGTATTTCGACTCCCAAAGGCTCCGGAAGCAACTCATCAACTCGATCTAGACAGGACCCTCACACTGCTAGGCAGCTTAATAGTCGGAGAACGATCAAGCAACTGGAGATGACATGACAGGCATGCGCAAATGCGACACAGGCGTAGACTCAGTGGACTCGTAGACTCAGTAGACTCGACTTAAGACTCAGCAAGGAGCCCGCGCACCTTGGCCCGGCGAAGGGACTCGAAGACGGAGACGAAGCCAGCCACAGGAGGGCGTTGGGGACGAGCCTCGGTTGGCAAGAAACCTGTGCTCTTTGGGCCAGAGCTTCTCGAGAAGGGGCTTCAGTTCGCTGATTGCTGATACGAGTACGATAATTTTCGGGCTTTCTGGTCCTCATTGTTCTTGAATCGTGAGACCATAAAAGCACCTGTCACGACCGCACTAGGAGGAGCAGTGCGGGCAGAAGCGATGTGAAGAGTGCCCCATCATGCTCCGTATCAAAAACGACAGGAGAGCCGAAACAATAAATCGTTCCTCATATGTTTGGGCTGAGAGTGGTCCCAAACCCCACTACGCCATGTGTCACAGACCCCACAAGGGCCAAGTGCCAGGCGTCTTCGGCTGTCGCGGGGGCGCATGCCTGCCGCAGGAGGAGCTACAAAGAACTGCTACACTGCATCAAGGCTTCCAGGCACTTGTCGTGCCAAGGGACTCTGGCGGTCAAACCGGGAGTGCACCAGGATGTGCTGCCAGTGAATTTGATTCTGTGTTGCGCAGCTGTCAGATCTAGCAGAGGATTCAACTCATAGCAAGGTAACCTATATGAGCACCGGTGTTTTTGGGGTACCCTTTATCATGTAGAGAAGCTTCCCAACATCCCGCAGCACCTCAGCGACTTGCTTCCAATCGCCATCGGAGCAAAGGGTCTGGCGGTGCCCCACGACAAAAAGCTGCAGCCTGCATGGGGAGCTTCTCTTCTCCGGCTTCAAAGTGGCTTCGTGGGGGGTTCTTAACATCCCCTGGAGGCCATGATGGCCATTGGAACTTTGATAGGATACGACGATGCCTGCAAGAAGCATCATGGATTGACAGATTGAACCCCACAGGCAGCATTCCCGCAGCACAAGCAGTCCCTAGCGCCAGAATCTCAATTTCATTCAATTTCACCGGATTTCAAGAGATGCCTGGACCTGGACGTTGCCACGCATATCCGCTGAGCATCCTCAGGCATGCGGGCATCGGAAAGGTCGACTTGGGCTCCAGAAGTGTCCCGACTCCCTTTCCGGGACTCCCTGCCTTAACGAAGCCCAGGCGAGACTCTCGATTTGCGCGAACGGTGCTCCTTGGCAGGGGTCCGGCGTCTGAAACTTGGAGCGGTCGGCGAACGCCGAGAAACAGCTGCTTCCGGAGCTTTAACACGAAGGAAGCTCACTCTAAGCTTCATATTCTGGTGATAGCTCTGATGTACCCCCCCCTTCGCACACAGCGACTCAGTGCACTCTGAGCGTCAAAACCACAAAGTCGAACTCGCTACCCTGACACGCATCCACAGTCAGCACCTGCCACGGGAACTCAGCTTCAGAAGGTGACTGCAAACTGATGCGACCCATGGGGACATGAGAGCAAACCTTCGCATATTCCCATATTATCGTACCCTACCCCCCCACCCCCCCCCTCCCCCCAATTCTGCCCACTTCCTCAGTCATTGCCTCAACATCGAGGTCGCTGGGCACGGCCTTTAGGCGAGGGCGGGGCAAATCGAGTGCAACTAAAAGGCTTATGGCATATCACTCATGACTCATGCTCATCAACAGGGTGACCATTCAATGACAAATTTGGATGTTCATTTTTGTAGCACAAGCTCCGTACTGGAATCATCGTTCAAGTGAGCCGGCTGCATTTACATTGACTTGTGGTACAAGTTGGGTACTGGAATCGACGTTCCCGTGAGCCGGCCGCAGTTTCATAGATTTGCAATAGAAGCTCAGTACCGGAAATGCCGTTCCTATGAGCCGGCTCCGTTCTTTACTTCTCATCGTTCTTCCAAGCAAACCTCCATCCTGTCAATGGGGCCCGGCGAATTCAGAACGAAGAGGCAGAGGCGCGGGGTTATAGCACAACCCGATCTGTGAATATGTAAGTCCTGTGTGTAACTGTGTGTGTATAGGCCCCAGACAGGCTGGATGGGTTGCGGGCATTCGTGGGCTCGGGTCTTGGGCTTCTGTCTCAAAGTGCGGAATACCGGCTGCAAAGCCAAACCAAGCGCTTGTCCCAGCCTTCATCAGCTCTTCGAGCTGACCCTTGTAGAAGGTCAGCAGTGCCACAGAGGGCTTCGGCCTACGGATTCCGGGATGTCATGTCTCAGGTGCACAATGAAACGGTCTCAGCATATCATGGGCCTTGTGGGACTGCAGTGGGCAGGGCTCTGTGAAGAGTGTTTTGAGTATGTTGAGAGCATCTTAAATGGCGAAATATCATGACTGAGGTCAGGTCCCAACACGCTCGCGCAATCGTGTGACAACCTTGAGGCAGGTGCTCACCTGCGAAATTTTGCGGAGGCCCCACAACTCCAGCTGAACAACAGCAATCCGAAGCACAAATGCTGCTAATACATCAAGCATCACCAAAAGACACTGCGTAAATCGTGGGCGTTCACCGTATAGTACATGTGCCCGTGGCTACAATCATCGCCTAATTGCATGCCTCCAGCTGTAGCTCCTGCCTCGCACATATTTCACAGTATCCCTAAACCCTAAACCCTAGCAAATCAAAAAGCCTCTGCAAGGTTGATGTAGGACTTGTTTGGAGCCTCCTCGCGGCCTCCAGCAAAGACGGCCGAGCTCTTGGCTGGGCCGTGACACGATATGGGGTTTCCGAAAACAGGAGTACCCTTTTTGAGACTCCCTTTAAGGGGCTTCTCTACCCACCTATTTTGGGAAACACCCCCATTGCTTGCTGTAAAGAGCCCGGCAAACCCCGAACAGCGTGGACAAACGATGTGCAGCCGCGAAAGGCATCCCAGGGTCATATGGGGGATTACGAAAATAAGGGACCCCCTGATCTATACCCCCACATACTAGGATTCCCTTATAGTAATAGGACCCCCAAAAAGGGTACCCCTGTTTTCGTAAACCCCCATACAGCAGCTTGGACACGATCCCACCTTGAACATCCAGCCACACAAGCGGTCTTCGCTCGCAGGCTTGGCGATCCTGTGCTGAGCTGGTCTTGGGTCGCCTGTAGGCAGTACTGTAAGCACTACAAGCAGGTCTCTGTCAAAGAGTTGCGACCTATCCGACCACACTGCTTGCCATACTGAAGTCGCCTAGTACTTAACCCACCCGCTCCAAACTCAAGAATCCGGTCCGGCGGGATGAAATCATTTCTACTTGGAAGGGGGCATTGCACGGCTTCCTTCCCTCAGGAGCCTCAGACCCCAGGCTTGAACCCTCAACCCCATAGACCCCACTCCCTTAATCCCCGTAACCGTCAAGAACCCTTTGGGCCTGAAAAACCAAAACACATCCCAGCAATAATTTTGAGTCCGAAGAGCCCTTTCGCTGAGCTTGACGACATGCTGCGACTCATGTGTTTCGCGTGCTGCACAGACAAACTGCAAGGCTGCCGGTTCCAGTTGAAGCTGAAAAACAATCTCGAAGGATCCTAAGCTTATCAGGACCCTGTTTGATTTTGGGAGGAAGAAAGTAGGACAGGGGGAGAAGCACAACCAATCCCAAGCTAGAGGCTGGCCCTAGGCTCTGTTGGGCAAAGAAATTGAAAAAGGGCGGGGTGAGACAGGCTGTGTTGGAAGAAGAATATCTAGACTTAGACTGATGGTAGTTACTGTAAGCATTAAAGGGAACTTTTGGGGCAGACTGTAGAGAGGGGAGGGGGCCCTATGAAGATCACAAATGTGCCAGGGAAGGTCGCCACATTTTCAGCTGACCTGCTGATTCTACTGTCCTCGGCAACCCGACGTGGAGTCTCCAGTCCTGAGTAAGTCATCGGTATTGTGGTATGCGTTGTGTGCATGTCTCAACTTACATGGAAACTGGTGTTGTTCTTGCCGGAAGACCTTTGCCCTTATCTCAATCCCCGTTGCAACACCCGAGCCGCAGCTTCCAAGAACCACCGAGAACCACAACCTTGAAAAGACGTTGTGCCGAAGCGTCTGCCGGTGTAGAAAAGGTTACTCACCAGCCGGCCGATGCTTGGGTGCCTCCAGCTGAGCACGTAGGCGAGAAGTCACGTTTCTGCAGGAACGACGTGACTGAAACCCTGCGCATGTTGGCCCAGGAAGCTGGGCTTGAGGCATTCGATACTGCTCGCGGAGCTGGTGCACCCTGGATTGCAAGAAGGACGGTTTTGAATGGCTTTTTCGAACCTTCAAGGCATGAATGGCATGTTGGAAGTAGGCTCCTCATGGAACATGGCTCGCTCTAAACAGACGCCTGCCCGACGCGAGGACGCAGCGCTCCAGAAGCGAGCGATTGTGACCAGTTCCCTGGAAGATCGCGCATGGGAACAGGCTCAACAAGCGTCAGAGATGAAGATTTCATCGTTGTGAGAGTACACCCCATGGAAACCTGCAACATACGCACGAATCTGCAGACGTTCTGAGTCAATCAACCACATGCGCCTGGAAAAAAAATGGTTCTAAGATGTTCCAAGAAATGGGCGGCTGGATCGCGGTGCAGCCGCTGTTGCCCCACAAGAAGCCCACACTTATTTACTTCCAGCTTTCAATTTCTATTCTCGTCCAACGCAACTCGGGTACGCTATCCAAGCAGAATGCTATATCTAGAACCTGCATCTATGGGCATGCCACAATGCAAGGGCTCTGCCTTGGAATCAGTCATCTGCTGTGTGGCCTACACGCTTGCGGGCTCCGAATACGGCCTGCCCTTGCGCTATAATCCCTGAACTGCCCAGCCTCAAGGATCTGCGGCTGAACGAGCGATCTGGCAAAGTACATTTTTGCAAGTGCCTCTGCCTTTCGGCGCTTGATCAACAGCCAGTCGACTTCCCCAATAATGTTGACTTCGGATTCGCAACTTTCCCCCCCAGCCCCAAACAACTCGAAGCCGGAATCCTCGGAATCGCATTTGCCGGGACCTGGGCCTTGAAACTGAGAATATCAAGCCGTGAAAACCCAGACACTTTTTCAAGCTTTTCATACTCATCATGGTTTACGTCCTGTGATATCATCGCTGTACAATCCCGACTCCCGAAACACCAGCCAAATCTGCAACTTCGTGCCTTGGATTGGACAACAGTTACATGGTCATGAGTTTCACATTTCTCGATGAATCGCTACCTGGCAGGTTCCTAAGGTTACCAAATGATCGACTTCCCCAATACCATGATCGTCAAAAGAAATGCAGAGTGGGACACCACAACTACCCCGTGTGTGTGCGTGTGGCAATTTTTGTATTTATGTGTATACTGATTTAGATCAACTGGTCAGTGCTCTGAACTGGCCCAAAGTGATCACTATGCTTGGCATTCTGCGGCCGCTTTTGCTGGAATACGGCCCCCCACGTGTCTGCTTTGGGCACCTGTAAACTGTAAAACCGTAAAACCCTAAACCCTAAACCCTAAACCCTAAACCCTAAAACTGACCGACCCTGGCCTGCACTGATTAAGTTTGACGGTTAGACTCACATTGCTGCCAAGGCGTGTGCCAAGGTGTCATTGCAAGGTTTGGAGGAGGCTGTGCCTGGCCTCGAGATTTTAGGTGGCGGATATGTATATGTATATGTATATATGTATGTATATCTCTATATATATATATGTATGTATGCATACACGTATGTATATACTGCATGATATATATATATATATGATATTGACCTGCACAGTTTGGGAACTCCACCGCAGGTGAGAACACTTCCACCAATTTGATCTAACTCGGCCGGCGAGGCGTCGGTGGCAGTTGCTTGTGATCTCCCACAAGGACCTTCGCGCATTCGGCATTATTTCGGAACTCTCCCACACATCCCTAAGGTCCCCAACTGCCACTGGAATGAGCTCTTTGGAAAAGTTTGGGGAGAGAGCTCGGAGGCACTTCTGGTTGTGCCAGCACCAAAAGGCTTGGCCCCTGCGACACCACTTATGTCTTTCACGTAGCGAAGTCCTCGATGAAGAACCAGACCGCATGTCTCGGTTTAGGAGAGGAACAGAAAACACCAAGAAATGTGATCCAGCCCCGTCCATGGATCCGGCCAAGTTGGCAGGCTGCAGCCGCAGCCTTGCCAGGCTCACTTTCGCAGAGTCTTTTTTGTGCAGGGCACGCTGAGGTTGAGAGCCCGGCCGACGAATGTGCAGCAGATATGTATTCTACACGTCTGCCAGTAACGTGCTCCAGCCATGCTTGAAGCCGCTGTGCCTATGTTGATAAGAACATTTTATTGTGGGCGGAGGGGGGCGGAGAGGATTTGGCTTCGGTTCAGTTTGCGAGCTAATTTTTGCCAGGCGGATCCCGTGAGCGTGCAGGGAATAACCTTCCAGAAACCTCGCAAAAAACACGCCGTTGAGCCATTCACTTGCTTATTGGGGTTGGTCCGGTCAAAGGTCAATGAGTCAAGATTCCCTCAGAGTGTGTCCCCGTACAAAGAAGTCCAGGGCCGAGGTCGTGGCAGCAGTGCCGTGGATGACTCCGGCGTACAGCCACCTGCTATGGACGCTGAAGAAGGTGGGACGAATGAAGCCACTATGCGGTGTGCGTTGCAGTTGAAGGCCCTTGGCATTGGAGCCACGCAAGCATCCGCAGCTCGACTAATTGTTTGCCACAGCTTTGCATGAAAGCTCTCTTGTTGGGTCTTCGGCGCCCCTCAAAACGGGATATCTCCCAGGAAGGCATGAGCCATTCGCCGGGGCCTCACCCTTCAGCGCCCACAGTGCCTGAAGAGACACTTGTTCAAAGGAACGACCGAGCTCGACGGGACAAAACGTTCGTTTTGAACCTTGTACTTATAGTTTGTTTGGTGGCCACCCAGAGTATGCGTTTACACATGCCAGTCGCATGCTACTGTGCACGTGACACACACACACACACACACGAACAAAACATGTGTTGCAGTGACTAGTTTGGATGTTGGATACGAATGATAACAGCATCGCCCTTCGGAACGCCGGAGCACCCGTCGGAGCTGTCAGGAAACACGGCAGTTCGCGACCCGATTGGAACTGCAGCCGAGCTCGGATTCTGAGTTGGATCCTACTTGCAGCTGCCATAGACAAGATCCAGAGAAGCATCTTGAATGGCAGATTCGAAGATGCGACATGCTACGGCGACTGACACTGTAGTGGAACGCCTGAAGGAAAAGATTAGAAGGGAATGCCTCCAGCATCCCTTGTGCCGCGCACCTGCTTGATCAGCGCAGCAGCGGCAAGAATCAGCGCAAGCCGTGCGTGCACCAAACAAGCAATCCAAACAAAAAGATAACAGAAGTCACCGGACGGTCACTGAAAAGCCGACACCGCCTCGCTTGGTAGCGGGTGGACACCAAGCTAGGGGGGCAACAACTCCTATCCCACGATGAGCTTTAGTCGTTCAACAATAAGGATGTGTGGGCGCGCGGGTGGAGATTTTGAAGGATTTGCAACAGGCCCAATGCTGCCCCATGGTCACAGTGGGGATGCTTCAAAAGATAGCCACAGTTGCCCCCCTCACAAGGCAGCTTTTGCATCTTTCATACTTCAAACGTCCTGGATGAGCGGAGTGCATCGAAATCCTGGATCAAAACCTTCCGACTCTTCCCCAGAACCTATGAAAGTCCCCAGCAGCACAGACACAGACTAAGAGGCCCAAGGATTTCTGCACTCCCAAAGCTCGCCAGCAAAACGAGCGCTGCCAACGGCCCTTCGCTGCTTGGCACCGAGGATGCGATTGTCAAGGGAGCACTCCGCTCTTTAAAACTTTAAGCGTATAAGAAACACGGAAACTATAAGAACTCAACAGACATCAAAATCTTAGTTGTCCAGCTACCTGGGGGAATTAAAGGTTAACCTTTAGGATTATATTTCCCCAAAAAAGGTTAAAGGTTACCTACTCTACTACTAAGAAGTACAAGCCTTGTCAACTGCTCCTCTAAGCTCTCGTTTAAAGTCCAACTCCGATTTGGAGCGCAGAAGCGAACGAAGGTCGGAGCTTGCACCGATACGAGCCGTCTTTTAGGGCCTGTAGGGCTTATAGGGATTATCGGGCTTATAGGGCTTATGGGGCTTATGGGGCTTATGGTGCTTATGGGGCTTATAGGGCTTATAGGGCTTATAGGGCTTAAGGCGGGCTTAAGGCGGGCTTGGGGGGCAAAACGTAGATGTACACTTCGGCTGCTTCTGTTGCTACCACAGCATGCCCGTCGGTGAAGTCCCGTCGCCTTCAAGTGCGCACGCACGTCGGGAACTAGCTTGACCCGAGACGTGCATAGGCATCCCTTCAAACTGTGAGTAACCGTTGCTCTTGGGCCTTCTGAATGTAGGGTCGTCTCCAAACTGTCGCGCGAAAACCTGCTCTGACATGGATCACCCTTGTTTGTCGCTATTGCCGAAACAACTGCCATGATTCCTGGCAATTGGCAAGCTCATTGAATCGTATCGAACCAGGCAGCAAACGTGACACCGAGATCAGAACCGACAAGCCGCTCGCACATTCTTTCGTTCTACGTGCTACCGCTTCGGTGCCGGCCCCACTGTAAAAGTCGTCAAACATGTTCATGGGCGCGTCTATGCATGTTATCGGTATCCCCGACATACATGAGCGCCCCAAAAGGAGTGGATGCAGGAAGCTATGGCACGACCTACGCCAAAGCTTCAGGATGCGACCCGACACTGAAGAGGGAACGCGCGCGCCGCGAGTCCTTTGAGGTCAACGTTGTGTGCGACACACGCGCGGGGCTACGCGCATTAGAGCTTCAAAGCCTTCCACGCGGCCAGTCTTGAGGCCCATGATACCAAAACTCAAAATTGCCAACGCCAGCAAAGCAGCCAGGCAACATTCGGTGACGGCCGCATTTGTTTCGTCCCCCTCTATAGGTCAAAGGGGAGCTCGCGTCATGTCTAAGGCCCTCACGCGTGCGAGAAGAAGCGGGAGCTAGTTATCCTTTTTTTTAATATCAATGTTCAATGTGTTGCCATGTGTTGCCATGTGTTGTCATGTGTTGCCATGTGTTGCCAAATCTGCAAAACGTTTTGCAGCCTTGCCGCGGCCTTGCGGTGTTGGCAAGGAGCTTTCCGAATTCTTGTTGTGTACTTTGAACGTGGCGTTGGGTGCGTCACCCATGGCGTCCATGCTGGGTACGGATGCCGAGGTTTCGGCGGGCTTCATCTTGTTGTTGCTTCGCAAACTCGGGGAAGCTCTGTGTTGCAGATTGCCCCGGCAAGCATGGTGGCGGAGGGGTCCGGGCCAAGCGGTTCAAGCCTTAAATGCTCCGGCGCGATGACTCATGCTGCTCAAGCCGATGGGCACGCCGCTTATGGAGAAAAGAGTTGCACTAAGTGCATGAGTCATGGAAGCTGTTGAATGCCCCGGTCGGCCGTCAATCGCGTAACGTCCGGCTTTCGTGGTGCATACTCCCTTGTCTGCTCATGTTGCTGGCCGCGATCCTGATGTTGCGGGAGCTCCCGTGATCGGGAGCGGCCTCTTTGAGACATGTCGTTCGAGTGCCGTGCCTTGTGCAGTGATGTATGCCTTTTTCGCATGAGATGGTAAAGTGTATCACCCAACCTCCCAAACAAGAGTTTCTTACCAGTTTCTTCTTACAGCTCCGCTCCAGGTGGTTCGATGCGTGCCAACATCTGTCGCCTGAATTCTGCACAGGGGTGTAGTACCGCTCTTTGTCGCACGCATCGACTCAATATGGGTCCAATCGGGCTGTTCTTCGTTTAGCTGTTTCGTCCACTCCAAGTGTTCAACCCAAATGTTCTGACTCATACCCCCTTGACGCTCTATCAACCAGAAGCATTGATGATATCCTGTCTACTAACACGGCCCCAATCATCTGGGTACCAAGAGCTGGGATGTTCAGGAAGACTGCGCGGTGGAACCGCAGACAGGCTACACATGCACACAATTCAAATACACATGACTGCCGATCTTTCTCGGCCCCAGCCCGTCACTCTAAAGCGCTGTCGTAAAATCTCCATACCTTGCGTTCGGGACTGTCCGGGATGCAGGGCCTAAACTCCTCACAGTAGCAACAGGTTGTTGACCTCTGCGCGAGAGCAAGGCCGCTGGAAGGAGTCACCAAAGCCCCAGGAAACAGAAATTCTGAAGCGTGGTGCCTACGTTCCATGACTACAGTCCACTGCCCCCGGGCACATGGCTAGCACACAACTCCGACTGACTTCTGGGCCAACACATCCCGGGACCTTCTAATGTGGCAACTGACGAGTATCTCGGGAGTTCGACTTACATGTGCGAGGGAGGATACATCGTAGTGGTACCATCCTGGCCCCTCCGAGCCATTAGAGCCTCTTATAGCGTGCAGTACCCCAGGTTACCCCAGCTTGATCTGCAAGCAGGCTGCTTTCCTGGCGCGGGATCGTGCCGATGAGACATGGCCGACCGTGTCCAGGTCATCTAAATCCGAATCCCTCAGCCAAGGCTTGCTTACAAGGTTCTGAAGGTCAGGCCTTCTGCTCGATGGTGGCTGTGTTTTCGGAGGGATGTGGCAACCTTTACAACCGCCCTCACCAAGAAACTTCCACAAAATAAAGGCCCTAAAGGCCCTAAACGCCCTGTCCCCCAGACCTGGAAGCTCCTGGAAGCCCGGGACCCCAAGGTAAGGCTCGGGGAAGCCCATCGTATGGATCCTGAAAATGTGATGTGAATCGGTGTACCGACAGAGGACGCCTTGTTGAGGTGAGGAAGGAACACAGGAGAAGCTCAAACTCCGATGTGGGACTATCCCATGGAAGCGGTTCTAACGAGCACTTGTCCAAAAACCACCTGCATCCAGTCTCACAGGCTCAAGGCCGTCTCACGACTTTTGAGTTTTTCCAAAATCAACCACCCTGAGCAGGGTTGGCGTGCGACTGGTAACTCTCGATACTCTCAGCGTGCAACTTTCGTGCTGACATTCCTCCTCATGGATTACGTGCACCTGTGGGTGCTGTCGCCGGCCAGCCTAGCTGAGAATGGGTATTTTCTGAAAAGGGGTACCCATTTTTTTCCCCACATAGAAGATGAGAACCCCCTTCAAGAGACCCCCAAAAAGGGATCGCCCCTATTTTCGAAAACCACCAAATCGTTGTAGTATGTGCTAGTCTCCATCCTGAGGGCTGTCTTCTGCCGGTTTTGATCTTCGTCCGGAGTTTGGCGGGCTGCTGGGCAACGTCCTCAGAGGGGACAGGACGTGTTCAAGCCCCTCCCCTTTTTTGGGACTTGCGGAGGGCGAAACCTATGGCAGCCGCATGTCCTCCAAGAACTTGTGTAGCTTAGCATCATGGAGATCGTGTAAGAGCCTGTTTGGCGGAGAGGATACATGCTCACGAGCTGGGTGATCTTCGGGCAGGCCAGTCGAGTAGAATGATTTCCTGGTAGATTGCGAGCCCACGACAGCTTCGGTCGAACACATAGTCGATCCAGATTCCATCGAGGTCCAGGCTTCTGCATGTTCGCTCCATGTTGCTGTCGTTGCATCTTTCTGACAACCTGCGAGGCACGGCATCGAGTCCACGTTAGCAAAATCTTCCGTCGGCTGACTGGACGGTGCCATGTAGCAGAGCGGGCTGACCATGCTGTCAGGTTTGCAGGGCCGTGGCATCTGGCCCAGCACCCCAAAATCACCGGGGACGTGCTGCGGCTGCTGCGGCATGGCGCGTGCCTTGAGAGCCTCTTACTCACGCAAAGACTTGGATGCCTCTGAACCTGAACATCGCATGACGCAACGTGCATGCGTTCTGGAGTTCGAGGCCGCTCTCAAATCCGGCCCAGAGAATCTAGCTCACGCATGCTCATACCCCTTGCTTCAAACCTTCTGTCCTTGCCCAAGTCTCCTTCTCGGTCTTTGTCCCAGCCGGCCCTTCCCCGATACTGTACGTAAAGATTCAATAATCTACCGGTGCCCCCTGCATTAGAGACATCTTCCAGTACTCTCTTCCTTCATCCAGAGCTCAGATGCATATGCAGGGAGTTTCTGGGGCCTGTGAGGGAATCGTTCGTTTGACTCAGCCAGCATGACAAAGTGTCACCCAAAGGGATTAGCAGATGTTCGCACATGAGTTGCAAGAACGATCAACACAGTGTTGGTAGCGATGGCTTGCGCTCTGTCACAGTCAAGGCGACCCTACCGGCTAAATTACTTCGAGCTCGTAGGATGTGGTCTAGACTGACCAGGCTGTAGATAATGTAACTGCCTGTCCAACTCCACTGCTGAAATATGCCAGCTCTGCACTCGTCCACAACCACTGTATGCACTCGAAGCTCCGTCCCCATGGCCTGTCACCGATTGTAGAGCATAAGCTGTGGAGGCTTCCGCACTTGCATCTGAAGTCAGGCATGCTGTATGTACAAGAAAGCCCCTTGATGAACCTCGTGCTTTCTGCAACGCTGTCGGATCACGGGGTAACTACTGAACTTGCCAAGGCAGAGCTGCAACACCCGCGCCTCCTCCCACTCTCGCAGCATTCCTAGGCAATCTGGGTTTAATGCTTTCCAGAAAAACTCTGAATAAGGCCCCGAAACACTCTCGTGGCAAGGGCTAACGATCCTGTCTCTCGAAATCCGCCGAGGCCTCGGGCCGAAGGTGTATTGGTAGTCAGAACAGGCACCCCCCTCCAAATCCTCCCCCCAGGCCCAAAGCCCTTTTTCGGACCCCTTTTTTTGCCTCAAATGGGTACCCCCCCTAGGTGAGCAGGGTCCGCAAGCGGATGGTTCGCCAGGACCAGAGGCAGTTGCAGCCCTTCCCAGCAGGGCCCCCCCTTTTTCACCCACCCCACCCCCCCTCCCCCCCCCCCCCCACCCCCCCCCCCCTACCCCCCCCCCCTACCCCCCCCCCCCCCACCCCCCCCCCCTACCCCCACCCCCCCCCCCTACCCCCCCCCCCCGACCCCCCCCCCCCCCCCCACCCCCCCCACATAGTCCCTCCCCCCAAAAGCCACATGAGCGGCTGGGCTCGAGGTGCTAATGGACGCAACAAGAGGTCGCTTTTCAAGTGTTCCCATCGTTTTACAGGGTTTTCCCCTTGCTTAATTGAATGGCTGGGGGTTTTGGCGCTTGCTCACATAAGGTGTTTGTGAAAGGCGGAGTTTTCCTGCTCCGACGCGCTGGCTTGAGGGCCGGAGGCTCACTGGTGTGAGCACGGCCGCAAATCCGCCGAGGCCCCCCTTTTTTGCCTCAAATGGGTACCCCCCCTGGGAAACCGGGGTCCGCAAGCGGACGGTTCGCCAAAACCAGAGGCAGTTGAAGCCCTCCCAGCGGGCCCCCCCCCCCTTTCCCCCCCCCACCCCCCCCCCACCCTCCCCCCACCTCGCCCCCCGGTTTTCGAGGCTCAACTCCGGGGACGAAGAGTAACCGAAACCCGAAACCTTCAATCTTAGCTCCCCCCCCCCTTTCCCCTCTGCCCCCCTTCCCCCTCCACCCCTACCCCCCCTGAGGGGCCTGGCTCAACCCTACGATCAATCCAAGCCGAACCGTCTCTTGAACCCTAAACCCAAAAAAACCCTAAACCCCAAAGCAAGAACCTTGAGCCCTAAGCCCTCAATCCTAAACTAACCCTCAACCCTAAACCCCAGACCATAAACCATAAACCCGGAACCCTAAACCCGACTTGGGCGCTGCGGAATCACCATGCTCACGCGGATGCGCTGGGCCGGGCCGAGGCGGGTCGCGTAGCGTTAAAATTATATGTCTCCGACGACCCATTGAAACTATGGAATCCAGGCCTACAATGTGCAAAGCGAGATGGGATTCAAAGAGAACCTGAGTGCTTCTTTCAATTCTTCAGGACTTCATCCCCAAAACACTGCTGGGCCGAGCCCAAAACCTTTCTGAGAACTGCATGCAAAAAAATCTAACAACCCTAAAATAACTAAACCCTAAACCCTAAACCCTAAACCCTAAACCCTAAACCCTAAACCCTAAACCCTAAACCCTAGCCTAAACCCCCGGACAACCTTTTTTGAAACCCAAGCCGTAGGGTGACTGGGCTTTGCCAGTTCTCGCTAGCGAGGCCCTGGCGGCTCGTGGAGGCAATCGTGCAAAGCAGGATCCGAGCTTCATGAAGAGTCGCCTCTTTGGTGGCCTCCGTCAATTAGCGAGGGGTTTCGGGTTTAGGGCCAAGGGCCTCCGCCGCCACGAGCCCATCTGTTTGAAGCATCTGGAATGCTGCAGTCAAAGTCAGACATGGCTGATGGCGCAATGTCCTCGCAGCTGCTAGCTGTTGCTCATGCGGGACAGCACTGCTTGCGGCAACATTGGAGTTCAGCCAGCCATTGAAAACTTATCAATTATCAAAACTCTTTTGCATCCGGAATGCCTCCATGAAACTCTGGCTGAGGGAAGGTTTGGGCAGCTTGGGGATTCTGCTGCACCACTGAAGGTTCAATGATGGCACATGCTTCAAGAGACTGGGGGTGGTACGAGTAGGAGTGGGCCATGGGTTGGTACAGACTTTGGGGCAAGCTTCGAAGTGAACTTTTCAGATGTCGTTCCGGAACATCTTCTGCAGCAGCTCGCACGTAGAAAAGAACTTTTCGCAACCAACAGAAGGTGTGTTATGCCGTGCTCTCACTATGCATCTGAGGACCAGTCATGATCAGCCTGAGCATTGTGGATCAAAGGTATTTACCAGGCTGGGCTTTGCTACAAGGCCGACAATCCTCCCCAAGGCTGCTCCAAAGCCCCTAATCTTTGCCTGCGTGCGTTGACTGCACCATTCGGGTGAGGCAGCTGCAGCTGCACAGTACCTTCTTCTGAAGTGGCCAAGCATATCAGAGCACCACGTCGTATGAGCTGGACATGGATTGGATAGTGACACAAGCGCTGCAAGCATGGCAAAACAAGCAGAAGGTGCCTCTCCACGCGCATGCAAAGGTCACGCATGGCGTAAGCCTGAGTGCGGGTTTCTACCCGGTAGCACTGCTGCGTCCACACCCGATTCCACTTGTCATGTCTTCTCACTGCAGATCTCATGAAGATTCAGTGCAGTTCTTGCAGCTACATGATGGCCCGACAGTCGACCTCAAATTTCAGGGCCACCAAACCTGTCTAGAAGTAAACTTCTCGCACTGCCAGATCAATCCTAACCTCGGTCGGCCCCATGCAACAACCTTAGGGAGCCGGGCCAGAGCAAAACGCTTGCGGAGGAAGGCCAGCAGAAAGCGCTCCCCTCGCCGGCCACGACACTCCGCCTGACAACAAACTCCACATGGAAAGATCAAATGCCATCGCGTTGCCCACAAGGCCAAAGTGGCCCCCCCCATGTCAGTCACCGCCACTCAGACGTCGTCACTTCGTGAGAGCCTCCTTTGCTGTCAGGGCAGCGGACAGCGCTGCGCGGCTCTCTTTGGCAGCTTGAGCTCCACGGCGGCGTCGTGGCCTCTGAGAATTTACCAGGAAAGTCGTTTTCAAGGGCTGCTAAGAAAGAGGATCTCGAAGGCCCAAGAGCATCTTCTCAGGTCAGCCCTTGGGGCAACTCTGAGCCCCAAGCTCATCCAGATGTCCTCCCACCTGCAGTGCAAAGGCTGATTTTGACACCCTGACCTCTTGTCACTCCTCTCCCTTTGTTCCATGCCGGAAAAAATAATCACTGGGAGAGACATAACACGAAAAGCAGTGACGGAAGTCTCCCTCCTAACTGCTGCTCGCAACCACTCCAAGCTGACCGGAGCAGAACCCAAATGTGGCGCCAGCTTTTTGGACTCGCATGCCCACGTTCTCCGCAAGCGAATGCTGCTCTCGGTGTTTTTCCCGTGGGCCGCAGTGTCGTCTGTGAAGTCCAGTTTCTGCATCAGCGACATGCACTGGGTGGACCCTGCTCATGGAGCTGCAGTGTTGCCAGCACCTGCCAGACAACAGGCAGCAGCAAGCCGACTGAACAGAAACCCTATGCAAAAGTCATCCAGCAGGTGAGATGGTTCGGAGGGTTCAATGCCTTCTCAACAACATCCACTCCAGATGTTACACTGTGTGTTTGCTCTCATGACGTCGTGGCCCTCGGAAAAGCACACTCCGGGAAACAGCAGCAACGCTGTTAACATGGTGTATGGGCTGGGGTGAAGCTGATAGGATGGAGCTTTGTTGCCGTATTCTTCACAGTTGGGCAACATTGGTTTTCGCATGTTGCTGAACTCATTGACCTTTTGCTGGCCGGCTTGAACCCTTAGATAGGGTTAGATAGGGCTAGGACATCCGGTATAGGACAGTTTAGGGAATGTTTGCACACAATGATGGGCAAGAAACCAAAGATGACCGGAGAGCAATGAGGTAGAACTGAACAGAACATATTGACATAATGCCACACCCTTGGTTTCCAGGCTAAAATTCGACGAGTCACATCAAACGCAGATTTCCATATAGGCACAACATGACCAATAATGCATCATGTGTGTGGCGTGCTAAGGCCTCGTTGTGGCTCTTCCTCAGCCATTGGCCAAGTGTAGACTCACGCCATGATTTGCGGTGCAGCTATCCTGTGGCCAGTTGCTTGTATTACGATTCTATTTGGCCATCGAGGCTTTCAGAGTTGCGTCAGAGGGTTGACGTACTCTCGCTTCTGGGATCTGGGTGGAGGATTCGGACACGCGGGATCTGGACGACCGCTTTACTTTAGTGATTAGTTTTACATGTGCATGTGTCCGGCCCTAGAGGCTTCTTGTGGTCCGAGATTTACACGGGGGAGACAAGTTGACGCAGACTCCAAAGGACCAGGAGAACCAAGCACTGCAGGAAGGCCGGTGCTACATGACATGTCTCTTTCGGGGAGATTAGCAACATTTCGAGTAAGCTCAAGTGTAGTTACTTCGGCAGATGCCTTCAACTTGCAGAGTGCGAATATGTAGGGATGCTTCAATGCAGCCTGCTCGGACTAGAGGCAAGACGTCGTCCAGGCCAGCGGCCCAACATCTGCCGCGTGTCGCTGACGTCCTACACAGCTGACACAGCTTGGCATGAAGATTGCTGCTACACTGCTACACGTCCTCTTTGCGATGCGCCAAATAGAGGCTGCTACGATCTGCTACGAAGCATGGACACGCTTCCTTACTCGAAATATTCTCAATTCCAGCCTCAAACTTCTTTCAAACTTCAGACAGGCAAACGCTCAATTGCAATGACGCCTCATGGGAAACCACTTCAAGTCGTCTGCTGCGCAGTGAGTGGACATCGCAGTTCACAGTTTGCGGGGTCAAAGTCACGCCATCGCTCCTGCAGCATGGGTTCTACGTCTCTACTAGCACATGCTCTTGTGACATCTTGTACAAAGCTGTCAGATTTGTTCATTGGGGCCACGTGTGGATTGACACAAGGCGTTGCGAACCCCATCCTTGTTCATGCGATGAACGAGCACAGTCTTGTCGGTGCATCCATTCGAGAAGGTACTGCCTGAGGGCCGCCGTCTCATCAGGAGCTGTTTGCGTTTAGAGATTGATCCATTTAGAGATTGATCTACGTGGAAGTTTGTGCCACTTCCAGTTGGCACATACCTTCTGGCAACGTTGCGCGAGCCGCCATCAGCTCCATTGTGCTCCATGAAGTCCAACGTTTGCATTTTCCGGAAAATGACCTGAAACCTCGATGAGACCGGCAGATGAGCCTGAATCCTCACCAGATGTCCCGAGCAGCCCTCAGGCCTGGCATTGGATAGTCGTGGAACTGGCCTTCCTTCATATCAACCTGAGCACAGCAAACACTGCGCAATCGCAGAGCCCATTTACATATACAGCCGAACCAGTAGCGGAGCAGCAGTGGATACAGAAGCAGCAGCACGAACGGTATCTGAAGATTGTACACAGAAGTTTAAGAAACGGTGATGGATGAGGTGCCAGGAAGCCCAGTGGACCCCCTCCAATGGTGCAAGCCAAAAGCCCAGCTGTACGTCCGCTGCACCTGCTGACCATGTGTTGAATGAGTCCACTTTACATCTCAGCTGAGTCTCGAACTTACCTGATCACCCCTCAGAATGACAGACGACAATCCCTCAAGGAATATTGAAGCGCACATGCTCGTAAAGAGAGCTCCAAGCCAGGCCAAGCTGTCGAAGACTTTGTAGTCACTGTCGTCATGTCATTGAGGTGCCTTGCTTCTTCAAGTCTCCAACGTTCCGAGCGAGAAAGTCCACAATTCGCCGCCCAAAGACCTAAGGCCAATGAAGAAAAAAAACACTGGGTTGGGTGTGTGGTGGTGTATGGCGGTGTAGGCCCCCCCACACCAGACACACACACACACACACACACACACACACCCTTTTGAGAGACCAAGTTGCCCATCCCATGCCTAGGAACCAGCGTGGTGCACCTCTCGAACCTTACATCCAACGGGCCGGAGGGATATTCGGTAGCATGTGGACATGTGTGCGAAAGTGGACATGGATATCCACAAGATTCCACAAACCTCGGTTGCAGCCCAGGGTGCCGAAGTAATGTGCCACTTGCATGGTGTTTACCTGCCTTAGACCGGCATGGAGGCTACAGATGCTTCGCGCATCCAGTGCGCGCGGTTGTGAATTTCAGGCCAAGCCACGCTTTTCGCACGCAGTCCTTCAGGGGTACTGCTGTGGCATGGCTTCCATCCACAAGATTCGAGCAATTCAACCAGGCAAGTTATCTCCGGGAATGTACTGAAGGCATGCTCTGTCAGCTTTAGTAAAGGCCCGAGAGGATAGACGAGTGCTCGCAAGCTCCTCCAGGGTCCCTTCGGCCGTGTCTTGGCCGAAGAGCTTGCACTGGTGAACGAGGAACCTGGACAGCATCTGCTTGCGCAGGACAAAAGATGCCGCCGCGCCCCCTTCTTCACTCTGCAATATGAAAGCAAAACCTCCGAGGCCAGCCATAATAGTAATAATCATAGGAATAGTAATAGTACTAGTAATAGTAATAGTAATAGTAATAGTAATAATTAATAATATTAAATATGGGCCTTGGGAAGGAAATCCGAGGTGAGCTGTGCTCGAAATCCCTTCGCCCAGAAGCGCGCAGCCACCCATCGACATGCCGGGGAACTTGTTGCAGAAGGCCTCCAAGACTTGTAAATAGGGCAGATCTCGCCAGAAGTCAAATTCAACACCTACGTCACCTACGTCATAGGGCAGATTCTGGGATTGGGAGGCCCAGCGACGTAGGGTACCTTCGATGCCCTCGAAACACACTTTATACGACTGCCCCTTCAGCCCAGATACCTGAAGAAAAGCGTCTTTCCGGCATGCCTCACCTCAGTAGCTGTACAACGGTCAACATAGAAAGCCAGGAAGCAGCAGATTGTATAGTATTCACGAACCTTATACACCCTTCGCGTGCACGTACAGCACATGGCGGCAACGACCATTCAAGCATGTCTGTCATAAAACGATATTTGCGCATGGAAACCGGCTGTGCGCATGCACTACTAAGCAAAGCAGCCATCAAACGTTCACATTCCTTTCTCACAGATGAACCGGCCAACCACCGCCATCAATGTCACTCTTTGTGAGTCCACAATTCTTGCCCACACACACAAACACATGCACGCACATCTCTCAACAAGGTGCCCAGTCATGGCGAACTCCCAAGGCCCAGTCGCGCTTTGAATCCTCAAGCTGACTCTCCTGACTGCAAACCTTCCAGTGAAGCACAACCTATCAAACCCACGGAACCCTGAACCCTAAACCCTACACCCTAAACCTAAACCCTAAACCCTAAGCGACCTTTCTGATAGGACAAACGACAGTTCTGCGGGCAGACGCTGCAAATATGTGTATCCAGCATGTCAAGCTCCGTCTCCATGATGTATCCCATGGCCAGCGAAGGGGTGTTGTGCACCTGATGGCATGACGTGGCTGGTAGACTCAGTGTGGGAGCTTCAACTCATGGACCCTTCAAATTCTGGTGCCCAGAAAACCATGGGGAATGAAGCATGGTACAAAAGCGCGGTGCAAAAGCGGGTGCGCGAAAAATGGACCGATAAGCCCTGAAATTGCAAGCCTCCAGTAGAGAGAGCAGCCTCGGGACGTGCAAGTAGCTGTCATCGTCCAAGTACATGACGAAGTCTAAGTCAGGCCTCTGGCTTCAAATTTGTTGATTAGTTCCGTCTTTTTGTAACCGCACGGTTTTGCGGTAGGCAATTGAGTACAACTTGCATCTCGTCCCATCAAGAAAACAATAGGATCAAATGCTGCTAATTTCTCCTTGTCGCCTGTGCGTCGCCAACCAGGCAGTGCCAACGGCCAGCCGGAAGCCCCGTGCTGTTGGCCGCTCCAGGACATAGGTCACATCCCCTTGGCTTCCAGGAACTTTAGGTTTTAGGGTTTCGGGTATGACCACCCAATTATCAGACGCATACAGCAACATTGCAAGCATCTATGGCCCATGCTCTCGACCGGAGGGTCTGCATCCGGCCCACCAACGAAGATGAGGTCCCGGAACCTCTGGGGTCCAAGTCGAAGTGCCCCCCCCCCCCCCAAAGCTTGTCCGGCAAATGTCGGGGTAGAGGTGCAGAAGCTGGATGCTTGATGGTTTTACCAAGCACTGCCTCACACTTGCGATGAAAACTCTTCCTCAGCTCTTCCTCAGCTGGGCAGCCGGTCTTCCTCCTCTGAGAGGCTTTGTTGAACATCGGGGGAGCCGGCCGCCGAGTCCTTCAGCTGCGAAGTTTCAGCGCTGAATTTGTTTTGAGTGCCTTTATTTGCTGCCAGGGCCTGCGGCAGTGCGCGCGAAACAGCCATGAATTCACGTCGCCAAGGGTCTCCTAAAAAGAACAGCAGCTCCACATCATGCCTGGAGAGTGCAGGCAAAAGCAACGGACGCATCGCAACTGCTTTTAGCTTCCACTGATCCAGGGGCCTCATTTCTTGCACGCTGATGTCCGAAGACTCCATGACTAGTTCTACTAGTTACCATCCGATTGAAGGGGCTCCATGATGACCTAAACCCTAAAGCCTAAACCCTAAAACCCTAAACCCTAAGACCCTACGCCCTACAATCTCGGAGGCCGCCTCGGACTGCTGGGCAGTCCGCTCGTCTTACGTTCTCAAGCTTCATTCGCGCACTGTCAAGCTACCTGTTCACGACCCCCATATTGGCATTCGCCCGGGTTTCCAAGGTTTGGCAAGTCTGTGACCAGTCTGCTCGTCTTACTTTCTCAGTTCATTCTCACTTGATACTTCACAACATGTCACAACCCTACCTGGAGGCTGCGAAAGCAAGGGAAGGTGAGAGAGAAAGGCATGGGCCCACGTCAGAATGAAAGCAGCCCAGCAACTCTTTGGGGAGGTGCTGCAAGCAGCTGCCAATGGCCTCCCTCAGGATCATCCTCGGAAAGGCCAGGCTCGGGGTCCAAGGGGTCCCAAGGAGCACGTCGTGATTCTGAGAATCGGAACAATGTTGGTGGTTCGGTGATGTCCGAGGGCCGTGCCGCCGGTCGAGTGAGGACAGCTTGCTGGTCACCATGATCTGGACCTGACACCAAGGGCTGCTATTCTGAACTGACATTGTGAGACCGGGCGGCCTTGCATGCCCTACCCAACCAAATAAGTGTGGGCGAGGCCTGGCGTATTCTCGTCTACCAGAGACACTAGCACAGAACTGCGTGAACTGCAAAGCATCATCGCGAGTCCGACCACTGCTGTCCTTCCCCACGTCCCAAGGCTCGTACGTGCAGTCCATCGGCAAGCACAGGAAGCCATGCCAATGCGGTGCAGCACGTGACAAGCCATGCCACGGCCATTCAGCTATAGGCTACAGGCAAAAGGCTGCAATGAGGGAGGGGAATCTGGAGTGTTGCAAGATTCCCCCTTGCAACAGGTCCTGTGCTTCGCGCGGGCCCCGGGTTCAGTTGCCTCTGGGTCTGAGATCTGCGCTGATCTGCAGGGAATTGATTCGTGGGGTTTTCGTGGCTTGACTGATATTTGCATTTCCCAGCGCACTGCTTGAGATGGCTTCAGGAGCATATGTACTTCGAGCCGTGCACTGCGTTCTGTGTGTTCATTTGCATCCCTTTCATCGTGTGCTCCGGCTCACAGCAAGTCCGCCTGGGAATCCAGCAAATATCGACGGGCGGTGCCGCCAACCTTAGGTTTGGAGCTGAGCCTGTAGGGCCTCTAGGGTTTGAAGCCCAGGTCTCCGATTCTGGATTAGCTGAAGGCTGTTGTGAATTCATGACTTTCGGCTTGCTCAAAAACCAGATGCAAGGACCAAGCAGAGTCCCCCTGTGCTTCAAAACCCCCTGAAACACCACTGAGATTGAGCAGACATGAGCAGGCCGACCCGGTCACGCGGGCCGAACACGCAAAGCGGCCAACCCTGGCGCATGTGCTGCAGGGACTTCAAGACATAGTCATAGTCGCAACGGGGTAGAATCAACATGTCCAAGGTTCATGTTTCTGCCTTTTGGTGAAGATTGGTGAAGTATGATGTGGCTGCATGTAAGATTGCGAAGAAGGGCCGTCGAGACCGGCCACAGCCACAGCAGCAGCTACAGCTTACAGCTCCAGAGCACGGACGGCATCAGAGAACCTGCAGTCCTTCGAGCTTCTGCGCGATGGACTCCACTGCGACGTTGCGAGAGCAGGTCACCTGTTCGTCTCTCACTGCCACCATTCAAACGATGTACGCAATCCCCTTGCCCCGTGCTAAGAACTGCGCAAGTACACGTTGGCCTCAGTGGAAGACTTCTTGGAGGAATGCGCCAGTCATTGCAATTGCTCTGTACTACTCTTTGAATTCAACACCTGCAGCAGCAAGCGCACTCTAGGGCTTTGGGGCTGGGACCTGCAGGCACCCTCGCATCCTTGGCCAAGGTGCAGTGTCTTTACTTTGTCAGAGACTACTAAGATTAAGAGCCCATCCGGTCTTGAAGCCTGGATCTTAGCTGCAAGAGCATGTATGGTCCTGGCCTAGGTGCCGATGCATGGACTCCCAAAGCAACGTGCATAGCTCCACGCGGTAATCCAGCAGAAGCGTAAAGTGGAAAAGAAAAAACTACCAGCAAGGCTCCAAACGAAAGAGATGCTGTAGCACCCATCCAGATATTCACAGTGAGCCCACCATCCCAAGGAATTGACAATGTACAGGGCCCTCCAATGCAAAGTACAACTCTCGCGATACTGTAGATCTCAGGATGCTCGTCTAACCTGGTGGCATATGGGATCATATTGGCGCAAGGGCTTTCAGATTGGAGCTGGCCGTGACGTCAGGTCAGGTTTTGGCGTTCCAAAACGTGTCCAAAACCTTCACTTATTCAAACGCCGGCCCGCTTCACTGACGTTGTTTGCGAAATTCTACGAAATTCTTGAGACTATTCTTGAGAGACATAATACCCACCCCTGAAATCCCCAGAGCCCCTCAGGACAATGTGTACGCTCAGCCAAGCGGCCAATATGTGAAAAATTGTCGTCGACTTGCCGGTGCCAGGCGGGCCCTGCAATGCTTCTGACCCACCGAATCCCAGTACGACGGGCTTGTGGTCGAAACGTGCTGTGTGGCATGGCGCTTTTAGCCCGGGCTCTGTAAACCCCAGTCGAACCCAAAATGTCCTGGATCTTCTCCAAGGCGTACTTGAGGCCTTCGATAGCTGCACGCTGCGAAGGGTTGACCTGGCTTGTGCTGGCGCAACCCTTCAGAGGAGATGAAAGATGCTTAGCAAGTTAGTGGAGCAACAGCGCTTTGAAGCTGAACGGAACTACTATAGTTGAAGCAAACAACTTGAAGGCGACAGGTTTTTCTCGTGATTCTGCAGAACTGATCGGAAGTGTTCGGTGCCAGTCGGTGCTCAGCCGAAAAGGTCGAAGTCCATCTCCTCCTCTTCCTCCTCCTCTTCAACCTGCATTGCTTCGAGCATATGGCATATGTGGCAGAGGTGCCAAAGAGAACAGCACTCAGTCACACTCAGCCAATACGCATCCACTGCGGGCTCTGCAGCAATCAGGCGCAAACGCTGTTGCTGGTTGCATAGCAACTAATGAGTTTGGACTGTGGTGGAGATGTGTCAGTCGCAAAAGTGGTATAAGGGATAAGAACATGACCAGTCTCGATCCTGCTAAGGATGATTGAGCGATGCTTCTTTGCCTTGGGTGCCCGCTTCACAAGCTGGCAGCTGCTGGAGAGAGGAGACAATGCTGTGACAACTATCATTTTCACTCCGATCGCCATCATGGCTGCAACACGCATGCCGATTCCTTCACCTGCAAGATGCCGCCGAATCCTTCACCCTCAAGATGCAGCACGAAAACATGCAAAAACATCCTCCGGCCTTCTTCTCTTCCTGTCGGGAGGGGGCCCAGGTATGAGGAGGCAGAGAAAGGCCAAGGCAGAGATTGCTTCGCGTTGCTTCGCGTTGCTTCGCGTTGCTTCGCGTTGCTTCGCATTGCTTCGCATTCTGGGTATGTCTTACAGGGCTGTCATTATGCAACTTGCATCTAAGTTCTGAGTCACGCGAACCACCCATGAGCGGCAGCAGGGGAAGTTAGATACATAAAGACGGAACGATACAGAAAAGATGCCAAAAGACCCCATGCAACCAATGAAACTCTGCATGTTTCTTTACGCCGTACACCATCGGTACATACCCGACATACCCCCTGCATCCACTCAGCTTCCGGTCCTTCTTCGCCTCTGCAGCCGGCGCGGCACCACCGCCGCCTCCACCGCCAATGGCGGGGCCACCGCCGCCGCCACCGCCAAAGCCCTGCACACAAGGAAAACAACAGAAAACGCCAAATAGCCAGTGCAGCCAACCTTTTGTGAAAGAAACTCGCGCAAAGGCTGTTGCACGGTGCTGCCCTGCATATCTTATTGCTGCTGAAGACTGTAAAGATGAGTTCCCTGCCATTCTCAACGGTCAACGAATACAAGATTCGGAATGTCCTCATGGCAACTCCTGACAACACCGCCCTTCGTGGTCCTTTGTGCCCACTCAGACCCCTGAAAAGCCCTAGTGAGGACCTTCAGCTTCTCCTTTCCTGCAGCCACGACCTGAGGCCATGTCATGCTTCTGTGCCATTCTCAGGCTGGATCTCTTGAGTCCCGGTTCAGGGTGAGCTTGCGAGCTTGCCAGCTCACGAGTTGAAGCCCCAGGCCTCGTGCACCGTCTTGCCCTCGAGCCTCGGCCGGCCGTTGACTGAAAATAAGAAAGTCGAATCAAACTAAACTCGGTTCACCCACTCCAGATGCCGCCGAAGGACTCGGATACCAGCTTGCTGGCAATGCTCTCATCCTGGGGCTGTGCGCAACCAGATGCTTCGGAATTTGGTATTAGAGAGGATACAAAAGGCGAGATGGCGCGCGTGCGGAATGGATGCATGTTGGGAGTGGTGCTGATTTCTCCGGCCCTAAAACACTTCGCAACACGTGCCGCCGTGCACAACATCGCCTTTTAATGAACAGCTGTGGTTCGGGTCGCTCCAAACCATACGGCAGTCGCTATTGAAGCGCCTCCCAAGCATCGTTGCGCTTGCTCTACTCTTCTTCCACAGCTCGCTGGCAAGCGAGAGGGAGAAGCGATTGTTTGTTCTGGCTTCGCTTTGGAAGCATGATTTAAAGCAGTCTAAGTGAGCATCGCTGTTCTAGAAGGCCTGCCAGGAAGTTTCTGTTAAAGGCAGCTGGTGTCGAGTGCCCCGGAATGCTACATCAGGGCAATGGAATAACCACGCTGTGCCCCGGTCTCCAGTCGAAATCCTTATCGACTACATAGCGGTGCGAGAACTGGAACCCTCGGCATCGCTCACATAGTTGTACACCACCTCTTCCAGCCTGCCGCGAGGCACTGTGATTCGCTTCCATACAGTCTTCCAAGAAGAGCATTGAATATCTGTTACAGCAGCTCGTCTGGCCACGCTTCAATGTTTCAAGCATGCACCTGCTCTCAGAAATATGACTAGCCACTGACAACTTCGACAAGTGACACTCCAGCATCTCCAAGTGGCTTCAACCATGAGGAAGACAGAAGTTGATCCGTTGGAGCAGATCTGAATCTATCTAAATTCTGAGCCCTTGGGGGCTGCTGGAATTAAACTCAAAGAGGTTCTAACCCGAGCCTAAATTGAAGAGAAACAGGGTGGGTGGGGGGAACTAGGCTTAAACAGGTCCTGCAACGCGTGCTCTGTGAACGACGTTCGCTTCGACATGTCCCGAGGTCTCGACACATGGTTGAAATTATGTTGAAATTCAGGCGAAGCCTCCCAAGTACCCAAAACCCGACCACCTGATGCCACTTTCCACACAACCTTGCAAACCATGAAGCCTTAGTAACCCCCAGCCTCCAGCCATGTAGTACGGATTCTGGCAGGGAAAGGAGGCATGGAGTTGGAGTCGCTGAGGTGTTAGAAGTGTTGAGGCCAGCAATTACAACTTCGGCGGAAGAAAGATCAAGCATCTTCATTAACCACCTGCGTACCTCATACCAATCTTATTCATGAAGTACAGTAACTACAGTAACCCAGCCGCGGAAGCCTGTCCGGAATTCTCTCTCGCTGCGCAAAGTAAATACCAGGGGACCCTGACTCAAAGTAACCCTAAACCCTAAACCCTAAACCCCAAATCCTTTAGACCCTAAACCCTAAAGTAACCCCCCAGGTGTCAGGGTATCGGAGCCAAGGCCCCGACCCAAAGGCCGTTGTGGTCGTAGAACCCTTCCTTGCAAGGCCGTTGCGTCCCAAAACCTTAAACCCTAAACCCCTAAACCCTAACACCTGTAAAGGTGGCTGACAGAATTCTGATTGCGCAGTGTACGTCGCCGAGGTACACTTCTGTGTATACATCTAGAGAACTGGGGTGAGTGCGTGTATGTGTGTACCTGTGTACTTATGTGCGGATTTGTACAGCTAGAACAACTGTCAAGAAACAGCCAGTAAGAGCCATTATTCAGACGTTGGGTGAAGCAGGTGTACGGTAGATAGATTGATAGAAAATTAGACAGACAGACAGACAGATAGACATACGTACAGACACAATATAGTGGTGAGCATACATAGTATATACACATATCTATTCATACATGTACATACAGAGGCTAGCTAGATTGAGCGTCCCAACTCCTAAGGCTTGTGCTCCAGAGGCGCAAACCGAAAGCTACCGTCCAAGCTGAGGATGCAGGAAAGTCGCGTGGCACCTGTGCTCATCTTCGTCCCACCAGCCTTCAATATCCTGCTTCCCGATCTTGTACTTCTTTGCCAAACCTAGGCCAGACTTTCAAGCTACTGACTGAGCCAGAAATTGACACGCCCTCAGCTCGGATTCCTTGTCTCAAGGAGCAGTCGGGTCTACCAAAACATCTGCGAGGCTCTGTCTGACTCCGTAGATACGAAAATTCAGAACCCCCCCAGCCGCCCCAGCCATGTATGAAACGGTCAGAAACCCGAAAGCTTGTGGCCGATGGCTGCCGAGCAGCACTTCTTCTCATGCTCTATCCTGACAGCTTCACAAGTTCAAGCTCGCACGGTTTGTATGGTTCGTGCTTTTGCGCAAGCGGGCCCATTCTAAAGCCCAATGCGGCCACGGGCACCACTTCTCTCGCTCACGCCGCTTCTGCTCGTGCAAGCGAATCCCTTCCTGAGCGACAGCAGGCTGACAATGGGCTCAGCTGCTTGCCCTTGCGAAGACATGATGAGGCCAATGAACAATGAGGTACCGGCCGGAGTGCACCGATCCTTGCCGCTGACAAGTGTAAGAACTCTGGAGATGGACAGGTTCGGGCAATCACACCATCACCCGAGCTCGTCTTGCAAAAAGCTCCTCGCAGCTACTGCATCCAGTTCACTTCAAGCATTCTCGATGCCGGCCCAGTTCGGTAGGTCTTGGAAGGGCCTTGAAGAAGGAAGTTTTGCCTCAACGTCAGGTACAAAAATGATTTGGACAGCTCACGGGACCAATTGCTTAATCGGGGTCACTGGTGGAACCTGGACCTAGATCGGATCATGGAGGCTGGCACAGCTGAAGCGAACGTGACCAGTGAAACTGCGACATTGCTTTGCAGACGGGGGCCTTAGGATGTCGCGGACGTAACCTCAGAGACAGGACGCCACTGAATCTACCAAACGAAGCCAGGGTTGCCGACGTGGTCTCATATCCAAGCAACCTATTAG
The DNA here is from genome assembly GCA_905221605.1 of Symbiodinium natans. NCBI lineage: Eukaryota > Dinophyceae > Suessiales > Symbiodiniaceae > Symbiodinium > Symbiodinium natans. The sequence goes on along the minus strand of CAJNDS010002182.1, from coordinate 408,864 downwards.
GGACGGAGTGCTGGTATCCCTCAAATCATGCAGCTGTGATACTGTTGGTTCTGCGGCAGTCAATGCTGAGATCTTCCTGAGCAGCAAATCAGCAGATTCAGCGCAGCCTCGTGAAACAGACAAAGTAGCATCAATCAACATCAGCCAACACGTGTTGTGAGGTGTTGTGATTGTTCCGCACCTTTCTGTCTACCAGGTTCACCAAGAGGATGCACCCTCGTCTGGCACTGTTCATGTAATTAACCTTGTTTCAATGCTGAATGCAAGGAAGCTTCCATGTTCTCTGGATCCCGCTCAACAGCAGCCGCAAAGGCCCACACCTCAAGTTTGACTTCTCAAGGATCTGTACATGCAGCCGTTGAGCCTTAAGGACAAAAAGCGCAGTGACGCAATGTCACACCTGCGACATCGGCAGATGAAGAGAAGCCACTCTCCTTGGGCGGTTGAATGCGGCTGAGCTCGTTGCGGGCAAGCACCAGTGTCGTCGACCCCGGCCGGGCAGGTATCCGGATACCGTGGCCTTGGCAAATCAGCCCTCGCTTTGGGTGGTGTGTGGGAGTTTACTCTCAGCAGTGGTAGCTGCGGTTGCCTTTTTTCTTTCTTTTGAACCGAAAGCAAAATTGAAAGCAATGACCCAACCTGTTAGAAAAATTCAGAAAGCAGACAGCCTAATTTGCACGAAGCCTCCTCACAAATGCCCGCATGCTCAGACTCTGCCAAGTAGCAATATCGAGTCCATCCTCAAACTTTGACATCTCTCTGAACTCCTTACCTTAGACGCGCAAGACTTGGTTGGACGCGTACGCCTGGCAAGGTTGGACTTTTGAACGGCTGGCTACTTGTATCACTGATCCTGGCCAAGACCGCGACAGCTGGCTTTGCGACTTCATGTCACGAGTGGTAGACAAGCCATCGGCCGGAAAGGCTGTAGCAGCTGCACTGCGCTCAAAACTGTACCGAGTAGAAGCGATCAAGCGCCAGAACGGCACCCTTGCTGTTCTAGCAGAAAGCATCCCGAACCCTGCGAAGTTGTCATCTGAGGGCTTGGCTGAGCATGACGCAGACGCCCTGCCAGCCAAAAGACGCAGTGCCACGAGGACAGACGTGCAATCTGGGTTTTCTTCATTCCCAGCTGCTGCTAGGATCCCAAACGGTATCAACAAGGATTCTTCTTCCACACCCGCTCACCAGACATTCTCAGGCTGGATAAACTCTACATACCGCGGCGTCAAGGTAGCCAACCTCGCAGACTTGTGAAACAGGCGAGGAACAGAAGCTACACAGATAACACATGAGACGAAATGTGGCACCAAGCCCTTCTGGCATTCACGCACCACGTTCATTGAGCCGATTTCGTTTCAAGTGTGCGGGCCATCAATCGGCCTCGTCTTATTTCTGGCGTTGGACGTCAGATGCCAGTGCAGAATACTTAGTCTCTCCACCCACAGCTGACGTTCCTCAAAGTGGAACCCACGTAGGGAACATGGAAGGAAGCTGGAATGCCGCAAAGATATCTGGGGCACTTGAGGCTTCAGGATCCAGGGAAAGTGCATGGCTTTGCCATGCCAGGCAAGCGACATTCGCTTCTGGATCCTGCCAGCCCACTGTACAATGCGCCGAAATATGCCGAAATCGAGGCATCTAAAGCAGAAAATGCTGGACGCTGGGGGGCGTTGTGGGCTTCCTGTGGGCAGGGCGACTTTCGAGAGGGAAGCTGTAGTGCCTCGGTGTGCCTCATGCACAGCAAAAAGTTGAAAGAAGCTCAAAAACCGGAAAGAAAAGTATAAAAATGAAATAAACACGCCAAGTCAAGACTTCAGACATGGCCGCAAGACGTCCACCAACCCCGCTGATCACCCTTTGAGCGGAATGTCCTTAACAGGGCTCAAGAGCAACGTTCTATCGCGGGTCTGGAAACCCAGCGCACACCTACATGCAACCACCAAAGATATAACATACATGCTTGAACATATCAGTAACATACATGCCAAACATATATGCCGAAGCATAAATCGTATGTACGCCCCTTCTCTTCCTGAAGCCCTGATACAACTGATACAAAGCAGTCCACGCAGTCTGACACCGAAAAGCGCTCGATGTGCATATATACCTCATAACCATAACTCAAAGCTCATAACTCACCTGTACTGCTATAAACTATAATAGCTAGTAACTTATCACCGCGGCCTGCGCTCTCTGAGAGCCTAGGCTAGCCTACGCCTCTTCATTTTCGGGAAACTTGGAGCCTAGGGGTGTTAAGGCACAAGAAAAGTTCTGGCCCTTTCAGTTTCAAGTCACCAGAGAAGCCTCTCTGCTGACTTGCGTCCTGAACTGTGAGCCAGTAAGCAAAATATCCAGGGGGCAATAAGGAGCCGGAGCCCTTGAGGAGCCTTGTTTTCAGAATTTACATGTTAGCCGCCCTCGACAGCACATCACGTAGATGCAAATGAGCCTGCCAGGCATGCAACTGTTGGCGCTATGGTACAGACAAAGGATCAACACATTTCGGACACAAGGGCTGGTGGCGCAAATCGGACCTCCTTCCAGGCACGTCTAAAAGAACGTTTATCCGGCCTCCCCCCACCCCGGGCACCTTTAAAAAAAACAAGCTGATGCGAGATTGATTCAAAATGAATGCCATGGAGTAATATGTCACGCCTGTATAACCTATGTGTACATGTGGAAGACATGTGTGTGCATATGTATGTTTGCAGCCTTAAACATGTACGTTTCACGGCGAAGTTGTTATTTACACGCTCGACGTATTGAACACATAGGTAACCCACTTGAAAAATGTAAAGCGTATCGCAACCTCGCCATGAAACGTATAATTTCAAACGTGATCTAAGCAAAGGCCCAAAATGAACACCACGACTCTGCTGACTAGCCCGCGCAGCTCTCCTTCACGGGCCATCCTTGTGTTGTGGGAGAGCCCAAACAGAATTTCGCGAAAAAACGCAGTCTCGGGGGTTATCTGCATTGTCTGCCGGCAGCCCTGCCCATCACTCATCACAAGCAGCTTTGTGGGAATCGGCTGGACTACATGCCGCAAGGCTTGGAAAACAAGCCACTTGCAGCGGCAGAAACTCATACGCACACGTGTGTTTCAGGAAAGCCACAAATCGAAACGGAAACCGGGAACCAAAACGTATAAGGAAAAGAGCGAGACGCATCGAACCGTATGGCCGACAACGAATCGAACCATGGACACGAATCGCTTGGCCGTATGCTGGGTAAAGCTTACAAGACAGGCGTAACGAGGCTCAAAGGCTGGGGAAGAGGAACCTTTTTCGTGCCTTCCTGGCCCTCACGAAAAAAGGCCGAAAAAGGGTGCCTTTTCGGTGCAGGGCCTAGTTGGGGAAGAGGCCCGCACCGAAAACGTACCTTTTTGTGTGCCCTCCTGGCCTCAACAATCCCCAAAAAGGTATGTTTTCGGTGCAGGGCCTTCTTGGCAAAGAGGCTCGCACCCAAAACGTACCTGTTTTGGTGCCCTCCTGACCACAAAGCCCAAAAAAGTACGTTTTCGGTGCAGGGCCTTCTTGGAAAAGAGGCTCGCGCCGAAAGCGTACCATTTTTTTGGTGCCCTCCTGGCCACAAAAACCCCCAAATGGTGCGTTTTTGGTGCGGGGCCTTCTTGGGAAAGAAGCTCACACCGAAACCGTACCTTTTTTTTTGTGGCTTCCTGGCTTCGAAAAACCCAAGAAGGTATGTTTTCGGTGCGGGGCCTTCTTGGGAAGAGGCCTGCACCGAACACGTCCGTTTTTCGTGCCTTGCTGGCCTCAAGGTTCGGGTTAAGGCTGAGGGTCTTCTATTGTTTATCTCGATATTAAGCTTCAAACTTCTAGGAACCGCAGCACGAATCGAAGCGAACCAAATGGAGACTGCCAAGAAAACGAACCGTTCGATTCGATTGCTTATGTTTTACAGGAAACGCAAGCCCCTGCGAGCGAATCGCATCAATCCTGCTGCTTGCTGCAACTTACAACGCACAACTTACAATTTACAATGCAACTACAAATATTCAGTGTAGCACATACACAAATACAATGCGTACTCTATAATATATTGAGGGAGGGGGGCGGGGGGGGGGGGGGCTCGTCATATTGGGAAGCTAGACAAGACTACATAAAGCACTCCTAGTACTCATTTCACCTAGAACTCCTGAATGGCTTCTTGAAACTAACTAGCTGAGAACTCATGACTCAAAACTCACAAGCTAGACAGAATATACACACTTATAATCAAGTAAAACCAATAGCGATAACTGAACTGTTAACTATAACTTACAATAACGTAATTGGTCCTTACAACGAACAGCTTATTACGTCCAGGGCCCAAGGGCAGTCATCGCATTCAGCACTCAGCCGGCCTTGTGGTCTTATTAGCAGAGGGTGAATTCATATGTGTCGATACATGTTTGTATTCTGAGGAGATATGTTGATTCATACGGAGAGAAGCTATTTCTTATGACATACGTAATTTATGTATGGTTTATGTGTGTGGCCCATACTATATGACACAGGTCACTAGATGTACAGAAACCATTGGAACGTTGCTTTTGTCACCTGTTCAGTCTATCCAGCTTCATGCCTGGGACATCTCCAACGAGGGCTGGAACCATCCGAATTCAAACATGCAGGAATAAGCAGATGCGCATCGCAACAGATTACTGCAAGCAACTGCAGCCGACAAGGTCCGCTGTTGTTGCAAGCCGGCTGTTAGACCTCAGAAGACTGTCGATGAGATTGCACGCGGGAGCGTCGGTCCTCGAGCGGGCAGGGAGATGTCTTCAAGGTGCGTGGTTGCTTGGGCAATATGAAAGTGTTCACAATTGTTCACCTGTGCCACTTGGCAGCACAAGCACAAGCCTTGAAACTGAATCCTCCACCAACCTGCAGAATAGCACAACGGCTTTTCCATGCATGCTCTTATGCGGTATATTCGTGCTGGAGTACTTGTGCTGTTAGAGCCCCTGATTTGCACGACAAACCACTGAGACATAAGAAACGAGGGAAGTGTCACAGTCCTGACGGGCATCATCGTCTGAGCCTTTACATCAATCTCGAAATGTCGCAGCGGCCTTGAGCTCGGGTGAGCCAAGGATGCATTGCGGGCGGAGCAGTTCGTATGCAGGAAATAAACGAGTATATGTATATACATACCTGTATACATAGATGTACATATATATATATAGATAGCTATATGTATGTACATATTTGGAGATGTCTGGATGCGCCATTGGGCGAGCTGCGATGTGATGTAAGAAATTAGACGGGAAAGCGATGAACAATGCCACACACACACACACACCCACCACACCGCGCCCGCTCCCACACCCACCACTCCCGCTCCGACACCCACCCCCACTCCTTCCCCTCCCCCAGCCCGCTACACGCACAGACACAGAGACACAGAGACACAGAGACACAGAGACACAGAGACACAGAGACACAGAGACACAGAGACACAGAGACACACACACGCACCCACCCAACCATCCACCCACCCACCCACCCACGCACGACCACTCACGATCATGCACCCACCCACGCGCACCCACCCTCACCAACGCCAGGCAACTCCAGGGAGCGCCAGGCACACACCCACCCGCCGACCCGCCGCAAGCTCGCTTGCACACATACTTTTCCTCCTTGATGATAACGGCTATTCTGATTTTCCATCTTGCCCCCTTCCCACGATGTTCTTGCCATACCCTAACGCAAGCATGACCATGTCACAGCTGACAAGGCACGTCGAAACATTGCCACCTTCGTCTCCAAGGCCCTGGGTGAACGCAACGTTGCCTTAGTCGTACGTACAGCCAATGAACGTGCAAACATACAACTGGTCTCATCGAAGGACATAAACAAAATAAATGCAATAAGAATATTCAAAATAATCATAAAAATAACAATAATAAATAACAAAAGAACAATTAAACATAATAAGAATGTACTGCTTAACGAGATGAAGAACTTCTTGGTATTGGCTTGGTCTCAAGACACACATTCTCGAACTTGAAAGATCCTTTCAACAGTACAGACTACGTTCGAGCTTGGAAGGCGCACAACAGGCCATCTTCGAATGACAGGCACAAAGCCCTGGCCACTGAACCGCCCACCCCCCCCCCCCCCCCCCCCCGCCCACCCCCAAACAATGATTGATGAGAAGATGCACTACAGGGAGGGTGGGGATGACTACGCTGCTCTTGATGCAATATATCTAGCCTTTGCGCTGCCAAGTGGCGTGGAGGAAAGCCCTGAGCTTGGCATTGTGGTGGTCATGCAGCAATCGATTTGGCGGAAGAGTGTGATCCCAGTCTTCGGCTGTGCCGTGTGAGTAGAAGGAATTCTTCCGGCTGATGAAATCATCCTCGCCGTCCGACAGGTCCCCATGGTCATACAGCTCCCTTCGTGTGTCTGTGGTAGAGCAAGATGCTACTCCGAGATCTGCATGTTTATCATCCGGTGTAAGGTTGCCACGGCACACGGTGTCTGGAAAACATGGAGCCTCATCCGACTCGAAGAGTTCGTCGGGCTGTGTGGCCGACACAGTGTGTAGCAGGTCCATACCAAAGCTCTCTGGCTTACACGGCTCGGGGAGTTTTGCGAGAGCAAAAAGGCAACTGGATCCAATCATGGCTCCCAAGGGACTTGTAGGCAAAAAAAATCTAAGCCGAAACAGCTGCCTTGACTTGTCAAAGAAACACGCTTTGCAGAGGATACCCCCAACTTCCAACTTGAGATACTGATAGCCCTAGACAGGCCCTGGCAGCCTACTTACTCCGTTTCCCCAAGCTTTCCCGCATGCGGCCCTGAGGCAATGCTAAACTTTGAAAGCCAGGAAAAAGGGTGGAGCACTCCTTTTACTGTGAGGATTGTGAGGGGGAAGGGGACTATATCAAAATATAGTTCGGATCTACCTGTGGTGTTGCTCCGTCTGTATGTTCTTCCATTGGGGATTCGACGATGAGGCGCCTTACCCGATATCTCAGATGTCAGGCATGCACCTAGACCGCAGAGGTACTGCTAGTACGAGGCACCGTGTCGCAAGTAACATAGCCCTATATCGTCCCTTATCGTAGAGTCATCCCACCTGCCTCTGCCTCTAGAAGCTACGGTTTTCAATTTTCAGTCAGTCACCAGCCTGCTGATGCACATCTCGTGGGCTGTAGCTGCAGAAGCCGCTGCCGTCCCATCCCATGTCCGCATCGAGTCTGCCTGTGATCTTGAAAACATTTGCGAAAAGTCGTAAAGCAAAGATCAGTTCAGGAGACCGCGTGTGTGGCTGACGCCCTCTCTGACTCTACTTGCGCAGCGATAGAGCCGTTGCCGATAGGACATGTGACTCAGCAGCGGTACGGCATCAGAACGATACGCCAAAGCCCTCCAAATCTCGACACACTCTCTGCAGGTCTACAAGCACCAAACATAGCTGCAGATGCGATGCTGCGGCAGAGCTCCTGTGCTGGCATGCCAACACTCACACACATGCGTGGAACATGGAGTCGGTGCACGTTACAAGAAGGCAAAAATTCCGCCATGCTTCCACATCTGAAGCACCCCTTGTGACTTCTCAAAGGTTTGCCAAGCGCTCATGCTGACAGCTTCGCAGAAGAACCGTTCGGGCCAACGAAGACTTTACGACTCTAATCTGGTCTTGGCCAAAACGTGCCCATGGAAACCAAGAGAGAGATGGCAGCCGTGGTTCCAATGGCTGACCCACCAGGTTTTTGTCCTGCCAGGACTGAGCCACTTCTGTGATAAGCCGCTTGGTGCTGGAACTGACGGCAACTTAGGGACTTGTTCTGCGTGCCCCTGTCCACGCCCATCACAAATCTCTTCACCAGAGCCCCGAAGCCCTGATGTGAGAGACTCCGTCATCGCGCCTTGCCTGAACCTAGGGCCATGACCCGAGTCAACGGCACGTTTCAACTTCTAACTTCAAGGACACCACCAGACACCCCACATCATCCCAGGGTTTAGGGTTTAGGGTTTAGGGTTTAGGGTTTAGGGTTTAGCCCCAAGGCACCGTCGGGTGTCGCGGTCGCTGGGCAAAGCTCACAGCTCTGGGGAGCCTGTGGGATGGTCTCTCAACGTCTCTCACGTCTCAAGGAGTTACGAGAAGATCACTCTGAGGCGGGGAAATCAGATTTGTCATTCTACTAGTAGTGGTCCGGGCCACGTCTAAGATTAAGGCGGATCTCCGATCCCCAGAAAACATACCATATGCAACTCTTCAGACAGGTGTTTGCGTGCTCGCGCTAGCTGGGGTGATACTGGTTGTGCAGAATGCATAGCAGCGTAGCAGTGTTGCAGTGTAGCCGTGTAGCAGTAGCACAACTTGCGCAGCAGCTAAAGGGCTGCTTGGGTCTTTCGGTGCATGGCAATATCTTGATTAGGATACATAAAGGGGACGTGGCCCAAGAGACTCTAGCAAAGATCCTGCGAAGATGGACTTTTTAAATAATTTGTGACTCCAGCTGGCGCCACCTGATAAGGTCAAGCGGAGAGCTTGAGCTTGGCTGCTTCCGCGAGATGATGGCACCTGGCCAGCACGTATCGCGCGAAAGCTTATTGTTACAATTTAGTATAATTATAAATATAATACGAATACGAATATATTAATGTTAATACAAAGTATTCATACTCATATTAATAATAGTCTTCCCGACAGTATGGCTCTGTGCTGGTTCCTGCGCCGCAGATCACGCGCTCTTCACGGGAGGATGAAGGATTTATATCTGTCTACGTTGCAAATGCCGCTGTAAGCAGTACAGTATCGAGAAGAAACGGTCTGTTTGAGTCGATAACCGGCTACTCAGACGAAAAGTTGCCTGCATATGCTTATCAATCTACGGCTACTTCGAAAGCCATAGTATCCGAGGTCCAGTGTCAAGGTTTACTTTGGCTCTCTTCGGGGCTTCGGTGCTTCTTAGGTAATAATGCGTCTCAGATTAAGAACAAGTAAACCACAAGTAAACCGCATGGGCGGCTATAAGCCCTCTCAGCACAGTCAAAGGCCAACAAAAGTATCAGCCCTCTATCTCCCCCCCGGAGTTCAACGACTGCACAAAATACACTTTAGAGCCGCTGGCGGTGCTTTGGCGGTCTTACTTACTGTGGCTCGGCATATGCGCCTGTCACCATGTCTCCTTCCAAAATGTCTTCCTCCGCCGGAGAGCGCCCTGCCGTGACGAAGACTGCAAGTTGTTGCAAAGAGGTTTGACCGATTTTCGGGGACTTGCAGCGGTTGCACAGCCTCCAGCTCGGGGCTGCCATGTTAGCAGCACCGTTGTAGAACCGACGCAAGCCATCGGCAAGGATGCGAAAGGGCCACATCCAGAAGCTTGGGATCTTGAGAGCTCCAGTTGCTGGAAAACTGTGCTGTCGGGGTCTGCTTTGAAAATCCTCCTTCTTGAGGATGGGGAGTCTAGTCATGCACTTTCTACAGTTCTACTGTGTATGGCGCATAGTACCCTGCTTTCAGAAAGTCGTCTCTGTGCACATTATGATGCTGTAGCTACAACCGACCCCTCTCTTGCACCAAAAACACGCGGCAGACCACATGCAGATGACTCCTTCGTTTCACTGCTTGGAGTTTGATCCCGGCGGGGGCCCTGTTCCGTGCAGCTCCCCAAGGCCGGCGCGTACTCGGACTCCACGGACTCGAGGATGGCTTTGATGTCGTCGGCGCTGGGGCTCTCCTTGCCGGCCAGGGCCTCATTCTCTCGGATGCCCGCGGGGCTGTGCGGCAGTTGGGAGCTTGTCGGTTCAGAGATGGATCTTCACAGGGGCTATCACCACATGTCTTGGCATGTGTATCCCTGTGTACATAGGTTGCCCGTGGCATCCCGTGACCCTTGAGGATCTACAGTCTTTCTTGGGAACGCTGTTCTGGCTCGTTCTCTTGTAGCTTCTCACCCGTTTGAACCTGTGGTCTTCTGGCTGGAACAGCTCTCACTTTGACCGAGGGCGCTGCTGCCATGAGATACGCTGCCACGTACTTCATCCCCATCTGGACATGAATTACCATTCCAGACTTGGGACTTGAGGTTTGCGCCAGGCCTTTGTTGTTGAGTACAACTTCTTTTGGGCAGGAAGGCATCGACAAGGGAAGCGGGGGACTTCGCATAGATTGGCATATTCCTGAGTCACACGAGACCTGCGTAGAAGGCCCTGTCTGACATATTGCCTTTGCCATGGGCCATGGCTACGGCTATAGGGCAGCCCAAGGGACATGCGAGGAAAAATTTCGCTACACCAGATATCGAGATCACTCCTGTGTTTAATCTGCAGCGCCCGGAAGCATGGGAAGCTGTCCAATTCTCACCAGATGCCGAACAGAAACACAAACCAAACAAGGCTTTATCAAGTGTCAGCAGCAACCAGTCCAAGCGTCTTTGAAGCAGGCTGCTCGGCGGCTCCTGAACTATCAGGACATCATGCCGAACTGGGTAGACAAGCTCGGGGCCCTGGGCTAGGGGTACAAGGCCCTGCAGAAAGGGGCTCTAGATCCTGTGAAGGTAGACCCTAGGCCTAGGCCTCCCTCCCCCTGCAAGAAATATGAACACAATCTACTAGCAAAGCCTCTCAGCAGAATCCTGCTCCATCTAGTGGCAAAGCCCCGGCGTAAGAATCTTCGAACAGGGCTCGAACAACTGCAGAAACACTCCCTGTACTGGAAGAGGTCTTACTTTCACTGTTGGGAGCTGATGGGGCTCCCCAAGTAAGCCGAGGGTCGGAGCTGTGAAGGTCCTGCAGCTCACATCCCGCTGAGCCGGTGGCAGCAGCAAGGCAAGGATTGAGCGAGGATCGTCCCATGCATCATTTTGAATTCTAGGGCTAGAATCTCACTCGGACCCCAGAAAAGCAGCATTTTTCGGGGGAGGTACAGGCCTTGTTGCTGATAAGCATGCCAGGTGCACTGGCACCAACGCCGCATTCACTGGCCTCCGGGCAAAATCGCCTGGCAGGTCTACCTGGCTCAGGCAGAGACGAGGAGTCAACTAAGCTTTCACCTTCTGCAGCAGAAACTTGGCAAAGTGCACCCCCAATACAGCTGCTAGACTGGAGAATTTGCGTAGATACATCTTGTGGTTCAGACGCTTTACAATTCCGGCATGGGACAATATGCTAAGCACAAAGTGAAGAACGCATCACAGAATCCTACCCCTCTCTTCCTGATTAGTCCCGACGCCAGGCACGGCTTTCTATCTACATTTGGATACCGGTTGCTGGCCTCTGGCAGCTTTTGAAAGAGGAGCTAAAGAAACCAGCTGAAGATCTGCGGAAGCGTTGATTGAGTTGGGCCTGATCAAAAGAACACCCCTACGATGAGTCGCGGCCTTGGGCTCCAGTATGGCCTTCATGGGGTTCGTCACGTCCGTGGGCTTGCAGCGCTGGAGCTGCACAGGTGCATGCAGCGTGTGATATTTCGACCAATGACTTGTATATCATGACTTAATCATAATTATGGGTCTCTATTGAAGGGCCTAAGGATCTGCAGCTGATGGTCCGACTTGGCATCTTTTTGGGGGGGAGAGAGGGGGGGGGGGGCGACGTGGCATCGCCATCCTGCAAGCAAGCGCCGACACTGAGCCTCAACATCGGCAAGTCAACCACACGAAAACGTGTGCTTGGGACCTCCAGAGCAGCCGAATACTCCGCGAGGAAGCTGCCAATGTAGCCCAGGCCTGGCTGTGGTTGCCAATTCTTCCACAGCTCTCACCACACGGCTCTCGCTTCATGCTGTGCCTGTGAATAGAAAGGCAATTGGAAAAGTGTTTGGGCGGTTCTGAATGGGGCGAACCGGATCGGGCTCTCAAAGCAAAAGAACCGGTGGGATGCATCGACTTGCATGTGACAGTCGCCGCCGGCTTGCTTGGGCCGCATCCGGACAGCTGATCCTCTAGGCAAGCAATCGAGCCGGGAACACTCCTCACCTGCACGAATCAACTTTAAATCGATCATGATGGCGACGTGCACTTTGCCCGCGCAGTTGAAAAAACCTACACCTAAGCAGTTGACACTGGCAGTCCCGCAGCCATTTCGGCAAAAAAACAAACTATTCGCACCTGGCCAGATCGCACGCTTCCTCCGCGCAGTTTGAGAGCGAACTTTCCAGGTCCCAAAACCTCGAGATGGGCTGAATGCATAGGTTTTAGGCACCTGCTAATGAGAGCAGCCGGGTTCTACCATTCAGGGTTGGCATTGCAGCAGGCTCAACCTTTGTCACTGAGTGCCTCGCCGTCTGTGAGGAGACGATGCGAGGCTGCCGGTCTAGCCTTCGTCAACATCGCGCTCCGAGTTTATGCAGGAGCTTCGGGCCTGCAGGTTCGGCGCAGTGCTCCAACGCGGCCGCTGCTCTGGCTATGGAATGCGGGAAAGCCATGGAGATTGTGATGTGTTGTACACCGTGCGGCTCCGCAAAAACCAAGCTTAAAATCAATTAGCATGGGGGAGCCAGACTGCGCACTGACACCCAAGACTGCGGCAGGAGCAAACATTGGCTGAGGCCCTCAGGCGGGGCCTTGGTGCAAAGTGACATGCTGTGACATGCCCGGATATCTGGGAATTTACGGAATTTCGGCACTGTTTTACTGTGAAATGTCAATGTCCGACAAAGGAATAGGCCTTCAAGCACGGGCATCACTGCACTGCGACGATACGTGCCGTAGTCTACATAGCAGGCCCCAAGGGGAGGATAATGATCCTGAACAACTGAGAGTTCGTCGATATTTGTGGCATTATGGCTTGGCCAAGCTGGAACAAGCACGACAAGCAGCAGCTGCACGGTACTTGCATCGCCAGTCTTGGGCTCGACACGTTATCCACGATCAACGCGTCCCCGGCGGCACCCCCGAAGCCGGAGAAGTTGGACCGCGCCTGAGAGGTTTTCACAAACCAAGGTAACCAATCCTGAGGCCTGAGGAATCCATGGCATGGGCATCAGCATAAGGCAATGATTCGGTTGGGGGGGATCCCGAACAGTCTTTCCAGAATGGGAGGCAGTGGCCCCTCACAAGCCATCTACATCGATCGGCAGTGGCCTCTTTGAACATGCACCAGAACTCTGCAAGGATATTGTTGCCAATGACCTCACACCTTGGGTTCAAGACTGTGGTGTTGGGCTGGAAGCAGTCTTCCCACACCCCTCTTGGACGCAGCCAAGCTCAACGCCAGTGTCTGAGCGAAGTGAACTCCAGGGGGACCTGTTGGCAAGGCTGACGTCGCAATCAAGCACATCGCAACCGAAGCCAAGATCAGAAGTAGTCAGGACCAACAAAGGCCCGCCGCGTTTCATTCCCATTTCTGAGGCCCTGGTGATGCGAACTGATGGGAAGCTCCATGCCCGCTTAGTCTAGTGCTGCTCCAATGCCAGATGCTCTCTATCAATACTTATGCCCAATGCAACGCACTCCAAGATGACCAAGAAAGTCAAGAGCAGCAAGGCCCCCGCCCCCAAGGCTGCATGCAGATGCCCCGTGTGCCCCCGCCTAGGCGAGAGCGCGATTTTGGTCCAAGATTCGGGTGGGCCGCGATCGAAAGCCAGTGTCCTAGGCGCGCTCGCGCGCGCGCCCCGCACGCCTCCGGCAATTGAAGCCCTCTTGCTCTGGCCGTGGGAACACTCTGGCGTTGGTACACAGAGGGCCAAAAGTCATTCCACACCCTCAGCACAGCCTTCAGTAGCGGTCGCGCAGCCGGATGGAGGAAAGGCCTCGACATGGCCACATCCAAAATTCGATTCTTGTTTTGCAATTGGTTTATCTTAGTTTTGCTAGGTTTAACTATTGAAGACCCGGGCTCGACGAGAAAAGAGACTGGGGCCCAGGCGCCACGGGGTCGTCTGGGAGAGGGGGAGGGCTACCGGCCTCGCCCACAATGGCACATACACAGAATGCCAGCCTGACACCCCGATTGCCAGATAGGTGTTGGCTGATGCCAACGTGGAAGCATTGAGTCATTGAGGGCTGCACGATTCTGGGGGCAGCCCAGGAGGATGCACCTAAGGTGGCTTTGTAAGTTGTTCAGGTTCTTTCGGTCCGCTGATTGGCACTGAGCTCTTCCGATGATGGAATATCATGGTACTGCACCAGCGATCAAGGCGGAGGGGGGCAAGGGACGCTGGGCTTTTCTGGGCTTGGCGAGAGTCCTTCTAAAAACTGACTCGCACATTTCCATGGACCGAGGCCTCGTCGCACTGCTTCGCAGCACGAATCGGGGCATTCACCCACGTCCTTCAAAGCGTCCTTGCGGATCATGTTCAGCTTCCCATCCTCTGGTTCATGCTCACGATGTCAAAGCACGGGTCTTGCCGGTCTTGCCTGACGCGCTGCCGGTCGATGCGTGTCACCAGGTGGATCGCAGGATGGCTTTCTTCCAACGATCGACTCCCCCCCTTCAGCTTTGTCTCAATTCCTTTCATCATCCCACAGCGCCTGCTCCACACAGTAGAGCACCTCCAGAGCTGCCCATGCTCCCCATGTTCCCCAAAACCTGGTTCACGTCAGGCTCTCCTTGGCTGCGTTTCACAGGGTGGATCGTTTTCGGTCATCTGGCTTGCGGGTAATGCTGTCGCTTCAAGCCCAAGAATGTGCGTGCCTGCTGTGCCTTTGCAGCATGTCAAGGACAAGTTGTGCCTGGCTTATGTGGACGGATGGAAAATCGAACTCCACGAGCATCCCCAGAAATCTCCAAAGCAGTGTGTACCAAGTGAATATGGGGGTTTACGAAAATAAGGCACCCCCAATTTAGACCCCAGGTAGTAGGATCCCCTTTTAACCCATAATGAGGTACCCCTAATTTCGGACACCCCCATATGACAAAAGTCCCAGGCGCAAGGGCGCTGATGGTCTGGCTCATTGCCACGACGGACCGCCTCGATCTGGCCAGCTTGCGATTTCAAGGTCAGATTTGTCTGCTCTTCTCGCTGCATCCAGCTGGTTTATAGGGTTTAAGGTTCAGGGTTTCGGGGAAACACTGATGACCCTTCAAACTCTGACCAGTCAATTTTTGCTGCGAGGCCGGGGTATGCCAGGGCGCTGCGCATCGAGTGGACGGCCCGCACGTTCCAGGGCTTCGGCAGCGCAGCTGTGCGAGGTTGCATCCTGGGCGACCCTTTGTGGACTGCAACAAGCCACTCATGCCGAGTCGATCCCCAGGTTTGCCTATAATTTACTCAATGAATCTCGAACAAAACCAAGACTTAGGTTGTTATATGTCTGGCTCCAGGATCAGGAATCACGGTCGCATCTGTCATGGCCTGCAACAGCGTCAGCAGGACGGACCACTGCTCCTCAGCTGCAGAAGCTACAGGAGCTTGGTCGTGAATCTCAGTGATGGTGAACTGAACTTAGTGATCGTGAATGAGTGCAGGCCTCAGGGCATGCTGCCCTTTCCAGAACACGCGAACGTCTCATGGTCATCCTTCTTCTTTTAGTCGCTGCTGACTCTTTCGTAAGTTGAAGCAGCAGCCTTCAAACCTCAACATACCTGAACCCTACACCTCCCCAAAAAATACCCCCAAAATGCCCCCCCCCCCCCAAATACCCCAAACTGAAACAAGCCGATGATTCGGCCCGTGAGGCCGCCATCAGCACGGCGTTGTAGGCAACTCCGTCGGGGGCAATCCTGTTGAAAGGACATCGCAAAGATCAGAGGGTGTTGGTTCAGGGCTTGCTGCAGGGGCTGTAACTGTAGAGAAGAAACCTGACAGCTATCCATATCAGCCACACATCGCCATTTCATGGCCACTTACACAAAAGCTGTCACAAACTCTTTGTGGGTGGCGGCCGACAACCTGGAGTGGTGATCGGGGGTCCGTCGAATTGTGAGGATTTGGCAGTGTGGCTGCATGTGCATCACGCGCCTTACTTTTAAAGGCTTGCTTGTGCTGCGCTGAACGTCTCAAAGCACTGTAAGCTGAGTTTTTTTGTTGGTCTCGCACCCCGTCCAGCTTCCGAGCCTTCTGAGCCTTGCCCTTTTGCCTCTCCCAGTTGTTCACTGTTGGACCCGACTAAAGTGCCCGCTGTCTCTCGACAGAAGCCCAAAGGTCCCCTCGCAGCAAAAATTGTGAAGGATTCAGCAGGGCATGCCGGGCGATGGTAAACAGAAACCCTAACGCAAAAATAACTCCTCGTCCTAGCTCACAACTTGTCCCATCTCAGACAAATTCAAGGCATACACTGTTTCGTATGCACGACATTAAAACAAAGTGAACAAGTCTTTCACTTGGGTCTGACGGCGTTCGTTGCAAATCATCCTTTTGCGTACGTGCGCACGCCTGGCCTCTGGCAGCTCATGGACCGGAGTAGGGCAAGGCACTGCTCCCATTCCTTCCGAGCACGTATCAAGCATTGGGGCCTGTCGCCGGAAAAATTGGAGGCTAGGATTTCTTGTGAAATCTAGAGGGCTGCAATTACTGATACTCCTTTCATCAGATATTGATATGAGTTTAGCTTGCAAATGGGAACTGAGCTTAACTTGCGGATGAGAATTCTCCATGCTAAGTGCCACCAGTGAACATCGCAACACAGATGGCAAGTGCCCTGGTCCATTCCAATGTCAGCGGCCATGGTCTTCAACCACACCCTTGAGGACACTGTAATATTGCTTCGGGTTCGCGACTGGTATGTCATGGTACGTGCAAGATGCAGGCTTCGATGATGCGTGCGCATCCGTCATGAGTTCAACTTTTTTGATTCCGGCATAGACCCAGACAGTTGTTCTGCAATCAGGGTTTTAGGGTTTAGGGTTTAAACCCTAAACATCCCTAAACCCTAAACCCTAAACCCTAAACCCTAAACCCTAAACCCTAAGCTTAAACCCTAACAAGTGTTCCTGTGTCTTCGCGCAAGCGCCCAAGGCAGCACCGAAGGCGACGCAGTCGGCCGCCGTGTGCATGTCAAGAAGCGCACCTGGGCTGGCGGTCCCTGTACGAGGTGCTCGCAGGCCTCCTGCTAAGAATAGATGTACCAGGTATTGATTCAGGAACTTTGATGGTCAAGGCTTTGAATGGACCCTAATGTCCACTTCAGATTTATTCGTAGTACTTGCGGTTACTTGCGTGTACAAAGTGACATGTTGCGAGCCGGCACGTGCTTGAATGCTCAAGTTTGCGGCTCTAAAATGGCTCATGTTTCTTCGAAGCTTGCCACGCCGCCCATATAGGTTGTGCCCGTTATGCCTCGTGCCTGACTCGTATTTGCAGTGCGCAACCGCCGCCTTCCGAACGTCGAGCTAAAAATGCGTCGAGTGCGATGTACTTAGCATGTCAAACCCCTCTTCAATGAAGATCCCTCAGGCCCGGAACTCAAATATGAGCTCACCGTCACCCTCAATTGAGAACCCCCGCGGCTAGAGACTGTAAGGCTTTACAGGGACGATTCACAACAAAGGGAAAGCCGACCCAAGGGCCTGGGGCCTGGGGATTGGGGGGGGGGGGGGGGGATAGTAAGCGGAGGTCAACATGAACTGCATAAGTGTCTTAAACTTCTGTCAGGACTACCTTCCTTCACTAGTTGGTTGCCAAGCCACTAACCTTTTTAGAGTAAGGGCGCGCTGTTTGCTTTTTCTTAGGCACCTTTGCGTGCAAAAAAGGGGAACCAGAGAACCCTTGGGCTCCCGTACGCAAAGTAAACTGCAACTTCTATCACGACGGTGCTGCTCCGTGACAACCACTCTAGACTCGAACCCATCATATGATGAACCGATTCGACCTCCGAGGCTCCCCCAAAGCTCCTCGGAGCACCCTAAGCCAGAGTGTGTGGCGGCCGAGGCGCTCAGAAGGGAAATGCCCAGCTGCCATCTAAATGGCCCGCAGGAGGTGATGATGGCGCTCAGGGAAGGCCCATCACCTAAATCAGGTACCCTGCTGCTCTCTGCTGCTTGGATGCAGTGGATCGCAGCAAGCCCGGTAGCCTAATACTGGAAAGGATTTGGATAGCTAAACTGCTTGCTAAACAAATTTGGAACTGCATCCGGAGGCACGTAGATTGGTAGACCACAGTGACACATCTCTGACAGTGGCATCTTGTGCGCTGTGGGGTCCCTAACTGAGGTCCTGGCAAAGCAACTAACAGGGAAATCGGGAAATCGGGAAACCCAGAGAAACTCAGAAGCCGCCGGTACCAGGATGCAACCAAAACAGGACAAACTCCTGCCAGGTTGTAAACTGTTCTCTTCTATCTGTATTCTTGAACTATATAAATCTGGTTTCGTACATTCTCCAGAACCCGGGTCGCGAACAGAAAAACTAGACATGTAGCCCAACATCATGAATCATTCGACCAGGATGCGTGTCTCTTGCACCTTCTCCAAGGCGTTGCACGCTGCCCTAAGTTCACCAAGGAGTCTTCCCTAAACCCTAAACCCTAAACCCTTAAACCCTTAAACCCTTAAACCCTTAAACCCTAAACCCTAAACCCTAAACCCTTTCCGTCTGAAGTCCGCGACGGCCGTTTTGCGTTCTCAGCGTCGTCCAACTCGCCGCTGCCAGCACCGCCCGGTCTGCTTCCAGTGTTGGCTGCACCGCATGCGCCTTTGGCAGCAGGAGGCTCGGTCATTGACAGTTGGAGAAAAGGGTTTCTAAACCGGGTTCCACACTGATATGGCATCAAGGCCTCTCAGACCAACCACCTAAATTCCTTAGCAAAACCAGACCCAACAGAGAACTGCATACACGCAACGAGGGATCATTGAGGCCCTGGAGTGGAACCAAAGCCAGGGACGTTTCTATTCCAGGCGCCTTAGGATTCCCGAGCTTGAGGCCCCGGCCGGCCCTGAGGTCATAGGATTTAGGGTTTAGGGTTTAGGGCTTAGGGTTTAGATTTCCGAACATCTGGGGTCCCTTTTGGGCGGATTTCCAGAACGTCCATACTTGCACGAGATTTGCCAATTCTTTGGCCGACACCTGCTCAGTTCCCGGAGCTGGCGGTATGAACCTTTTGAAATATCTTGCCTGAGATATTTCAACTTGCTACTTCCGAAACGGGCAGGTTCAGAATGTCCTGAGATTGTCTGAAGCTCATCTTGGTGTCCTTTAACTGTTCAAGTTGTTCACTTCTGGATTCCCAGGTTTGTAGGGAAGTTCCTTGCATTTTGCATCCCACAGCCTTGTTAACATTCAACCCAGCACCCTGAGCAAATGACTTCCAGCAGCCTGGGCACACCCCTGGCTTTTTGAAGTTTATATGCAAAACCCTTAGGTTTTAGTTAAACTGGCAATTGAAGAAACTCTCTGTGTGGATTTAAAGATGTTGCACCAGATTTAAGCTCCAAAGTTGCCTTGGACTCTCTAAATTTCCAAGTTGAACCGGATGCGAGAGACTATGGAAGAAAAGCTTTCTGGCATAGAAATACCAGAACAATGCATGGGAACATTCATACAGTTCTTACAGCAGCAACTTCCTTGTACGACTCTAAATTCAGCACATTGTAGATTTTCAGGGACTCAGCCCGTTCATTCATCACGCAGGCAATGACATCTGTTCGTTCTTGTAACCAT
Source organism: Symbiodinium natans (assembly GCA_905221605.1). NCBI lineage: Eukaryota > Dinophyceae > Suessiales > Symbiodiniaceae > Symbiodinium > Symbiodinium natans. The sequence continues at coordinate 389,358 of CAJNDS010002182.1, read as the reverse complement.
GCCGCATGCAAAGAAGGCATCAGGGGGGCCCAGCGGGCAACAGCGGCCTAACAGAGCATAAAAGTCCCAGCGTACCAAGTGCTACAGGGCAGAATCCATGGAGGCCAGCTGGAGCCCCACGATCGACGAGTAAGGTGCGGGGCCTCGCAGGGGCCTCTGAAAGCAATATGCGACTTCAAATAAGATGTACGGGTGCAATAGAAGAGTGAGGGCAGGGACTTCGTCTTTCGCGACCCTTGCGTTTGACTCCCTAAGCCCTGCATAACTTCGTAACCCTACACCCTGAACCTCTCTCCCCCCCCCCAAATTCTGAACTTCTTAACTTCTTCTCATTCATTCAACTAAAGTGTCAACTATGGTCCCATGCTTTCAACTAAAGTGTCAACTATATATGGCCATGGCACCCAGGCTGCTGCTTGCAAGGCCAGGGACTGCCTTTGGGGGGTCGAAACTGAGGAAACCAGCTGTGGCATATTTTGGGTCTTCTTCGGTTTCTATCATTTCTAGGACTCATTTCCAGGAGCCAGGACTGCGAATACTTCGCCGGCCAAGAGCACCTGCCCATGAAGCCCTCAGATTCCAAGCCAGTGCCCTCCCAGCTGCTGCCAGGCCGTGTGGCGGGCGCCAAGGGCGGCCGCAGTGGTCGACAGGAGAGATGAGGCCTGGTCTGGTTCTGGGAATTTGTTGAAAACTAGATTTCCCTTGAGTCACGCTTATAAAGGGATTCCTTTGTAAAACAGTGCCCTCCCCCACCCCAGCCCTACGCAAACAGAACAACGAACGTGCCGTGATTTAGAACCTACGTGTGGTAGCATATGGTAGCATACGCCAATGAAATTGACTTGATGTCTGGGACTCCTGTCGACTATCATCTTATACAGACAGGTTCTATACACCCTGAGGCCAAGAAGTTGGAAGGTTGTCGTGAATTATCTCCGACCTGCATGAGCTATGTTATTGTTCCGGGATGTTGTGCTGCAACGGGTGGGTTTCGGGTTTAGGGCTGAATGAATCCCTTCCCCCTTTTATTGAACGTACCCCTAATTTTTAAAAACACCTTCCAGAAAATCCCTACCGAAACCGACCCCCTCCTTTTCAACCCTATTGCGAGGCGGTTCAGGGCTCCCCAAACCCTCAAGCCAACCAACATCCTGAAGCTCCCCTTCCCTCCCTTCCCAGCCTAGACCCTAAACCCTTTGGACCCCAAACATGACATTTGGATAAAAACATCCCCATAACATTGTAAACACTTTTCGAGTTTCTATTGGGGGGGGGGGGGGGGGCCGGTTTATGATTAGGGGGAATGGCTTAGGGTGGCTTGAATCACTCCAGGCTGTTGATTTGGCAGCGGGGGCCCGAATCCCAACCTGGCACCCTGAAAGGTTCCACAGTGACCTTTGCAGACCCTGACCCGAAGATTGAGATACTCTCGCTTGCCTGGATAGCCGTTCGCAACTGTTGCAGCGAAACCTGGAGGCTCTCACTCATGCGCCAGATCCGTCTTAGCAATGTAGCTCGTGCCGGATCGATTGCTGGAGTGTTACCAGTGATAAAGGCTCATGCAGGTCTTCCTCTGATCCTGCCTCCACTGCACGCCTCATCGCCTCAAGATGGTACAGTAGGGTACAAAGCGTGAAGGAGCTTCGAAGACTTTGGGGCGATATCTCCAGGATGAGATGCACCACCACACACGAGGCTGGCGGCGACACTTTCGTACCTACTGGTATCCGATAGGGGGATGGGGATGTGACAAACTGCGCCAGTGCGCTGTCCCGCTTTTCAGCTAGTGAGGTCCGCATCCCTATCTCCTGAACACTTCGGGTGGTTGCTTCCGAGGCGTTCCAGCCTGCTGTTGAAGCAAGACAAGGTTTTGCATCCTTCTGGACGGCGAGGCTTTAGCAAATGGTGCCCCGGCCTCAGCCCAGTGCCCTGCATCTCCCAGCGCGCCGAGGGCGACAGACGCATCGACAACATCCTCTTGTGGGCGAAGTGCGATGGGACGTAAGTGGAGGGTTTCACACTTTGACTCTCCTCCGCACGTCAATGCTTGTATACGGTGAAATTTGAGGCCATGTCAAACTCAGCAGCTGGCAAAGTCTTGGAGCCTCTTCTGCACATGCATACGCACAGAGAGAGAGATATATATATATATAAATTATGTACAGCGTATGATTGAATGTATTTGTCCACGGATGCAGATGGGCCTTGGGCTCGCCTTCCAGCGCCGAGCGCCAGCGCCCGCACCGGCGCAGGGTGGCCCGCAGCGACGTGGAGCCTAAGGCGAGTGACGTGACGCCGCCCTAATTTAGGGTTTGGGTTCTTTTTTTTTGGGGGGGGCGGGGGGGGGGGAGTTGAGGGCTTAGGGACCCTAAGCCATCCATACTCCGCCCCCCCGAAAGTTCGAAACTCGAGTTCTCAACCCGAGGAGGTTCCAAGCCCAGCAGCTGAGGTGTGAGTCGCCTGAGGGACCGGCGGCCAACGCCACGGCCACCTGCGTTCAAATAGCTCAAGCTGGCTCAGCATGGCTCAAGAGTCCATTTTGGGGGCTCTCAAATGGTGATTGGAGGAGCGGAGCGTGAGTCTTGCAAGTCCCTGGCAGGGCACTGCAGGACTCATGACCGAAGCCCATGAGGAGTTAAGAGAAGTGTTCCTTTGTTCATGGGTTCTGTGGGAATTCCGGCGAGGCGTTGAGCTGTGGGGTAGGTCAGCCGCGAGCCGTTGCCCGAGCCCAAGTTACTACAGTAAGAGGCTCATTGTGATGCCTGCCACTGGCCGGCTGCGCATGCGTTGAGGCTGGCGCTCAGGCCGATGTCAGAAGGATGGAATCGACCTTGGCTGCTGAAGACTGGCGGCTCCCAAGGTAAGAATTCAGAGCGAGTTGCACGATGCCATCTGGGACAGCACCTGGCAAAAAGCAGAAGCTAGAACACTCTCAGAAGCTTTTTCGCTTTACTGCTATAGATCCCTCTTGCACTTCCGGCAAGGCCCGCATGTGTGCCTACTTCACAAAGAGCCCGCATAAGTGTATCTGAGGAACAGGGTCTTTCAGCCACGCATCAAAAAAACCGAGGACGAAAGAAAACCCTTAAGCCTCAAGCCTCCAACCCTTAGCCCGAAACCCTCAAAACCCTATAAGCCAAAACCAACATCCCAAGCCCTCATGGGGGGGGGGTCCTCCAAAGCCTCGGCCCAGCATCTCGCAGCGCCCAGGGCGCCGAGGGCTGTATTGAATGTCACGATATTGGCAAGCGACGCCTGCTTCAGTAGACTCGCGAAACATTCTGTAATAGAAGATGTTATATATGTATGTATATATATATACATACATATGACAGTTCTTACAAAATATATGACAGTTAAAAAGACGACATGCATATACATATTCTTACATACATACATATATACACATGTACATATATACACATGTACATATATGCATATATACATATAAAACATGCATATAAGTAATATCTTTATTAGTGCGATTAGTATTTTGATCGGGCTCTCGGGACGTTGCGGTGAAGATGGAACATGGGCACCCGCCAAGCCACCAAGTTCGTCCCTGCTGCTATGACACCATGCACCTCTACCTAACAATAAAGACCCCAGAAAGCATCGTTGGGCCTTGGTCATGCGCTGAAGCATGCTGAATGCAAGCTTCCATTGTGCGCCCACTTGAAGGGCTGACAGAGCTGCATTGTAGCAGATGTGGTTTGGCTGTACCGCCTGCAGATGACAAATCTCCGGCCACTCGCTCGCAATCCATGTGCCCACAGCTGTTCAACGACTTTCATGAATAGTTCGCCCGACAACGGTCTTCAACAGTGTCTTGCACCAGTGTCATGAGCACAGAAGCATCTACTCTCGATCTGATACTGAAAGCTCTGGAATCCACCAGGCCTGCGCCTGAAGGCCTTCCAAGAGTGCAAGTGCCTCTTGCCAGGCCGCTGCTCGCGCACAGGCTGACAGCACTGATCCGAAGCTGATGAGGTCCGGCAGGGTGCCTGGCCAGGCAGCGCATTTCTTGAAGATTGTATTTAGATATTGCGTCCGCCTTCGATTGCTGTGAGGAGGGTGCAGGCCAAGTCCCAGCGAGCAGCACACTTGCACCTGAGCTGAGTGAGGGGATTTGAATTGCGGGACCACTACCAAGACTGGGCTGGAAGGTGGCCGATTCACTCAGTGAATGTCCTTGGACTCGAGCACTGGAAGTGCCACGATATCTGGGACCCGCACACGTTAATCGCCTCATTGAGGCTGTACACTCCTGCTCTCGGATTCACACATGTTTACCTCGGGCATCCTCGGGCTATGTACGAATGGAACTCAGCTACGCAGCATCTCTGAAGCTGCCACTCAAGGGGCATGGCCATTCCAAGAGACGATTTGTAGGGAAATTTGGGCTGAGGGTGCATGTCGTACACGTGCTGTGCCCAGACTGCTAGCAGCTTTGGTTCATGAAGGCTGTGGTCCTGTTTCAAGTCGAGCTCCACCCATTGCCCAAAGCACCTGATGGCAAGAAGACGAATTTTGCTTTAAATTGCAGTAACATGCAGAATCATGAATTCGTATGGTACCCGCTAGCAGCTCTCACCTGCGTCTTCTGCCTCTCTGCGGGTATTGCATAGAAAAGCTCCGCTTCAAACTACAATTGCCGTGCTGGTTGAAAGATCTGGAGTCGACGTGCCCCAGCTTTGATGCTCTCAACCGCTCAATGATTAGCATAGGGGCCCTGGTGGGAGATGAACCTGTGAAGGCCGCCGTAAGCTGGAAGAGAAAATGATGTTCTGATTCTGATGCTACTCCGTGCATCTCGCTGCTACCTGTACTTAGCAATCATGCACGAGTCCTGGCTCAACTATACTTTCAATCTGCTACCCTAAACCCAACAACCCTAAACCCAAGTCCCCCAAACTAAACCCTAAACCCAAAACCCCAAACCAACTCGTCTCAGGAATATTTGGCCTCGCCTCCAGGGCGCGCTGCCACTGCAACCCGACCCCCGACGCCGCCATGGCAAAGTTGTGGCCAAAGTCGGAGACGGAGGCCTCGGGTGCACAGGATTTAGGGTTTAGGGTTTAGAGTTTAGGGTTTAAGAAGATTCTTGGCAAGGCGTGCCCAGAAGAAGGAAATCGAGCCGGGGGGGGCGGGTGCTTCTGCTTCTAGCACTGGGCGCCTTCTCGCAGATTCTCGCAGGCTGTGTGAAGAGTCCTGTCGCCGAATCTGCCTGCCGAAGCCTTGAATAAAATTTAGTTGGACGGCGGACAGCACCTACCCTCACTTGATCTCACTTGTATTAGAAGTCACCGACCCGACTCTGCTTCTGGCGCACTGTCCAGGCACATTGATGCGGCGTGAAGTTGAAACACCCGGCCAAAAGGGACTAGCTTCATGTTCCTGAACTTCATCATGCCCAGGCAGCTGCAAGGAATGCAATGGTGATCTCACAGGCAAGCTGCTGACCGTGCATTGATTGAGCAAATCACCGCCAGCGCCTGGACGGGGCACGTCGGTTTGCAAGCTTTAACTGAGAAATTTTCTCGATGTCGAGCCTGAAGTTATGGGCTTGAAGCTTGAAAGCCTGCGTCTGGAAAGTGTCGGAGAGCCTGTGTCCTTTAGGCTTACCAGACGTGTGTGTGTGTGTGTGCATGTGCAAGCGTGCACGGCATTGATTGTACACGAACACGAGACATAAATCATTCGCCGGCACCACCTTCGATTGCATGGGTGGCCTGATTCAGATATTCAGGGCATGCGTTGCAGCCCTTGGCTGACCGAAGTGTTCAGGACAGGAAAGAGCGTTGAGAAGTACGTAACTGCGAGGGCGATGGACCTTTCTGAACTCGTTTGTGTCACGGCACGTTTGGTGGGTGTGTGACTTTAACGTGCGCTATTTTACGTCAGTCTGCGAGCTGTAAAGATGTCAGCGAAATGATCTCCGCAACGTGCCACCAGCGTTGCTGTGCCTGCTTCCAGCGCTGCCGCGATCTGCAGGAGGACAGAGCCGTGTCGAAGGAAATCGAGTCCTTCGAGACTTCGAGCATTGAGCTGTCATGCTATGTCTGTTTCGCACATGGGCACCTCTGCACCGAGGATCACCGAGCTGCAGCGCCTACAAGAAACCCAAACATCCTCAACAGCCAACCCATCTTATCATGGGTGAGATAGATATGCAGAAGACTACTCTACTGTAAGCCCTACCCATCGTAGACCGGTGCAACCACCCTCGCAGTGTCCGGCTGCTGTGAGTGGGATTCAGCGATCTCGAGCATCCTTCAAAGATGGTAAGACAAACCCCCCCCCCCCCCTCCAAAAAAAAAAAAAAAAATGAAAAAAACGCTTCAGGGGCTTCAGCACAGCCTTCCACAGGCTGCGAAGCGTGCTGTCCTAGCTATGTGGTTCATTGAAGGGATGTATGTTCTTCATTAAGGCCCTTGTCGAGGCCTACGTACCATTTCGACGGGAAACTGGAGCCCCAAACCCCTGATGTGTCGTTCGCTCCGTAAGAACCACCATGTCCTGTGCATGTGGCCCCTGGCCCCGGAATCCGAAACTCAACGCCGCAGCCAAAGTACCTTGCAAACCCAAGCCCGAGCCGTGTTCATAAGAGTTGACACGGAAAGATTCAGTTTCCTGAATGTGGTGGTTCGGACGCCTCAGTGCAGACAACCACCGCGATCGCTTGGCCAGAGAACTCTGGATAGCATTCGACATGACCTTGGTATCTTGAACCGGATGCCGGCCAGTGTCGAGGGGCATGTCTTCTCAGGTTCATGCAAGAGGCTAGTCGAGAGCCAACTTTGGTAAACCCAAATCCCAAACGCAGCAAAAGTATGCAGTCATGCAGCCAACCTTCTTTTTTGATCCTCTTTCTCATACGTCTGTCAGTGACGAACTATCTGAACCACTGAGACGGGCCCGACAGAAGGCCAGCAGTGGTAGAATTGCTGTACCCGCAGTCATTCTTAAACTCAAGCTTCAAAACCACGAAGGTGTCTCCGCGCTTCACTTCCACGCATCGAACAACTAATATCATCCAATGCTTGTCTTACTAAGCAAAGCTCTGTAAGGGAACCCGACACCAGTCGGGTTCTACGGGTACTCACACTGCATGGAGATCGAAGCATCCAGCAAGGATCTAGCGCTGGGGTGAAACAATTTCTATTAGTCTGGTAAGCATGCCATGTTGGTGCACCAGCTATTGAAAGAGTCATCAGACTGCTAAATAGGTTGCTTGCCTTCTCAGTTTTTTCTTCTGCCACGTCACGTGGTTCCTCTTACGCCTTGCTTCAACATCCGAGCAGAGGTGGCAATACCGGCAAGAATCACCCTGACGGCATCCATCTGCTTTGCGTGTGAAGAAAAAGCATGGCGTGCAAGCGCCCATGGCGTGGGCCTTCCAAGGCAATTTTTGCCCCAGCTCCGTTCCACGGCCTTGCTGGTCTTGTTCTTGGTTCTCGAAGCCTGGTTGCTCCTGCGGCACAGCTCCTTCGATCCAAGCCGCAGAGAACGACCTTTGGAGTCTTGGGGTGGTCTTGGGTTGGAAAGACACTATGCTCCTTGGGAACATGTGCGGAAGGTGCTCATTCTGCAACAGCCACCTTCTTATCTGGGATCCTACTTGTGTTGTCTATAGCGCATAAGGAACTCATGAGACCCTCACCAGGGAAGCACGCATCCGCAGGCAAATGGGCCAATGAATCAAACGATGTGCCCTGTAGCCGCCGGCCTCAGGCTTGGAGCTGACTGGTGGCGGCGCATAGTCGTACCTGCAAGAAGATCAGAAGCAAGGAGTTTGCTGTCGGCGCGCCGTGTAACATCGAGCGACGTCAATGGATTTACCTGTGACAAACTACTCCTCACATCAAGCTCCTGCCCGGCACTGCGCTAAGCTTGAAGTGCAACTTTGCAAAGTGAGCCTGTGCCCTGCAGCCAGTCTTCACCCACAGAAAGTACCAAAGCGGAGCGAACAAAGCAGCGCCTGCTTCGTCTGCATCGGGCTGTGTATGCACCACTTCCACGAATGTGTTCTTCTGCAACACGGCGAGACTGGCCTCCTGACCCTGCCACATTGGGATCAAAAGCATAGTGTGTTGGGATTCTGCTGTTTGCTAGTAGGAGGGTCTCAAGGTGTGCTGAAAGTGCAACGACATGCAGCGGGCCCTCCTCCACCAGCCAAAGCAAGCTGTGGCTGCTTGAGGTTGTCATGTGAGGCAGGACCGTGTCCAGCACGCTGTCCATCGCAGCTTCACAATCTCGGACCCTATTTGTCTGTGCTATTTGATCGCATTGGGCCCACTTCAGACGGACATCGTGCTTGACAGCAAGGTTCAGTGGTTGCGGGCAAGGGCAGGACACTCATCCCTCACATCCACACCACACCCCTAACCCTCGACACGCCTTCATCTGTCCTGCGTCGCCTGTACTACTGGTATAGCTGATTTGATTCCTTGCCAAAGAGCCATGTTCATCTCCACACCTGCCGAAGCAATCTCCAGGAGGAGCCAGGACGCCAAGACCCAGGAGGACTTCCTGGATTGGGAACGGGCTTTGCTACGTGCAGCAGGCATCTACTGCAGATGTTCCGAGAATGCCTCCCCGCACGAGAATGCTTTTGCCTCAGCAAAAAGGGTGTCGGGAAAATTATGCAAGGTGAGTGGGTGGGAGCATATACTATGCTACATGGTCTGATACATATAACCCTGACACTGACATGGTATATGATGTTGTGAATGCACTGGCCGGCAAAAACAGCTTGAGGCGAGCAGCTTCTCGCAAGGGCCCAAGATTGCACCGAAGTGGAAGGTGGAAGCCTCCGAACCGAGAGACAAGCAGCACCACAATCTGCCTGGTGGGCCCAAGACTCCCAAGCCCCTACCTAAACACACCGAACCTCAGCCCAGAGCCCCTGCGTCCGCCTCGACTTTGGAAGCTCCAAGCACCTGGAGAAGCTTGACCGCCTCAAGAGGATCCTCCTGGAGCGCGTCTGGCGAAGCGCATGCAGTTTGCTGCTCGGGCCTGATGAATTACCTTGATGCTGCTGTGCATTTTACGGAAGCCCGCAGGCGCTCAGACGTGCAAAAGGTACTGAAGGTACAATACATCCGGAGCCAAGTGCTGATCAGGTGCCGGAGTGCGAGTGTGGATGCAACAAGACACTCAGCAATGTCAACGCGCCTTGTCTTTTCCGTTTGATGGTAATTGTGGTTCTTTCCGCACGTTTAACTGTATGCCGATACTGCCGATGCTCCTTGGCGTGGAACCAGACTGAGGTGGCTGTTGGCTCATCTTCTATAGATAGCAGTATTTAAATCCATCTTAAAGCTCGCTCGGCCTGGCTGGCTGGAACCAGCTCGTCAGCATCTGGCCTTCTTTCATCTCCTTTCCCCCCTCCCACTGCGTCCAACCCCCTCCCCTGTGCCAGCTGCCAAAGTGGATCCCCTCCGAATATTTCGAGCACAGCCGGCTGACACTGCAAACTTGCACTGCAAACTTACCGTGAATCCAGGCAATAAAGGGACGTGAGGGGCCCTCCAGCAGGACTACGCGTCCCCCAAGCTCACGTACGCTGTGGGTTCCAGGTTTCCGGTTTGAAGGGTGCACTCGATCCGGCCCAGCCCAGCTGCAGAGGCGGCACGCGCAAGCGTTTGCAATTAGAGCTTTGGCCAGGCTTTGACTTAGATGGCACAGGCTCTAGATAGAGGGCTGACACATTGCAACCGCCCTATGCACTGAACATTCCCTGCCCGACATGATGAGTTTCACATCGTTTCCTGGGCAAGCTTTCGCAGAAGCTCTGTGGCATACTTTCTCGAGGGGACATGCGGCCACCCGCCATCATCCGCCCTGCGACAGCTGCGACAGGAACGCGCTGCAAACAAGTGAGGGGCTCTCAACATGTGCGTGTGTGGCATCGGAACAGTAGTCAAGCACACTCCACTTAACCCAGATTCACTTCTTACCCAGGCTTCGAGACAACTTGTCCATGAGCCTCAGTCATGCAAAGGTTTGATCCGGACGTGTTTGACAGAGCGGACTTCGAAAGACATCGCTTCAACAGTCTTGTGCATTCGGGGCGCATGGGGGTGTCTTGTTGCACTCGCAGGTCATGAAGAAGCACAATTTGACAATTCACATGTGAGACGCTTAGATACGCTTCGTTTTCTGAAGGGATGGGCTGCGAGGACATGCGCGCTACATGGTGGCGGTTGTCAACGCAACTAGTGAAACAAATCAACACCGGACAGCAATGTCCGACATCATCACTTGGTGTCCTCCTTAGAGCGCTACTGATAGTCAGGACATATCAGGACATACTGTGGATGGACAAAATCTTGCATGACCCCCTACGTTACACGTGTGCGACGGTTGGTAATCGAGCTCCCCACACCCCTCGAATTTCAATGTTGCGCGCGCATATGGGTGATGCAGGATTTCGGTCATTCACACATGCACTTTCGAAGCGTTGCAAGGACAGCAATGTTAAGATTCAGGGTTTGGAAGGGATGACCTGCGTGATAAAAGTGATGCAGGATTTCGTCCATCAACAGTCTGGAGACTGGCAAGTTTTCGGAAACTCTGGTCTCTAGTCACGGCTGACCAAAGTCAACGGAGGGCCGTATGTGAGGGGCCAGGATGGGGCAGAAAGTCCGGAATGTGGTATTTTCAAGTTTCAAATTGTTTCCATAGTTTCAAATTAGTTTCCAATCAGTTTCAAATTAGTTTCAAAATCCAGTTGCAAAATCGCTGTTAAGGGGGAACTGCAATTTCTGTCCGCGCTTTTTGAAAACGAGGAACCTCTGAGATTCCTTCATTTTTTTGAATCGCGTGTAGAAAAATGCAGTTTCCCCTTAACAGCGATTTTGCAACTGGATTTTGAAACTATTTTGAAACTAATTTGAAACTACGGAAACGAATTTGAAACTTGAAAAACACGGCATTTCTGCTCTTTGCCGCTTGGCCACACCGAGAAAGAGGAGAGCTTAGGCTTGAAGCTGCAAAAGGTACATCTCCGACATTCTTCCCAAAGGCCATTCTCCGACATTCTTCCCAAAAGCCATTCCAGCACCAGCTCTTGCCAACAAGTCAGTCAATTATCTTGTCCGAGACTGTTGATGGACGAAATCCTGCATCACTTTTATCACGCAGGTCATCCCTTCCAAACCCTGAATCTTAACATTGCTGTCCTTGCAACGCTTCGAAAGTGCATGTGTGAATGACCGAAATCCTGCATCACCCATATGCGCGCGCAACATTGAAATTCGAGGGGTGTGGGGAGCTCGATTACCAACCGTCGCACACGTGTAACGTAGGGGGTCATGCAAGATTTTGTCCATCCACAGTCTCGGACAAGATAATTGACTGACTTGTTGGCAAGAGCTGGTGCTGGAATGGCTTTTGGGAAGAATGTCGGAGAATGGCCTTTGGGAAGAATGTCGGAGATGTACCTTTTGCAGCTTCAAGCCTAAGCTCTCCTCTTTCTCGGTGTGGCCAAGCGGCAAAGAGCAGAAATGCCGTGTTTTTCAAGTTTCAAATTCGTTTCCGTAGTTTCAAATTAGTTTCAAAATAGTTTCAAAATCCAGTTGCAAAATCGCTGTTAAGGGGAAACTGCATTTTTCTACACGCGATTCAAAAAAATGAAGGAATCTCAGAGGTTCCTCGTTTTCAAAAAGCGCGGACAGAAATTGCAGTTCCCCCTTAACAGCGATTTTGCAACTGGATTTTGAAACTAATTTGAAACTGATTGGAAACTAATTTGAAACTATGGAAACAATTTGAAACTTGAAAAATACCACATTCCGGACTTTCTGCCCCATCCTGGCCCCTCACATACGGCCCTCCGTTGACTTTGGTCAGCCGTGACTAGAGCCAGAGTTTCCGAAAACTTGCCAGTTCCAGACTGTTGATGGACGAAATCCTGCATCACGTTTATACGCATGTCATCCCTTCCAAACCCTGAATCTTAACATTGCTGTCCTTGCAATGCTTCGAAAGTGCATGTGTGTGAATGACCGAAATCCTGCATCACCCATATGCGCACGCAACATTGAAATTCGACGGGTGCGGGGAGCTCGATTACCAACCGTCGCACACGTGTAACGCAGGGGGTCATGCAAGATTTTGTCCATCCACAGTCTGGAGACTTGCAAGTTTTCGGAAACTCTGGTCTCTAGTCACGGCTGACCAAAGTCAACTGAGGGCCGTATGTGAGGGGCCAGGATGGGGCAGAAAGTCCGGAATGTGGTATTTTTCAAGTTTCAAATTGTTTCCATAGTTTCAAATTAGTTTCCAGTCAGTTTCAAATTAGTTTCAAAATCCAGTTGCAAAATCGCTGTTAAGGGGGAACTGCAATTTCTGTCCGCGCTTTTTGAAAACCAGGAATCTCTGAGATTCCTTCATTTTTTGAATCGCACGTAGGAAAATCCAGTTTCCCCTTAACAGCGATTTTGCAACTGGATTTTGAAACTATTTTGAAACTAATTTGAAACTACAGAAACGAATTTGAAACTTGAAAAACGCGACATTTCTGCTCTTTGGTGCTTGGCCACACCCGAGAAAGAGGAGAGCTTAGGCTTGAAGCTGCAAAAAGTACATCTCCGACATTCTTCCCAAAGGCCATTCTCCGACATTCTTCCCAAAAGCCATTCCAGCAACAACTCTTGCCAACAAGTCAGTCAATTATCTTGTCCGAGACTGTGGATGGACAAAATCTTGCATGACCCCCTACGTTACACGTGTGCGACGGTTGGTAATCGAGCTCCCCGCACCCCTCGAATTTCAATGTTGCGTGCGCATATGGGTGATGCAGGATTTCGGTCATTCACACACATGCACTTTCGAAGCGTTGCAAGGACAGCAATGTTAAGATTCAGGGTTTGGAAGGGATGACCTGCGTGATAAAAGTGATGCAGGATTTCGTCCATCAACAGTCTGGAGACTGGCAAGTTTTCGGAAAAACTGGTCTCTAGTCACGGCTGACCAAAGTCAACGGAGGGCCGTATGTGAGGGGCCAGGATGGGGCAGAAAGTCCGGAATGTGGTATTTTCAAGTTTCAAATTGTTTCCATAGTTTCAAATTAGTTTCCAATCAGTTTCAAATTAGTTTCAAAATCCAGTTGCAAAATCGCTGTTAAGGGGGAACTGCAATTTCTGTCCGCGCTTTTTGAAAACGAGGAACCTCTGAGATTCCTTCATTTTTTTGAATCGCGTGTAGAAAAATGCAGTTTCCCCTTAACAGCGATTTTGCAACTGGATTTTGAAACTATTTTGAAACTAATTTGAAACTACGGAAACGAATTTGAAACTTGAAAAACACGGCATTTCTGCTCTTTGCCGCTTGGCCACACCGAGAAAGAGGAGAGCTTAGGCTTGAAGCTGCAAAAGGTACATCTCCGACATTCTTCCCAAAGGCCATTCTCCGACATTCTTCCCAAAAGCCATTCCAGCACCAGCTCTTGCCAACAAGTCAGTCAATTATCTTGTCCGAGACTGTGGATGGACAAAATCTTGCATGACCCCCTACGTTACACGTGTGCGACGGTTGGTAATCGAGCTCCCCACACCCCTCGAATTTCAATGTTGCGCGCGCATATGGGTGATGCAGGATTTCGGTCATTCACACATGCACTTTCGAAGCGTTGCAAGGACAGCAATGTTAAGATTCAGGGTTTGGAAGGGATGACCTGCGTGATAAAAGTGATGCAGGATTTCGTCCATCAACAGTATCAGAACACCCCCCCGTGAAGGGCTGCTTGCTGGGCCTTGGCTTCGTTGCCAACGCGGGCGCCCTTGCTCCCGGGCAGCCTGAGGGTCAGCCGCAATAGCAAAAGTGGGGATGCACGAGGCCATCTGGCTCCCGATGTTCTAGGCATTCTAGGCTGCGCGATGTACTTGCAAGGATGGAGTTCCAGAGCCTGCGGCTCGCTGGGACGATTTTGATGTCGAATTGTGTTTCATTCCGTTCCCGGTACAGCAGATTACCCACATGTGGGCCCTTGCTCTGTGCCTGCCATTTACTGGCAGCCATGGCGACAGCCAAGCCAGGCATGGAAGGGCGTGAAATCAGCACGCAGCAGAAACCGAAAGGGAATGCAACTACCTGCTTGTGCTGGCTGTTAGCGGCATCGAGAGGGTCTGGGTATGTGAAGAACAGATTCTGCCCTGACTTAGTCACTTCTTGCTGTGGCATGTAGCCATTTAGGCCATGCGCCTGATCATGCGACTACCTTTGACACAGTCCGCTGTTCCATGGAATCATCTTACGCTGTACAGCTCAGCACCTCTACGCAGTGCCTTGCCCAACACAGTTGCAAGGTACTTCATGATTCATGAGGAGCCGTGGCAGGTGTTAGAGATGAAAACGTGAAATGCCTCGACCGAAGAGCTCAGCGCCACGGCTGTTTCAGCTTTCCACGCATTCAGGCGGTTTAAGCTATGAAGAAAGTGCACACGCTTCACGTGGCCAACACTGCGCACCAAGCGGAGTTCATAAGGCCACCCACAATGAGTTCCAACGCAACGCACTGGTAAAGCCTTTCCCTTCAGGGAGGCCAGCGCTATGAGTCAGTCAGGCCGCTGAATTGGCAACCTGCCTGTTGAAAATAGGCCGGAGGAGCAGCATCTCGCCAGCACCCTCGGCCACTGTCCTTGAGCAGAAGCTCAAAGCATTGGGAGGCCGCTTTGGCATCATCCCTTTTAACATTTTGGTGACACAAGCCTGGCTGTCTGAACTTGTCTCCAAGCATGCACGGGTTTTCTATACTCCTTTCAGGTGCGCGCAGTGGATCTCTCCGAGGCTTCAATGACCCCATGCTATTGTAAAAATGCCTCCTCTGTCCGACTTTTGGTGCTCTGACCCGTATGGCCATAGCAGAGTTGTGGAAGTTGTGGAAGTAGGCCCGTGTGGAAGTAAGGATGAGGCTCGACCGTAAACAACAAATCCGGGAGGTAATTGTAATTCGCCAAAACCACGTACTGGGGGTCCATTTTACATGATTAGGCGTGGGCCTCAAGAGGTTGAGATTCTTGTTGTCTATACCAGCATGCTCAGCACCTCAAACCAGCCAAGTACGGATGGAAGCTACGGCAAGATCGCCAAACAAACATCCTGCCAATGCCCCATGTGGGGTTTCCGATATTAGGGGTACCTTATTGAGCCTTCTGATAATAAGGGGGGTTATATTTTGGGGCCCCCTATTTTCAGTAAACCCCATGCGGCTTCACGAGCCCCTTGGCTCAGGGGATCATCGCCTGCGGGCTGCACAACGTGATTGCGGAGTTGGCGCAGACATGTTGGTTGGCTCATGTTGTTGGCCTGCACACTGCCCGCACTTAGGGGAACCATTGCTCTTTTGAACTTAGCAACAGCTTTACAACAACTAAGTTCAACTAAGCGACAAAGTTACCCTGCAATGCTTCTGATTCACCGAATCCCCTTACGGGCCTGTGGTCGAAACGTGCTGCATGGCATGATGCTTTTGGCCTGAGCTCTGTAAACCCCAGTCGAACCCAAAATGTCCTGGATCTTCTCCAAGGCGTACTTGAGGCCTTCGATAGCTGCACGCTGCGAAGGGTTGACCTGGCTTGTGCTGGCGCCACGTTTTGGAATTGAAGCTAGAGGTCACTTGAAGGCAACTTGAAGGCGACAGGTTTTTCTCGTGATTCTGCAGAACTGATCGGAAGTGTTCGGTGCCAGTCGGTGCCAGTCGGTGCTCAGCCGAAAAGGTCGAAGTCCATCTCCTCCTCTTCTTCCTCCTCCTCGACCTTCGCAAGTTCCAGCAAATATAGAAAAAGAACCACACGTCACGCCCACCCGCTACTATTCCACCACAGCAATTCGGCACAATTCGGCACTCATGCCGTCGCCGGCTTGTCGCTGGCTGCGTTGAAATTAGAGGGCTTGGAATGTTTTGGAGATGTGTCTGTCGCAAAGGTGACGCTGTACATGATCAGTGTCGACTCCTGAAGATGACTGAATGATGTTTTGCATTGGGTACCTCACTAGCTGCTAGCTGCTGTGGAGATAACGCTGTGACCATCAATTTCATTCCGATGGCCATCATTCCTGCAACACGCATGCTGAATGGTCAAAGCCTTCACCCCCAAGATGAGCACAGAAAGAACCAAAACCATCATCCTGCCTTCTTCTCTTCCTGGGCCCAGATGTGGTGGGAGACAAAGCAAAGGACAAGGTAGAGACTGCTTCGCATTTTGGCACTACGTTCTGAGTCATGTGAACCGCCTGTGAGCGTCACATAAACATATAACGAAACATGAACAACACAAAGATACCATGCAACCCATGAAACCCTCCATGCTTCGTTACGCGGTACGCCATCGATGCAGACCCCCTGCATCCACTCAGCTTCGGGTCCTTCTTCGCCTCTGCAGCCGGCGCGGCACCACCGCCGCCTCCGCCGCCAATGGCGGGGCCACCGCCGCCGCCGCCGCCAAAGCCCTGCACACAGGGCCAACAATAGGAAATGCCCAATAGCCAGCGTTTCAATGTCAGAAACTCGCGCAAAGGCTGCTGCGCGGCACTGCCTGGCAAATTTTATTGCTGCCGAGGACTGCAAAGATGAGATCCCTGCCCTTCTCAACGGTCAACGTAACGTAACAATCAAAGGTCCCCATGGCAACTCCTGACAACACCGCCCTTCGTGGTCCTTTGTGCCCACTCAGACCCCTGAAAAGCCCTACTGAGGACCTTCAGCTTCTCCTTTCCTGCAGCCACGACCTGAGGCCATGTCATGTTTCTGTGCCATTCTCAGGCTGGATCCTATCTTGAGTCCCGGTTAAGGGTGAGCTTGCGAGCTTGCTCAAGAGTTGAAGCCCCAGGCCTCGTGCACCGTCTTGCCCTCGAGCCTGGGCCGCCAGTTGACAGAAAATAGGAAAGTCAAATCAAACTAAACTCGGTTCGCCCACTCCAGATGCCGCCGAAGGACTCGGATACCAGCTTGCTGGCAATGCTCTCGTCCTGGGGCTGTTGGAAACCAGTGCCGATTTCTCCGGCCGTAACGATTCTTAAGACCAAGCACTTTGCAACACATGCCGTTGTGTACGAGATCGCCCGTTGATGAGCAACTTTCGTTTGGGTCGCTCCAAACCATACGGAATTTGCAATTGAAGCGGCTCCCAAGCATCGTTGCGCTTGCTACTCCAGCACTAAGTCGCTGTTCGAGAAGGACGGGTAGCAAGTTTCAACTAGAGGCTTGCGTGACGCCGTTGAGTGCCGAGTGAAGGCTCCGTCATTCTTCGGCCGAGTTGTGCCAAGAATAGTGTCAGGGGTGCAAGCAACCGTCCGCAAGGATGCAAAACGGGCAGGACGCATCCAGAGGCTTGGGATATCTTGGGTGAGCTCAGATGTGCTGGAAGATTGTGCGAAAATTGTGCTGTCGGGGTCTGCTTTGATTCTTCTGGTCGCCGTCTTCAGATGTATCACTTGATTCAGCTAGCCTGGAGGATGGAGTTTCGTCATGCAGTCCCTACAATTTTGCTTGGAGTTTGATCCCGGCGGGGGCCCTGTTCCGTGCAGCTCCCCAAGGCCAGCGCGTACTCGGACTCCACGGACTCGAGGATGGCTTTGATGTCGTCGGCGCTGGGGCTCTCCTTGCCGGCCAGGGCCTCATTCTCTCGGATGCTCGCGGGGCTGTGCGGCAGTTGGGAGCTTATCGGTTCAGGGATGGATCTTCAGAGGGGCTCTCCCATCACGGCCTACATATGTGTACGCAAGTGGCATCCGGGGGGCCTTGCCCGTTCTCCCGAAACCTCACGCACCCGCTTCAACCTGTGGATACCTGTGGTCTTGTGACCTCCAACCCTGATTCCCCAGATGGTGAACGGACGGCTGGAACAGCTCTCACTTTGACCGAGGGCGCTGCTGCCATGAGATACGCTGCCACGTACTTCATCCCCATCTGGGCATGAATTAACATTCCAGACTTGGGACTTGAGGTTTGCGCCAGGCCCCTGCTAGATGCGACATTGAGTACAAGTTCTTTTCGGCAGGAAGACATCGACAAGGGAGCCCGCAGCAAGGGAAGCTGTCCAGTTTCTCACCAGATGCCGAACACCAGAAAAACCAAACAAGGCTGATAAAGTGCCAGCAGCAATTCTGAAGAAGTAGGTGCATGCTGTCTTAAACAATCCTACTTCACTCATGCTCTGAAACCGCGAAAGCCTGAATTTCCCAAAACCTTCCTTCCATAAACGTGAAAGTTTGCGATGTGGACTAGGTTAACATGTTATGATGTCTTGTTCTGTCGATGTTACCCAAGGCTCTCCTTAAACCGTCCTGGAAAACAAGGGCGGCATTCCCCCCGCAAACACCCTTATAGAAAAAGCAAGCGGAGCATGCTAGGGGTTGGCTGGCATTTTCGTAAAGTGGGACATTGTTGGGATGTTTTGGGGATTTGTCGGCATTTCGTAAGATTTGTTGGGGTTTTCGAAGGAAATTTTGGGGCTTTCGCAGGAAATGTTGGGATTTTGTAGGATGGGGGTTGGGATTTTCTAGCTCGGGGTTGTAGTAGGAGTTCGCAAGAATGGGAATTGCGATCGGACCGGCTGGGATTCTTGTAAGTTGGATCAGCTCGGTGCACTGCATATATTGCCATCTTACAAGATCGAGATCATGCTGAAAAATGGGTCCAGGTTTTTTTTTCGTATTTTTTCTGGTTTTTTTTTTCGTATTTTTCATGGTCTTGGGTTTAGGGTTTAGGGTTTAGGGTTTAGGGTTTAGGGTTTAGGGTTTAGGGTTTAGGGTTTAGGGTTTTTAGGGTTTAGGGTTTTTAGGGTTTTTAGGGTTTTTAGGGTTGTTAGGGTTTTTAGGGTTTTTAGGGTTTTTAGGGTTTTTAGGGTTTTTAGGGTTTTTAGGGTTTAGGGTTTGTAGGGTTTAGGGTTTGGGGTTTAGGGTTTAGGGTTTAGGGTCTAGGGTTTAGGGTTTAGGGTTTAGGGTTTGGGGTTCACCTGAAACCATAAATAATACGAAAAAAAAACCAGAAAAAATACGAAAAAAGAACCATCAGCCCTGAAAAATCACCTATCCAGGGACAGGAAAGCCAGTGCTTTTTGGGGGGGGATCTTGTGAGGCTTGGGTTTTTTCCCTTTGGCTTGGGTTGCTTTTGCTGGGCTTATCGTGGTGCAGCCCCGGTTTCTTAAGCAGTTCGAGCAGCACCATCTAAAGCGGGATCCACCCCGAGTATCTCTGAAGCCAGCCCAAGCGTCTTTGAAGAAGCAGGCTGGCGACCGTCCTGAACTCTGCCATGCACATCAGAGCATCACGCCGCCAGAAAGAGAAGGGTATAAGCTCGGGGACCTGGGCCTAGCAGTGGGCCCCACAACAAGAAATAAGAGCACAGTCTAACTGCAGAAGCGCTCCCCCCTGTAGAAGAGGTGTTCATGTTGGTAAAGTGGCGTTCCCCAAGTAAGCCGAGGGTCGGAGCTGTGAAAGTCCTGCAGCTCACATCCCGCTGAGCCAGTGGCGGCAGCAAGGCAAAGGCGGCGATTGGACGAGGATCATCCCAAGAATCAAGCCTAAACCCTAAACCCTGAACACGAAGGCCCCAGAAAATCAGCATCCTGGGAGGGGGGGCGGCAGCGCGGGGGAAGATTTTCGACGGTCTGCTCTCGGGATGGAGAGCTAATGAGAGCTATAGTTCTCAAACACTTCTCGGTCTGAAGGGTCTCAGGATGTCTTAGGACTTCTCTCGCTGACAAGCGTGACATGTGCACTGGCACCAACGCCGCTCCGGGAAACATCGCCTGGTCAGGTCTGCCTGGCTCAGGCAGACGGAGTCAATCACCAGTCCGGCTTATGAAGCAGTCATTTGCAGCATAGACCACTGAGACAGCTGTTCAGCCGGGGAATCTGCTTACATACATCCTGCGGCCCAGACTATCAGAGGATTTCTTGCAGAAATCGACATTGCAGCATGAGACAGCAGTACGCGCAAAGCATCACAGAATCATGCCTCCTCCCTTTCCTAAACTCCCTTTAAACATCTTTAAACCATATAAAACCCTGGAACGTTTAAAGAGAGCAAGAACCTGGACGCGTGTACCACGTTTGCCCCGCAAATGTTCGTGCGGGCGCGTTGTTAGCCGAACGTTGGGGTTGTTTGGGTGTGGTTGTGCTTCGTTGGTTCATCAGGCGGAGCTAGGAATAACATGGCAGGCGCAGTGATTTTGAGTGTTTGCGAAGAAGTGTATGTTGTAGAGACACAGCGTTGTGTGCTATCCTTCTTGATTGGATGTGGCAGATTGATGACAAGCGTTGCGTCTTCCAAGTTAGGACTTGGACCACGCGGAACGC
This sequence comes from Symbiodinium natans, assembly GCA_905221605.1. Taxonomy (NCBI): domain Eukaryota; class Dinophyceae; order Suessiales; family Symbiodiniaceae; genus Symbiodinium; species Symbiodinium natans. The sequence goes on along the minus strand of CAJNDS010002182.1, from coordinate 369,051 downwards.
AGACGTCTCGAGCGAAACGGGGCGCCAATTTTCTGTTTTTTGGGCTTCGGCAGGCTCGAAACACGTTTGGAAGCGTAAGGTGGAAGGAGTGGAGAGAGGTTTTTGCAGCGAAAGTGGCGTTTACATCGTCATTTACAGTGTTTTTCTGTATGTTTGACCTTTTGTGGGGCACAATGCAAGAGGCAACATTCACCATCGAAAGCTATGGAAGCAAGCGAAAAACAGGCAAACAACAAGCAACAAACAACAAGCAACAGACAACAGACAAAAAACAAGAAACAACAAACAACAAACAACAAACAACAAACAACAAGCAAGAAACAACAAGCAAGAAGCAACAAACAACAAGCAAGAAGCAACAAACAACAAGCAACAAAGAAGAGAGGGTTTCAAAGCCTATGTATATGTATATATGTATATACGTACACATGTATGTATGTATATACGTATACATGTCTATATGTATTTATGTATATATGCTTTTTTTTGGGCTTCGCCAGGCTCCAAACACGTTTAGAAGCGTCAGGTAGACCTGTGTTTGTGCTTTTGTTTCTTGACACATGAGGCACAGGAAGCCCGAAACGCAAGGTTGTAAGCGTCCGAAAGACTGAACCCTAAACCCTGGAAAACCCAAAGGAGCACATGAGAGAACCTTCCGGGTGTGCTTCTTCTGCAAAAGCACGTAATCAACCCCCCCCCCCCCACTCCACCCCACCCCCCCCCCCACCCCACACAAAAGAAGGAAATGCGGGGCAAACGTGGTAAACGCATCCAAGAACCAGTCTCGATTGTTCCGGGGGGCGGGGGAGGGGCTAACCCACAAGCTAAAGCAGGTCCAACATTATATACAGCAGGTTGTCCACGTGTGGGCCCTTGCTGGGCTCTGTGCCTGCCATGTACTGGCAGCCATGGCGACAGCCAAGCCAGGCATGGAAGGGCGTGAAATGCAGCACGAAGCAGAGACGGAAAGGGAAAGCAAGTAATCCCTGCTTGTGCTTAGCGGCATCGAGAGGGTCTGGGTATGTGAAGAACAGATTCTGCCCTGACTTAGTCACTTCTTGCTGTGGCATGTAGCCATTTAGGCCATGCGCCTGATCCTGTGACACAGTCCGCTGCTCCATGGAATCATCTTACGCTGTACAGCTCAGAACCTCGATGCAGTGCCTTGCCCAACCCAGCCTTGCAAGGCAATGACTTCATGAGGAGCCGTGGCAGGTTTTAGAAGTGAAAGCGTGAAGCCCAAAATACCTCGACCGAAGAGCTCAGAGCCACTGACGTCTCAGCTTTCCACGCGTTCAGGATGCTTAAGAATTTAAGCTACGATAAATTGATAAAGGCTATGACTAAAGCCATCCACAAAAGAGTTCCCACGCAACGCACTGGTGAACAAAGGTTGATCATCTTCATTTAGCAGCAGCTGCAGGCATTGCAGGCACAAATCTTTTTGTTGTAGGCGCATCCTATGCGCCCAAGCAGCCAGCACAGGGATGTTCAGCAACTCGGCCTTTCCCATCAGGGAGGCCAGCGCTATGAGTGAGTCAGGCGCCGCCGAATTGGCAACCTGCCTGTTGAAAATAGGCCGGAGGAGCTGGCATCTCGCCAGCACCCTCGGCCACTGTCCTCGAGCAGAAGCTCAAAGCACCGGGAGGCAACTTTGGCCCCCCCCAGGGCGATGGCGGACCACTATCCCTTTTGAACACTCTGGAACTTGACAAGCCTCGTCGCGCAAGCGAATTTTGAGGCATGTACCCTCTCCGTACAATTTCTGCTTTGGGCAGCACTGGTGTGTCGTGCCCCCGAGTGGGCACGAGTCACCTTAAGCCCTGAACTTGCCATCTCCCTCGTGCTTGCTAGGATGGAGCTAATGCAGCTAATGTACAAGGCATCCGTGGCTTGGGAGACCTGTGTCTTTAAATGGAAAATTCACGAGGCATCCTTCTCAGGACCTCTCTAGCCGGTCCTAGGAGGCGGCGCTATGAACACTGACAAAAGACTCGGCTTCATCTGCCGAGTGGGTTCGTGACCTGTGCTGCGAGCTGGTTGTGTGTTCGGCGCAGCAGGGCGTCTCTTACAAAACTGTGTCAGCAACTCACAGTAAGCACCGTTCTGAAACCACCAGCTGTAATCGGACCAAACTGGCCGAGAAACCGCGCAGGAGTGTCCAACGTCTCATTGGATTCGGATCGCGTTGCTGTCATCGGGGCCTACAGCAATTTTCCGAGAGAAACTCTGACATTAAACTGCAAGAGAACAGTGCCCCCCTTATGAAGCGTGATTGGTCTCGGCCAATTAAAGCGAACAAAACGAACTCTCCAGTTCAGAGGGACACGTGAGTTGTGCACCACCTCTTCGGCGTCTCAAGCAGTCTAAGATGCAATACTGCAGTCTTGCCATGGCAGTGACCGCGATTCGCCACATCCGTACGCGAAGATCGTTAGTTGATACCTCCCCAAGATCCTGCCTCTGAAGTGTCGGTGGCTGCAGTTTGGGTGCGGGCACGAGTGCGCAGGGGCTTGCCCGGCTTCTTGGTGCCTGCACAAGATGGTCGAGGAGGCGTTTCGTGATTGGCAACCACGAAAAAGCACAAATGGTGAAAGCCCGAGATTCTGTTCCAGGCGGCCAAAACGAAAAACGCAGATCACGTAGGCAAGATTGATTGTTAATGTTTTTGTTTACGATTGCGGAAACATGCCGAAGTGTCTCGAAAAAAAGGCTGGGGTGGTCTAAACTTATAAACAACCCGGAAACAATGTAAACAGCCGGAATCCCAAATGCTCGACTGTAAGCTTCGTAGGTTTCGCTCACAAAATTGCGCTTGATGTGTTCAACACGTTTGGTGGAGGTTGCATGTCTCAAGCCAACTCCTCGTGCGTGAAAAGTCCCCCTCCCCTCCACCCAACTTCCAGGGCCTCGCTTTCTCGCCTCCTCGCTCGCGTGCTGCTCGAGTTCGGCCCAAGCGTCGCCTTACGGCATCTAAGAAGATCGGTCATTCAGACGGGCTATGTAGGATGTGCGTGTATAGACATGCGCAGACAGGGTGGTGGGATCCTTTAAGATTGGGATCGGTGGCTGAGGATTTTGCCACGAACCTTGCGAAGTGCCGAGGTGCATATCTGTGATGTCCGGTTGGATTGAGGATTAAGGATGTCGGGCTGGGTCCTCACGAAGTACCAAACCTTTGCAAGACCTGAGTAACATCCAAAGATCTGGCCCGTGAATGCTTGCAGATCTTCGACAATGCTGAACCGGATAGTGCCAAGCGAGTGAAAAAAACGTAGTCGCGCCCTTCGGCGGGCTCATTACTCATCACATTTCCAAACACATCTTGCAGCTTTGGTCAAACAGCTCCCTTCATACGTTCATGCCTGAACAAAAACCCTAAACCCTAAACCCTAAACCCTAAACCCTATGAATCCACTGAACTGCCGCTCAGGTCGCCCACCTGGCCGCGGAAGGTGCTAAGCGCGCGAAGGAGCTGCGCTGCCGCCTCCGCGAGCTGACTCTCCTCTGGGGCACCTGAGGTTTTTGGGCTTGAGGGATTCTGAACCCTAAACCCTAAACCCTAAACCCTAAACCCTAAACCCTGAGCTCCTGGTTGAGCAGCTGAAGCTTATGGCCATGACGTCTTGACTCATCCCAAGAAGCGTCTCAAGCATGACGCAGATCCCATTTTGACTTCAACCCGGTATCCTGCTTTATGCTCATCTGAGCTGATCAGGCCTGCTTGTGCAGCTAAAGGGATGGTCCCTAAGTCCTTGGACCAAATTAGGCATACATACATGTTACGAGTTTTGATGATGAAGAATAAAAAAGGGATCCTTTGGGTTTGGACCGTTTGGTCTCAAAGCTTCGCTACACCTTGAACTTTGAACCCTGCACATACATTCAGAAGAGGCGCCCAGACCAAAGAAGCGTAGCAAGCCGCGACAATCTGCCTCCACTCTCCACTCTTTCAAGTCTTTTGGGGGCTGCGTGGCCGTGTCTTGCCCTGGTTGAAATCGGCACCGCACCAAAGGATTGGGAATCATTCATGATTCATCATGATTCGTTAGTTCTGCCCAAATCTGCCCAAATCTGGGAACAAGCGACCGCACTACCACAGCGCGCGCAAAGCCGAATACAAACCTATCCGGACCTCTGTCGCTGCCAACGTCCTCGACCACTTTTCCACGACTCCAGTCATCTCAACCTCCACATGTGATGGCTACAGTACTGTAGGATGGCTCCTGTCTGGCGTGAGTAGGGAAGCCAGCAACGACATTTTAAGAGTAGACTATAGCAGTCAGCTTCCTTTGCTTAAGATGCAACGCTTGATACGTCACTAGTTCTTGCCAGCTTTCCGAACGTGTGTCAGAAAGTGCTTAGGAACTGCAGCAAAGTTGGCCTGCGACTTTCAATGCCCGCACTTCATAAGGAGCCCCATGTACCCGGTACCTCCAAGTGCTTCAGTTGGGAAAGAGCATCCGGAGCGTCCAAGGCTTCCGTGGCGCCTGGACATTGTTTACGGCTTCTGGTCTTGTAGGCATTGACGGGCTGGTCCATACGGCGCAAGGACGAGTTGGGGCTCAGTACGTTGATTGGCTTTACAAGGCGTGTTCCAAGGAATCATGACAATGACATTTTGCACAGCAATTGGCACAACGCTCATCAATCAACTTAAAAGATACGAATATCGTGTTTGCAGAACATACGCTGATCCCAGTGGCTGCCAAGTTCACCGCAATGAGCACAGCGCAGTGAATCTCTTTGCTTTTCGCCAACTAAGGCCGACTGAGCGGCCAATCCGAAGACAACTTTGAGCAGCGCAATCGGAGAGGCTTTCGGCTTAAGCCTGGCTAGTCTGGCAAAGGTGTCGAGGGTTTAGGGCGCCGCGGGAGCAGTCTCCCGCGAGCCGTTGCCCCAGGTGCCGGCTTTCGCCCCTAGAGCTCAGCATCCTCCTGGTCTGCAGTTCTTCTTCTTGGACGGCTCTGCCCACACAGGACGTGGCTCGGGCTGTGCTGCTTTCGAAGCCGTCGACCTGGGTCTGCTCTGCCGGCTCTGCCAGAAGCAGCGCGCCTCTTATTTCTCAGCACCTCGCAAGTAAAGGGCTCGGTTTGCCTGAGCCCAGAAGCTTCAGGCCCTAAAACCTCTTCAAGCTGGTTTTCCGAGCCTTGTGGCTAGCATCCCGGATCACCAGGGCCGCATCACGATACAGAGCCATGGCTTGGGGGGAGTAGATGAACTTGCTACTGTATCTATGCACGCACAGCGCAAGGAACCACGACCATGGAAAGCACCGAACCCGATAGCCTTACCACCCTACACAGACACAATGTGCCGATGTTCCCGAGCTCGCCTGAAAGCTGGCAGAAGCTGCCAACCCATGGCATGCCATAAGCCTCGTCGTAGCCCTCCTCCTGCAGGAACACCGTAAACTGAGGACATTGGCTATTGCGACTGTGGCGCTCACGTCTCTAACAGCGTGCAGGATGTGTAGAAATCGACAGCCGTATTACCGAAAACTACGAACACATCCATCTTCGATGCCAGAGAAGGGCAAGTCCTCGCAATCAGAATCGATTTGGATGACTTCGACGGCTGCTGCTGGCAACGCAGCCTAGCTGATGAAGACCACTGCGTTTGCAGGCAGTGAATGGAGCAAGGGCGTGCAGCTCAACAAATAGCCAATGCCATTGCTAAGATCACACCTGGACCGTGCAATGCAGAATTTCTCAAACTTGGGAGTTGAGATCACAGAAAGAAGATCCCCGAATTTTAACAACTCCATCTTCAATCCATGCAGCCTGCTTGGTCTCCTGGTCGGACGAGCCTCTGACCAAGCAGCTTCACCCTTGTAAACCCTAGGCCCAATACCGTGTGCCGAGGCTGAAGCTTCAATAAACTCCTCTGTCCATCGTGCACACAGAGATCCGACAATGCAAACCAAATCAGAAGCTAAGCCGAGTCGGTACATCCCTAATAAGTGCAGCTCGGATGCCATTTGCACCCACACTGAACATCAGCCGGCGGAGGCGATCCTTCGTCCAAGGGAAAGGGGGCCTATCGCCACCTTGTCTTGCCCAGGCTGATTCTACGAATGCCTTGAAAAGCCCAAAACACCGGCATTACCTCCAGTAAACCCCAGTAAACCGACTCAAATTGCGCCGCGGAGCTGTGCTCGCCGTCGCATCATCGGCCTCTACCACGCTGAAGGAAAGCGATTTCCTGGAGTTCGCCCAGGTTTCAGGCTGGATGTTGCATGGCACTTTGAGACTTCTGAAGCTGGGATTCTCAGAAGAATCATGACGCTCGCTCATTCCGGGCTGCTGGGGTGTCTGAGGTGCTAGCTGCTAGCATGTTGTCCTAATCTGAATGGTGCAACCCAGTTGCGACTCGGTAGTGGGTGACCTGGTACGCACACACACACATACCAAACAACGCCCAACTGGGGGTAGAGGGGTCAGGGGGTCTGAAGAAAGTTTTTGTGTGTGTGCTTCTATCTTTACATGAGCGAATGAAGAGAGCTTCCAGCCTGTGTCACGCAAACTTCGCACCTTCTTGTTGTGAATGTCGTGCTTCGCAAGACTCGTGAAGTTGACAGACCGCTATAAGCTTTGATTACTTGGGACTGGATGGTAATTCCATGTCATTCCTTCGCCTATCTGTACCTCCTTGCTACGGCCCACGTTTCCGGAGCAAGGGCGTGACGCAAGGGACGCTTGGACCTTATTGGCAACTTTGCGCTCGAAGAGCTCTACGTTGCAGTTTGATGGCTGCGCCTCTTTGTCGTACAGTACTGTGCCCAGCTGGCAGAGGCATTGGGGTCAAGAAGCACGTTGCCAGCATCCAACAAGGTTCAGCTTGTTGTCAACACCAAGCCTTTTGTTCGCCTCCTTCTGCCCGCTTGCTGCTTGAGAAACACAGGTGCGAAGCAGGTTCACCATGACTACTGTGACCAGCCACTCTACCCCACTCTAAACTTCCAGCACCTCTTGGGCAACGAATGGGTCCCTGACTGGTCACCAAAGAGATCGAAGAGCCGTGTATGGTCCACTCCTCGGACGTGCATGCTGCAGACTTCTACTGGACCGTCAGGCTACAGTTTTGTGTGAGTTGAGGGTCATAGGACGGGCATGCGGCATTCACATCTCGTCTAAAAGTTTATTTTTCAATTTCTTGAGTCATTTTTGCGGCTCGACACAATGGCTGCTGCAGAACTGTGCTAGATGTTGCCGGGGACTTTGCCGACGAAGCAGAACTGAGTCGAAGTGCGAGAGAAGGGGCTTGGGCCCTTGGGCAGCCGGGCTGCTCTTACTCTATTTGGGCCCTTTAGGGTTTAGGGTTTAGGGTTTAGGGTTTAGGGTTGAAACCTTGCAAAGGAGCCGTCTTCCAAGTTGGTGGCTTTGACGTCGTCCACCCTCGGATGCACGGAGCTTTGGAGAAATCGTACGCCAAGCCCAGCACCACATGTGGGAGTTTAGGGTTTAGGGTTTGGGGTTTGGGGTGAGTCTCTAAGCTATGGGCAGTTTTCTATATTTTCGGGGTTCGGGGTTTACGTGTGCCCTATAATATCATGCGCCCCGTATTCTCATCGCATCCTCAAATGGGTGATTCCCAAAATCGGGGTACCCCTTTTATACCCCAAATAAATCAGAATCCCCCTAAGAGCCCCCAAAAAGGGTACCCCTATTTTCGGAAACCCCCAAAAGTGGGCCCAGAGTTTTTATTAGCCCTCCGTTGCGCCACCGAGGCCGAGGGACAGCGTGCCTTGACTCCCCCGGCGCGCAGTCATGCCGCCTGTTTGGACACTGCGGAGCACCTGGCTGAGCTTATGCCCCCAGAAGGGTTTAGGGTTTAGGGTTTGGGGTTTTGGGGTTTAGCCTGTTTTCTGTTTTGCAAAGTGACTTCTTTTGGTACAGAATTCATTGTGACTTAAGGCTTTGCAGTGCAATCTCTTCAAAGACTTTTTGGCTCCAGGACATTTCGGAAGCGATCATAACTTGATGATATGTTTACCTCCTACTTATTCCAGCACCAAGTACAGTGTAGGAGAAGGCCAAGCAGATCAGGTCAAAAAAGTCGGCATTCAGGCTGCACTTTTGACAGACCTTCAATCTCGGTTGGAGATGCAAATCTGGACAGCTAGCTTCAGCTGCTTCACACATGTGCGTGTCGCGAAAGCTCACACAGACACCCCACTGCCTGATGTCCCTTCCAACTCTCACGATGGTGATTCCTGACACCCTGCCTCCAACCAAGCATCCAAGTGCTCAGCCGAATCGCAGGCCAGTTGCACTCTGCTCTGGGTAGCCTGAAAGACGTTGAGGGATTTAAAGGCTTCTGCCATCCGTGGCAACCGCTCTGGAAACTTTAATGATGAAGAATTTATAGCCAACGACAATGACACATGTCCAACTCCAGTATGCTGGGCACACACACACACCGACCTTATCCGTCCGCAACGTACCACTGAGCTACGTGTCCACATAATCATTCGCAACAAGCAACAGCTGACTGTAACAAGTGTAATGAGAACCCCTGTGAACGCTCTCTGCCTGGAGCATCCAACAGCAAAACCTCTCATCAATATCATATCACTGAGCAAGGCGCGCAGCACAGCTTTGACCGCAACGCACCGCAAGCGATTCCACGGAAGCACTCGAGGGCGAATTGGCAATAAGACTCTGGGCCGGTTCACGCAGGGAGCTGACTTGTAACATAAAAACCGTTATTGCTTCGTGGATACCGTGAAGGGGAGCAGTAGGAAGGTAATCAAGCTGTTGGACACGATGTGCAAGGAAGCTAGCAGATGCTAGCAGAATCAGTTTGTCAGACTTTCAGGACCAGTAGTATGGGAATGTTGTTGGACAGCTGCCCTGGCACACGGGGCCCGAACAAGCAAAGGCTCGCATGATGTATTTCTGTTGATTTCGGCCTTCGTGTCAGCAGAGAATCAATGCATAAACTGTATTGAATGGTCGCTCTGATGAAAATATTTTGGGAATGCGAAACCAAAGGCAGATCATACAGTACCTGACACATGCCCAACTGCACGGCAGCATCATGCATCAGGGCATGAAGGCTATAGTGAATTGCCACACAACATGAAACACTGCGCCTTTCCACTAAAGCTTAAGAAATTTTGTCTCCCCCGTCTCCATGGAGCGAAAAGCATGGGCTGGGAGTGACGTTCGTTCGCCGCGTACGGGCTCCCCCTTTCTACTTCGAGCGTGAAGCCACACGGCCAGCACGGATATCGCCGAGGGCTTGAAAAAGGCGCTAGATCAACATCAAGAGCCAACTTGACGTTCAGATAAAGGGTAGCATGCCTTTGCAAGCGCGTGTGCTAACATGCCATCAAAACTCTGCATATCTCACCATGAAGGTAAAACCTAGAAGACAGCTTACTGATGGAAAAAGTCTGCCGATTGCCATTAGTTGCTCAAGATCCCAGCCGCACGTTGCTGTTTGGCATCTATTGCATGACACGTTTGTCCAAGACACCTGTGTTCATATCACGCAAAGAATTATCTCGCGATGCTGTGTTGGATTTAACATCGCTAGATACCATCATGCTGAGCACTTCAAATCAGCCAGTTGGAAGCTAAGGCAACATCTACAAACAAACATCCTGTCATAGCCCATCGTGCGGCTTCACGCACCCTTGGCTCAGGGGATCATCCCACGCCTGCCTGCTGTACAACTTGATTTCAAGATGCTCGCGGACATGTTGGAAAATAAATACTGAAGCGACGCAAGGTTCTGCAAGAAACAACCCACTACTTGGCTCGAGCTGACTCATCTTTGAAATGGCACATCTGGTCGGAAGAGCTCCTCTCATCTGAGTTTCCCTGTTGTTCTTCTGTTCTTCGCAAGCCATGTAGGCTCGAGAGCGAGGGCGACAAAGCTAGGGTCAACGCTGCACGGCGGGTAGGATTGTTGTAGTTCTCGCGGGAATAATAAGAATAATAAAAAAATTAAAACAAAAACAAAAACAATAATAGTTCGCCTCGGCTTCCTGCCGAGAAGCCAACCTTCCACAACTTTGTCACCCCCCGACCCCCCCCGACCCCCCCCCCCCCCCCCCCCCCCCCCTCCCTGGGAACCGCCTAAATCAGCGGCTCCGTCTTTTTCTGGCGGCCCGGCCGCCGAGGCGGCGTGCGCAAGCGTTTACAATTATAATAATAATAATTATTATTATTATTTTGATAATCATAATAATAACCATTTTAAAAATAACAATAATAATAATAAACCATAGGGCGAAGCCAAGACCCGGCAGTCGTCGGAAACGCCAAACCCAAGGCATCAACTCGTACAGAGCCACGCGGAACAAAACAGAACAAGCCCGAAATCGTGCACCTCCAAGTCCTGAAGTAAAATCTTGTTACAGTATAAGAGCTGGCCCACAAAGCCCGTAAGCAGTTCTTGGTTGTATGGTTATAGGTCTTGAATCAAAATTTCTGAACCGTGCGTGTCACTGGGTTCTCGATGCTAACGTGCCCATTTGACGATGCGGAGGTCCTAGGTCAGCCTTGTCCCTCGTTGTTTTGTTTTTGTTTTTGTGCTCTGTGCTTCTTCTTCTCTCCTTTGCTTGTTCTTCTTTTTTCTTCTTATTGTTTCTCTTCTTCTTCTTCTTCTTCTTCTTCTTCTTCTTCTTCTTCTTCTTGTTCTTCTTCTGCTTCTGCTGCTTCACACTTTGACAGCCAGCCCCTCCCGAGGGAGGAATCCGGCCACGATGGCCAAGCGGTCCTGTCCAGTTTGTCCAAGCCCCGCTGTTCAAGGTTGCACAAAAATATTAAAAACAAAAACTCTCGCTCATTGGTGGCCTCGTGGAACTGAAACCACGGGCCCTTTACTCCTTCTCTTCGTCTGCCCCCTCTCCCTCTCTGCTGTCTCTGCTTGACATCCGTTCTTACTAAAACGTCTCTCGACTACTCTCGCTCTCCCCTACTTTACCTACTCTTGCTCTTGCTCTCATCGCTCCCAAACACCGCTCTGAGCCTTTGCGTGCTATCGTGTTCCTGACATACCCTTCTTCGCTTGCATCGCTTTCAGGTGCATGTGGTCAATCTCTAAGCAACAGTCTCCTCCCTTGTCATCTTGGAGTAACCAGAGTACATCACCCTGCTGGTGACTCCGTCACGGCGCGGTGGTGCTTCCGGTTGAAGAATTATGAAATGAGCATCAGCATCCATCAGCACTTCAGAGGTGTACTATCACACGCCCGCGCAGCCGGCTGGCATCCGGCGGTGTCTTCGGCGCGTCCGAGTGAAGGGCCTGGATTCTATCGGGCGGGCCAAAGGAATCCAAGCACACAGTTTCACATTGCTGAGCAACTGCTGACTTGCAAGAGCCAGGTTCTTCAGAATGCAGCTCTGGCACGAACTTGCTGGAAAGCGCCTCCTCCGTCTGTCTCCTCTGTGCTACTCCGCGAACGGATGACAGCAAGTTCGGAGGGACGTGCTGAGGCTCAGGGTGTGTTTGTGGTGAATCTGGCAGACGAGCGCACACACGTAGAACTCATCTTGTTGCTACAAGTACAACTACATGCATAGAACCTCAGAAAGGGATGTTCTGCAAGGCCGCGACAATCACCAGGAATCACTCAAGACCAGAAGTCGAGTTCAAACAAAACTGAGCCCACTTGAGTACTTGTGCATCCGAAAATGTCATAACCATAAAGAAATAAAGATGCGCTTGTGCTTCACCCTGCCTGCGGGCATCAATCGCTTCCTCAAAGAATTCCTCAGCGTCGGCGGCAGAACAGTCGTTTCTGGGCATTTGGGCTCCGAGGCTCCGAGGAGCCTCCTGTACGCACCAAGGAGCTGGATCACGGGAGATGCACTCCAGGAACGTTGCCAAATCTTTGGCCTTGGCTCGACTTTCATAGGGCTTTGCCGATTCGAGGCTCCCAGGACAGATGGCAGCGCTGTGAACACCCCATGGTTGTGCGGTTCGATCAGCAAGATTGGAGCCCACTCCGCCTTTGTGAGCAGGGCCGCCTAGGCCCCGATTCTTGAGCGTTTTAGACTCCCCAAAGGGTCCCGATTGGCTGCTGCGCCAGAGGCTAAACCTCCAAGGGCCGGGGGGTGACCGCAGATGCCTCGCACCCTGAAGCCTCAACCCTAAACCCTAAAACGTAGTGACATCCCACATCCTGTCAACCTGCGTGAACCTCCGGAACCGCTTGCAGCAACCGCACTGCAACCTCCTGTCTTGACTCGCAGCTGACCTGTTCCCGGCAATTGCCGCCTCAAGAGTCAGTCCGTTTCTGGGCCACAATCACCCCCAAAAGTTGCTTTTTCGTCCCTGGGGACCCCAGGCTGAAGCCCAGGCCCCGGCCGTAGACATCCAAGTTTGCATGCTGATTGAAGCATCAGAAGACGCCGCAACATGCAAACGGACCGCAATGAAAGAAACAGAGTTGCAAAACCTCTACCATGAAGCATCATGAAACATCAGGAAGCCGTATCATGCTGCCATGTACTGGCCAAGCTGCATGAGTCAAGTCCTTCTTCTTGTCTTGCTTTGGAGGCCTGGAGTCTTAAAAGTAGTGGGGAGACTGCACTGAAGCTGAACGCGCATGGAATACCGCTGAAATTCGATGAGCAAAATATGCACCCTGGCCAAGGCACTTTGTTGTGCTGAGCGTGAGTGTGAGAGACTGCGGTCTCGCGTTTGAACCACGTATTGATTGCCCATCGGCACATAGGCGAGCGTTGGAGTCTTTCGCCACGGAACCGCCAGATCTTGGATTCTCCGAGTTGGTCGCAGCCATGGATATTGCGGATATGGCAGGTGAGACAGCTGGACAGAGCAGCAGCGTCGGACTAAAGTTAAAGTCCCCAGACCGTGCTGCACGCCCCATCATTGTCATGGTGGCGCCCTATCTACAAGATCCTGCAAGTTGAGGAGAATGGGCTGCGGAGGGGTTGCTCAAGACCAAGCAATCTGACGATCTGACAGTGAGCCTTTCTCTCAACACTGAAAAAAGCAGCCCAGCAACCGGGTATTCCAGCTCGAGCCCGATGGGTGCCGTCGGAAGGAGTCCTCTGCAAGACTCTGGGAACATGCAACGCAAGCAGCAGGGCCGTGCTTCTGTGCAACATGTCAAGCTCACGAAGCTGCGCTCACCTGTGAACCCGGCTCATCCCGGCTCTCTAAGTTTCCACTAACCAGTTTTGATGCCTGAAGGCTTGACAAATGGCGGACTTGGGGAAGAGAGAGAAAGAGAGAGCGAGAGAGAGAGAGAGATTGCTTGAGACTACGATTGAAAGGGTTTCTGGCGCCGGCTTTAAGCTTACCCTTTCGAAACCCTGAGGGGCCATGATTTGGAGAACTGACCTCATCGACATCAAAGAAACCACCGCGGCGTCCTTTGGCAGTAGCTGAGCTCCCCTCCGCATCGAAGGCATGAACTCGCATGTCCTGCAGGCAAGGACGTCGGGTTTGGGGTCCCTTTATCAGGAAGGCCTAGGAAGCCTATCACGAACGACATCTATAAGGGGGGCCCTGGTTGAAGAACAACCTGCACTGCACCCCAACAGCTCACTCACTCTCTCTCTCTCTCTCTCTCTCTCGCTCTCCCGTTCGTTGAAGCCGACATCTGATCCTCACAGGAGCTTATGTTTGGGGATTGGGATACCGACTATACCCTCCTTGTGCTCAAGAGATGTTGTTTCTTCTTCGACCCAGAGCACAGGCAGACTGCAAAAGCTTGGGGAACTGCCAGGCCACTTCCCTGAACACACGAATCGAAACAAGCTTCGTATTCTGGTCTCAGGAAGCGCTCCTTTGATCTTGGGCCACCCTATGACATCAATACCGGGGAATAGAGCGCTTCTGGGCGCGGGCTTCTTCAACTCTTGAGTGCTCTTTGAAGTTCGCCACACTGCTGAACATCACATACTCCATTCGACAGACGCATTGCTTCTCCGCACTCACACAAAAAACGAATGCAAGACAAAAATCTCTGCACAGCTACGGTCAACTCCATGTACCGAGTGCATTCCTCATACTTGAGATACCCTGCGCGTGCCTCGAGAGTCCAAGTAGCTTCTGGCGCAAGACCTGGCAAACAATGCACGCTTCTCTTTCGGCTTCCCTCGCTCTTGTTCCCTCGCTCTCGTGTGGATACGAGGCCAGCACATTGAAACCCTTAAACCGTATGAACCCTAAAACCGTGTAAACCCCACAGTGAAGGTTACCAGCACATTGAGACCCTAAACCCGAAACCCTGAATGAACCCGCATGAACCCTAAAACCCTGCAAACCCTGTACCCTATAGACCCCAAACCCTAAACCCTAAACCCGTATGAACACCAAAACCCTGTACACCCCAAACTGAAATCTGAGTACCCTAAGCCCTATAAGCCCTAAGCCCTAAGCCCTAAGCCCTAAACCCTAAACCCTAAACCCTAAACCAGGCCCCCGGCCTTCCGCGTAGTCGCGCAGCCTCGAGAAGCCCAAGAGCCGCGGGCGGCTCGAGCCGGGGGCCTCCATTTTTTATTCGCAAAGAGCAGAATAGCACAGACACAAATATGCAAAATAAGTACAGTGTAAGAAAAATATTAACTGGTATCTATATATATTGATAATAAACATTCCCCTCCTTTAAAGCAAAGCCTTTGGATTCGTTGGTTTTTGTGGTCTGGCTTCTGAGGAAAAGGATGCAGTAAACGCTCGGACCACCGTGGATTGCGGCTGTCAACATGCTGGCGAAGCCGATCGGAGATGTGCCACATGCAATGAAACAACTTGTTTTCGATGTACAAACACGTACCCAAAAACTTTGCAACAGTATGTTCCTCGAAGGTCATGGGTACCTTACGGAGCCCGGTCTGCAGTCGTTGCATCTAGCAGGTCCCGGATGAGGCATGCCATAAGTAGAAACAGCAGGTGCCAGTCCGACTTGTGTGCTTAACAGTTGCATGTGCACATTGAACCATGCCACGCCCGTAGCCCACAAGCTGTAGCCCCCACGTCCACATGCACTTGCGCAAGCAAGCGCATGCACACACAGTCTGCAAACACAAGCACCCGACAAGTTTCAAGCATCAACCCAGCAGTCCTTGGAATCTTCTTCTTTGCCTCTCTCAATGACGCCTTGAGCGGGGCTGAAGAATCTCTTCCTGCTACTTACAGTTGCAGCGTTTGGGCAAAGAGCCTTTTGAAGAGCATGCGACCACCTAACGCAACTATCTGCAAGCTGTCGATGCAAAAAAAGCTCACAACAACGGCATGCAGAAGTGGCTTCCTTCATGCACACTGAGAAAGCGGCCTTGAAAGACAACGAACCCAAGTATCAGTCTGGCTACTTGTCTCTTATGCACCTGCAAGCTAGGCCTGGCCCCGGTATGAAGTAACACCCCTCACGCTCGATGAAGTTCACAATGACCCAGTAAGCCGCGGGACAAAAGAGGCGTCGCCAGCACGAGCCTGAGGGCTCAGCAGCGGGGATTTCGTTATGACATCTGGATGAATCATGGTATGCCGAGACACTGAGTAGGCCCCATCCTCCCACGTAGTGGGACACGTGGCCTGACGGCTCTTGGATGTCTATCACACCATTAAGATGGGTCAGATAGGCAGTTCGACACGAGTGAAAGCTGAGCGGGTCCACCCGAGTCGTGCAGCTTTTAGGCAAGGAACACCTTGTCTCCGGCCAGGTAAACATCATATCAAAATCTATCATTCTCAGTCATTCTGGCCCGATGGATCCCAACACTTGCGCATGCGCTGGAATGCATTCCACACTCAGAATGCTGCAGAATCCTGTTTGGAATGACACGCATCCGCGCAGGATTCTTGTGCTTACGCCAGGGGCCTGCATCGCCGCGCTTCGTCTGCAAAGTGAGGAAGTCGAGCCAGCGACCTGCTTCCTGGAGCTGAGGGCTCAGAAACTACTAATTGCTTAAGAAGAACCCAAAAAAAACAAAAAACACATTCTTCTTTATTAAGGGTAGTATAGGTTTTTTCCTGTTCTCTTGGGATTCTTAAGCAAATAGTAACTTAGGAAACCCAAACGCTTCTGCCATGTACAGATGGCTTGAAGGCACTCAGCAGCCTGGCTCTTGTAGGGCTGCCAGTACCACGTGTCATACCATGCATGACCACCAAGACCGCCGACAATTTCCCAGTGCAAGAAAGGCAGCACTGGTGCCACACTCGAGGGAAACCGCCATCTAAGTGTTCTTCTTCCTGTCCTTCAGGCCTTTGAGCCTTCAAGATCTTCGAGCCCTACGGGGCCCTAAAAGCCCTACGCCCAGAGAGCATGAGGCCGCGACTTTGGCGCTTTTGGCCAGGAAATACTCTTCGCCTGGGATCGCATATCTGGAAACTTTACATTTGAACGATCCTGCAAGGAATGAGTAATCGCTTGCAGGCAGTGCTTTCTGAAGGCATTGGATGGAACGGCCTTGTACCGCACCCCTTCAATTCAAATCAGACGTGCAAGCCACTAACTGCAACGCCAACCCCGTTTCCCACCTTGCGTCGATTCCGAAATTCGATCCGCAACCTGCCGTCCCGAAGTACCCTCCCTCTCTTCCCCCTGCGACCCTGTGGCGGCCCCCGGCTGGCCGCAGCTCGATACCATGCGGGTGCTCCCCTTAGCCGCAAAGAAGCAGGTATGCACTGGGAGGAACGCCCTGGCTTTCTTAGGCAGCTTCCGACTGCTGCCACGATTGAAGCCACCACGCCCCTTCAGACTTTTGACGAAGCAGATAAACATGATCCCCAGCTCTATCTTGATGGGCGTAAGCTAACCTAAACCTCCGAAACCCAAAACCCTGCGACCAGAAGGCTTGTTCCAAAATCAGAGTAGGTTAACCAACGTTCAAGTAGTCTAGGACGTGTTGCCCCAACTCTGCGGAATCACACAAGCCTAAGAGCCGAACTCGCAATCTCACGAGCATGCTCCGAAGCGTAGAGCGACCTTGATTGGCAAATCAGATGTACATGTCGGACTGTTTTGACCTCAACTGAATCTGTTCGAGGATCCTCTGTATCTCCCCCCGATGCAGTAGCTGAAATGGCATGAGCTGGTGGCGACATTCGTCTCAGTCGAGAGGCTGCAAGAGTGACACTTCTGCACCCGGAAGCACGATGTAGAACGTGCCTGCGGGGCCGACCCACCCACTTATCAGGGGAGGCAAGGGCCGGCTCAGAGACATTAGCTGCCTGCAACATCTGGGGTCGAAGGATCTCGGTAGCTGCGAAACCCTAAAACCCCTGTAAACCCTCAACCCAAAAAAGCCGCAACCATAAACGCAAAAACCCTGTAAGCCCTCAACCCTACATCAGCATGGGGCGATCCAGCCTCGAAGTACAGCTGTGCTGCGCTTGACCCTGCCAAGATAAGTGTCAGACGCGTGCCGGCTCAGGTTTGAAGAGCGATCCTTTCGGTCCTATGAGGCCATATAGGGCCCACTCAGGGCCAGTAACATTCGTACTCAGGGCTTTAAGACACATTCTCAGCCCGCGCCTGTAAAGCACAAGCAAGGCCCCGCGAACTTCGCAGAAGTAGGCCTTCCAACGGCCTGCTGTCATCTTTTCACAAAGGTTTTGTGGTTTACGAAGAGCTTCATCGATACATATATATGTATACAATTTTGTTGAGGACCTTTAACGAGATCCCAGGCCCAGCCAGGTTTCCGAGTCGAGCGTTCCTGAACCTGGCAAAAGCCCGAAGCCCTGACCAACAACGCCTGAGGGCCGCCAGCGCAGCAGCACCCCAGGGGGCGGAACCTCACCGTCTGCAGCCATCACCGCCTGCAGACCTACAAAGCTCATAGCTGCGGTTCTGGATTTTGTGGCTTGGTAGGTCGTGGTGTCTCCGCGGCGGCAGCGCATTGGAAAGCATCTTGTTAGCGGAAGCTGATAACAGGCCATGGTGACACATGCAGCTGCAAGTATCCTGCGACTACGACAGTCCGGCAAAGCGGCCTTCGTTGTCCGAGACGCCGAGCATGGCCGATCCCTGACACCATTCCTCAGCGAAGCCTGGGATCTGCAGGGATTCTTTCCAGAAGTGTCAGGAATGGGTGCAAAAAACACAAGCCCCAAGCAAGGCGTGCTTGAAAGATACGACTAAGTGTGAGCACTTCGTGACCAAGGCCAGAAACCTCTACACCTGCGGCTTGGAACTCTGGATTGTGATGTCCCCTAAATTGCAGCGTGGAAAGTCTCTTCATTTCAGGGGGGGGGGGGGGCATCAGCTCATGCTGAATGGCGTGGGCCATTGCCTTGGGAGTGTTTTTGCAACCTTTGACCCTTCGGGGGCTGATACGGATGCAAGTCAGGTGCGAAGCAAACTCTGAGCCTTACCCCCCCCCCCGCAAGACCCTGTGTAACTATGGCAGTTCAAATGTAGTAATAAACAAGTAATAGAAGGAAAGTAGCTACAAAAGCAATGACACAGGCAGAAAATAGTCACAAGGGTCATATATACTGCTAACTTCGAGGAGCTCCAGGTATCGATGCCCATGGAGACGAGGCGGCCGAGCACCGAACGCCTTGGACTCTCCACCTTGGGCAGACCCTCCTGCGGCTTCGGCGGCGACGGCTCAATGAAAATGCGCGGGGTTGGTTGCATCTCATCTGCTTCGGGGCATGAATATATGCACTGAAAGACGTCGTTGCGAAGTTCAGCCTCTTCAGACCCGAATCTCCCACGCCGGAAGTACCCCAAAGCATCAAGAAAGACCATCGCAGCGTGTCGACCCCTCTCCTCCTCACTCCCTGGGGCCACCTCGTCCTGGCAGTACCATGTACAACTCTGCAAGGTGGCCCCAGAAGTCTTTGTACTACACAACTCGCCGTTGAAAACAAAAAACACAGGTTAAAACTAACAGCATGCATGAAGAAACAGGCGGTGGTGTCTTGTGCGGGCAGATTTTACACGTTCCCAGCCTCGGAGGCTGTGTCGTTCTCCTCCAGGTCAAACTTGACAGGGCCCTTCACCGGAGGAGGTGTCGGAGGGTCCTCCTCCTCCTCGATGTCCTGACTCGGCATGAAGGTCGTTGAGTGCCGGCCCATGATCTGCGTGAGATTTGGGTGAAAGGTTTATGAAGATTTTGGCAGAGGGATTACGCTAGGCTGATGAAGGGCATAGAAGGCCGCGGCCAGAAGAAAGCGGACAAGCACAGCGGAGAGCGCGGTCACCGCCACCGCCAATGAAAGCTTGAGTACGTGAGTGTACTGTGACACTCGGAGACCATAGAAGCAACACTTCAAGAGCGATGTCACGGGCATGAGACCCGAAAGATGCAAAGCCACGGCGGGTCTCGGTGAGTACGGCTCAGCAACCAGGAATCTTGTGCAAATGTCTGATGGTCCTTCTTCCTGTACTCTTCCTGATGGCCATAAAGTTCCTGAGTCGATGGGTTCATAGTTCGCATCAAGGCAAAAAATCTTGACCAACTCCCCGAATCGACGAATTGCTTAAGAACCCCGAACAAATTAAAAACATATTCTTCCTTGTTAAGGGTAGTATAGGGATTGTTGCTTTGTATTCTCTTGGGGTTCTTCAGCAAATAGTAGGAATCGAAGCCCAAGGAGCCGTCTGGACGAACTGGAGGTCGGCTTGCAGCCGTTCCAGTGCCAGCTTCCTCGGAGAGGTCTCTTTGGCCCCGTTTTTGAGTCTCAAGTCAGGGGGACACAAGGCCCCCAACATCCGAAACCCGACGAAGCCGACAGGCCTGTGAAGGCTATAGACATCCCTCCTCCTCCTCCTGCTGCTGCTGCTGCTGCTATATAGACATCCCTAACACCAAGCAACGCGGCCGAGCTTCACCTGTGCCAGGTTCACGCAAGCTGCGCTTGGCAAAGCTGCGAGCTCTGCGTCCAAGGCTCCTCTGTGCGCAATTGGGGTCGTGTTGGGGCGTGTCTGTAAACAAAGGGATGTCCCCTGCAATGAGAACAGGATAATGAGAAACAAATAACAAGAATAAGTAAGAAAGCATAGTTTTCAACACCCAGAGTTAGTTAGGAACAAGAATGAACTAGTCGCATCTACTTATACGAAGCCCGGCTCCTTTTTGCAGATCTGGGCACTGCTTGAGGAGCTCCTGCAGACCTGGATCTGAGGTTGAGCATGGGAAATGAGCGTGTGGGGTTTCGGGTTTCGTAGCCAAGAAGCCCTACTTAAGCACGACCCTCATGAGCCGCGTGGACACTGCTACACTTCTGGATGGCTGGGCCTGCCAACCCATCCCACCCCTACACCCGAACTCCAAACCCATGAAACCCCCATGAAATCCCGTGACAGGCTGAAAGTTGATTGAACCCCGAAGCCGGAGCTGGAACATGTCCCAGCGGCAGAAGTGCAGCATGTTAAACTTCGGGAAAGGCCCGCCGAAGGACTGCCTGGGCATCTCTGGGCATGGACTTTCGGATCGAGGCATTGGCAGGCTTCGGCTTCATTGGTCCGACTAAAAACTCGCTTGCGGTGCCCAGGGGCGTCTCCACCAGGTGCGTGAGGCTTTGCACGTCCACATTTCGAGCACGCAAGTCGTTCGCGTTGCTTTTCTCGGACGGCGCCTGACCTTGCACAGGAGGCAAAACTGACATGAAGCCGCTCCCGTAGGCTCTGAACCGTTTAAGTCCGTAAACTTTGCAGCGACATGATTTTCAAGATCCAAGGCCTAGCAACATGGACTCGAAACGGAAGAGTAGGGGACAGCGATCTTAATCCTGGTTTGCAGGGAAGCCTCCTGGTTTCGGGAACTCTGCTTCTACAATGGCCCGGGGCCCTGAGCTGAGAGGTCCCTGATCTCGACTCTCAAGATACGGGAGCTGCTATCCCAGATTCTCCTTTGACATCTTGGACTTTGGTTGCATGCCCGGCTCGCTCCGAAACAGTTCAGCGCGCGGCCATAGTTGACGTAATTGAAGAGAACTACAATGATCTGCAGGAGGTTCCTTCTGTCAGAGCAAAGAAGGCGGAAACTTTGCAAAGGCAGCACGCCTCCACTCACCCCCACAGCTACTGCATAGTACCATCGCCCAAAACAGCAGCACTATGAAGCAGTCGATCCAGCTGCCGAACTACGAAGAAGCCCACACGTGCTGTCTGAAACTGGGTCCTCAAGACAGAGGACTTGCGAACCTCCCCGCATGCCGTCTGCACCGCGCACATCCTGAGCCACCAACAAACTTCGGAAGTATGGCCCCACACAGCGAATGTATGGCCCCACACAGCGAATGGCAAGCCTACAAGAGGGTGGAAGTTCGAAGACACGCGCTCACTGTAATTACACACAGCCGACATCTTGCTATCTTAGATGTAGCGCCTCTCAGGGAATGGAAAGGGTAGGGATGCATTGGACCGGAGTCTCAGGCTTTGCACCAGTACCTGCTTCCCGGCTTCTGCTGCATCGCATCCCCCAGACGCTCGTCCAAGGTCTTGAAGAGCGAGAGCCTGTTAGAAGGGTTCGACTCAAGTCACAAAACTAACCGTAAACAAAACGCTTCAGGGATTTCAGGCGTCGAGAGTCTGGAGGATTCTCGCGGCTGAGGAGGCTTTTGTCGGAAGGCCGGCACAGCCGTAGCCCACAGCCAATAGCCACTGAAGCCATCGCACCCGACCACCCTGATGCATGTCCAGCGCTGCCCGGGCGCAACCGCAAGCGCTCTCGGAGCCGCGTCAGCTGTGCCAGTGGCCTGTCGACTGTTGGGCACTGTTGGGTTACCTTTTTGTTTGGGAGCGTTTCCATGCTTGCGGTCTTCTGGTGCTGCATGTGCGAGGTTAGCTCTGCCGCTGAGTGACAGAATCTCGCGCTCCACGTCGCGGAGCCTGCCCACAGCGACAGAACGCGTTGCACACGGCGAACTGCACATGGAAATTGTGCACAAAGCTGTTGAGCTGTTGAGCATGAAGGAACTCTATCTCTAGACCCACCGCCCTGGACCAAACTGACAACACCATATTGACCGGTGTCTTGAAGGGATTCCACAGTCTAATGTTAACCTCGTATTATTGAACCCCCTGATATTAAAGTGCGCCAGGGGTCCCGGCCGCAATAACAAAGCCCTGGGAATAAAGTACGCCAAGTCGGGGCTGGTTTTTTTTGGGGGAGTTTGATTGAAGGGGGGCTCTAAGGAAAGGAATCCTTATTCAAAGGGGCCCTACTCTATTTGGGGGGGTTTGATTGAAGGGGGGGGGGGTTTATTATTACGAGGTCAACATTATGGATAACAGCAATGGTCCCTGAATGAGTTCTAATTACTCAGAACTCTTGAGCCCAAGCCCGGCCCGGAGATGTCGCCCTCGTAGTCTGCCAGAGGTCGGAGCAGCTCCACCGGTGGGAGAACCTGGGTGAAGCGTTCGCACCTGAGCTCAACTGTCTCTCTCCACAGCATCTGGCCCCGAGGGGATGGGAAGGAGATACTGCGTTTAGGGCCGCAAGGTGTTCTCGCTGCGCTGGTTTCGTGCAACGCCCTGACAAAGCCTTCGGTGCTGGATGAATACGGGTCTTCACCGATCTTCTAGCAAAGGCCAGGACTCATTGCGAGTCGTTGAAAGCTGTGTCATGCATCTGCGCTACGGACACAAGCCAAGCAGGATGTAAAGAAGCTCAGCAAAAACGACAATCTTGTCAAATTGAACTTTCTGACAAAATCGCTTGACAAAAAACCCCATCTAGCTGATGCATTCTGATATATGATGTGTTTACATAGGGGCCAATTCCTTTATCAAAACTATTTCCTTCGATCATCCCGACCCGACAAATACTATGGCTGATCTAAGGTTCTGAACAAGCAACGTATATGTACACATACAGTACAATGTGAACATGTGCAGTTACATATACACGCATATACGGTAAAAGGTGTGTATATTTCCATGTAGCATGCATCACTCAACACAAGTCATTCGGAATGACCGAATGCAGCCCAAACAGGGGCCAAGGCACTCCTCAGCCGTGAGGGAGCAGTCGCCAGGCTGCAGTTGATCCAGTGAAGCCGCCAGGGCTGACAGGGTTTGGGAAGTCACGGCCCTAAGCCGAAACCCAAAACCCTTGACAGTTTGCGGTGTGCAGCACTCCCTCTCTCAACCCCAGAACAGGCATAGGTATACTTTGAGCACGCTACATTGATTTCTGCAAAGGCGAGAGGGCATTTGGCAAATCAGACTCGTGAATGTCAGCCTGCGGCTGCTTCTGGGTTTGACTGCAAGTTTCGCTTTTGGGTCAAACTCTGCTAACAAGGGGCTTTCTGTGGAGTCCCAAGGCGTTGTATCCAAAAATGTGGTTCAGACGCAACGTCCCGGCGCCTTGAGTGTCAAGGTGCAGCTTCCGCAGCACAATCCTGCGTGGATTCAAACCCCAACCCTCACGACCTACCCGACTGCCTACGAAGACCACCAAAAACACATAAAAAGATCCCGAATGTGGCCGTGGCTCGCCACGTTTTGGGCGTTGGACCGCGGTAGCAGCTCCACCCCTCGTGGCGACCGCCGTGAGGTGGCCCTCGCGGACTCACCGGCTGAAAGGAGGTGTATCGGTTATTCTAGAGCTCGAGCAAGGGACCAGATTTTCGATAAGCGCTGTATTGGGTCCTGTATTGGTAACCTCCGAAAATATCGCGTAAGCCATGCGCAAAAAGAAGAGGTCGACAAGAAATCGTCGGCTCTTTTTGCCCGGATGTTACGTAAGTACATGCTCTTAGTCAAGCCTCGAGATGCCAATCCTTTGAGCAAAAAACTACTGTACAGCACATCCACCTTCCTTGCCCTTGGATGGTTCAACGTCGCAGGTGCCCTTGCGCCAGCCACCGCATCGCTTCTCTTCCGGAACTCCCCTCAGGCAGGCTTCGACGTGTTGTCCGCAACCAGTCCAAGTGTACTTGCCGCAGCCATAGCACTTCACTTTTCGGCACATGTCGCTGAACGATACTGGCCGAAAGCTTCGCAGGTTAACGGCAGTGGACGAGGCCTAAGGTTCGCATCAAAGGCTTGAACCGAAGCAGCAAGTCTTGACATGATTTAATCTCCCTAGATGGAATCTCATGTGACTCCCTGATGGCTACCTAATGCGTCTGCTCGCCGAGGTCTCTGTAGGTTCACATGGAACAATCATGTTCAGTGCCTCGCAATCTAAGATCTTTCTGAAAGAACGAGACCGACACGGCTTCGAAAAATGAGAACGCGTACGGGAAAGATGCTGTCAATGCACATGCACTTGCCCATCACTGCAAAAAGTGCAAGGTCAAAACTAAGCAAGATGCATTAAACAGCTGAAAACGTGTTACCCGTTCGCTGGGTGAGGACTGAGACCGAGGAAACTCACTCGCTAGGGTTGAGCCGAGATTGGTCTGCTGGCAAGCATCATAAGCATCAGGACTGCATTAGCCCCTCGTGCTGACATTCTTTATCTATAGTCTATCGTGTTTCTGTATGCTTTAGATGCTGGAATATGCTGGAGTGTGATTGAGAGCATGTCGACTCCATCTGCGGTGGTTGTGCGGGGGTGGGGGAGGTGAACATCGGAGATCATCAGAGCCACTTTGACGTTGCGTTAGGGCCATTAGGGGCTGTTGGGGCTTCAGCCGGCCTCGCAGAGGCCGGCGCCTTTGCCTGCGCAGCAAAGGCGCTTCGCAGAGCCTGCACGTGGAAACTCAAAGGGGTCCAGTGCACTCTCTTGGCCTTGGGGCTTTCGCAGCAAGCTTTAGAGGCGGCATTTTGCGACAATGGACTCCTGGTCTCTACGTCCCTCCTAGGTGCAGCAAGGGCTGGCGCGCTCCCTCAACCGAACCAAGCGGTCTTCGTGGTACTTCGGCCTCCAAATCCACGGCCGCCGGGTTCAAAGGGCTGGGCTCGTCATCAGAGCTCGATGCGTGGTCCCTCTTCTCCGGGGCCTTAGGGTCTTCAATAGGCCAGAGAAACACTCGAGGGCAAGTCTCTTCGATTTGGAAAATTCTCACGTGCGGGTGAGGAAGAGGACGCTGAACCTCGTCCTCTTCCTTTCAACTCACCCCCCCCCCCCAAGCCAAAGCAACAGAATGAGAACCCTTGCTTGAAAAGGGGCGAAGGCGGCAACCTGGTCTGCATTGAGCATCCGAACCTGACGCATGGGCTTGCAGTTTAGTGGTGTAGTGGCATTGGCTTTATGAGGCTTACACTAGCTGTTTTGCAGCAAAGGTTTTGAGAGTTTGAGGTCTCCTCAGGCTGAAAATCGTGGAGTGAACATCCTGTGACTCAGCACCGGGCAGAAAGGCGGCGACCCAGCGGTAGGCTCGAAGCCTCTACATGTTCTGAGGGTTTCGGGAACGTAGACAATGTCTAGGGTTTCCGGGGGTTTCGGGGGACTAGGGATGACTTGTCCGGAGCCTCATTACCCTCTCCAGAAATTTCCAGACATCACATCGTCAGACCGCCCTTGCTTGGCTCGAGCTGCTCCATGCCTCCAAGCATACCGCAAAAGCGTTTTAGGGCCCAGTTACATCCGTCGTAGAACGAACCCCTTAACAAACACAGGCCCCCCCCCCGCAAAAGAGGCCTTATTTAAAAACGCAACCAACCCCCCAACATGCCTCACAAGACTGGCTCAAAGCAAGAACACCCTCGCAGCCTTCGGCATGGTTCGCAAGCGAGGGACCCCCTTTCCGGGGACAGGGGGCCCTTTGCCTGACGTGGCAGATGACCGGTGCCGCAAGCTTGGGGGGTTTGGGAAGCCCTAAACCCTGAACCCTAAAAATTTCTGCTGGTCCGGGCCTTTGCCCTTTGGCGGAGCCTTGCCGGGGCCCTTGCCAGGGCCGCCTTTGCCCGGCTTGCCAGGACCCTTGGAGCCCTTGCCTCAGCAAAGCTGCAAAGTCAGCACTCTGAACTTGTCCACTGGGACGGCAGCCCCAAAGCGAGATCTGAACAGGTCTGAGCATATCTCAAGCGGTCTAGACTGGACCTTTCAACTCTGCAGAGCAAGCTCAGTCTGCTGCCCTTGCCCGGACTGCCGGCCTTTGGGCTCTCTTCACCGACAAACTCCTGATGCAAGCTCGAACACACAAGAAAAAAAGAGCTGCAGCACGATGATGCTGCTCATTGGTTTGGGCCCAATTGCACAACCTCACCCTCTCGCTGCTCTACTACCTATGGCCCACGGCTTCCTTCTCCTAGATTCTAGAGAATCTAGAGATTCCTGGAGTGCCGTTCATGTCCTGGCCTCAAGAGGCTGCAGGAGTATTGAAGAGCTGGGCGAGTCTCTGCGGCGGAAGCCCGGGCTCTCGTCCTCGGGGGCTGGCTGTCTCTGAGAATCTACCCCTAGCCTCAATCCCTCAATCACAAAGCTGGACAGGAATGACATAAATACTTACTGCCTTGGGCGTAGCTTTACTGATCCAGGTTCAGTCTGATTTGGGAGCGCCGAGAGCCTTCTCCGGATCCAAACTTTCTCGGCCAGCGATGCTCGCGATTTTCCGGAGCCACTCCTGCAAGCTGAGCTTTCCCTGATGCGTGGCATGTCCAGCTCAAGATCGACATTGTGTGTGTGTGTGTGTGGCTACGTTGTACTGGCCACATGGCATGAGAGAGGGAGACTCTACTGTTGAGGTCGCCGTGGGGCTGCAGAGCGCTGGAAAGGTGTCCTGAATAATCTCTCGGGACCTTCCTACTACCGGTTACTACCGGGCCACATTCAACCCAAAGAATTTGGAGAACCTCACGCGTGGCAGCCGTCTCGGCCGCAAAGCGGAGCGTTTTGTCACCTTGCTGCACCGACCAGCTATGATTACTTTGGCCTGAAACGTCAGTAGTAGGAAGGTCTAAAAGCACACCTACATAGGCCTCTGCGCCTTGGTTGTAGTTGCGGGTAAGTCCAACAGTCCAACTGCCCCTACCGAACAAAATCTCATCAATCCAGCACTGGGCCCCCGACGGCATGCCACAAGGAAGCCGAACTCCACCGGAGCGGCCAGGAAGAAGTCCGTGGCCTGGGGAGTCTGGGGCATCCTACACTCTTGTGTAGGGTCCATCAGGCTTTTGTAGGCTGCAACGAATCAGAAGCTTGTTTCAAGGCTCACCAATCCTTCCTGCTATCGCCTTTACCGCCACCATCGCCTCTGCAGTGGCTCCACCGATGTCGACATCATTCGTGAGGACGTCGCCCTGCAAAATAGCATACCGTAGACGGTCTGAACTGATGGTAAGTTTTTTTGTTTTTCTCTTGGGAGGGATAGGGGGGGGGGGGTGGGTTTCATTGAATTTCTCTACCTTGTTTGTGGGGCAAGACCTTTAGACTCTGTTTCCTTCATGGCTTTCCCTTCCTCTATATTTGAGCCAGACAACCTCTACTTTCTTTATATCCTCCAATCCAAAAGATTTCTGTTAAAATGCTTTGACGGGAAACCACTGTCATTTGCTCTCTACACCTGCACGGTTTGATAGGCCAAAACCCTACTTGCAATACATCTTCACGTCGAAAACTTTTTTTCTTGCTCCGTGCTCGCGCTCTTACTCTGTCTGGGGTGCAACCCGCCCTCCCCTCCCCCCCTCGCCCCAAAAGTTCAGGGTGTCACTCGTGCCGGGCTCGGCGTGGCGGGCGGGTTGGGTACAGGGTCAACTATTTGCAAATCGGGCCTGCCCCTGCCATGTGCAACAAGAATGATCCCTGAGGGAGGGTGGAAGGGGGTGGTGCGGGGGGCATTTGCAAACAGAATCGTCCGAGGAAGGTGGGAACCAGCACCCAGCCGACCAGGGGAACAGCAGTGCGACAAGCCGACCAGACCATGAGACCAGAGGACGGGCAGGCCAGAGGACCAGCAGTCCTGAGCACTATCAGACCACAAACAAAAAACACGCCTCCCAAAAGACGTAGCAGGTCGACAGGTCAGCAGAACGTTGCAGTGCAGTGAGAGGGCGACGAGTGTCTTGAGACTCCTCAGCCCCTCAGATCCCCTCAGCACTTCGTTGGACGTTCTGGGACAGCGCTGCGACATGCCTGCTCGGACGTGAAGGTCGCAAGGTGCTGGTCGGAGGTGAGCTTAACATATCCTTGGCGCACGAAACAATGAACATGAATTGACCAGTCTCTGCACTGGGCGAGGACCTGCCACACGCACTGCGGCCGCATGCTCGAAACTAGCAAATTGCAAAGATGGCGATTCGGAGTAGACCGGCGAGATTTGCATGGCCGGAAGAAAAGAGAATGTTAAACAAAAACTCATATGCCGGACAGTGTCGCCAGCGCCACTGGAGGAGCTGCTGGCTCCGCTTCATGAGCCAGCCCTCCATGACGACACATCCTGGCACACGGGCCACACAACCTTGGCCCTTTCTTCGGACTTAAATAGCTGTTCGGGCTTCAAGGGGAAAGGAGAAGAGGGCTGCTTGGGGGCAACGTCTTTGGCTCCTGCCGGTAGCTCAGAAGCGGCCATTGCGCGTCAATGTGGCTCGAAGGCTTCAAGTCGCTCGGATCTCCCGGGGTGTCAGTCTAAGGGGTTGGCTTGGGGTAAGGGGCCCTGGGCCCTGGGCTTTCCCCCTCTGTGGGGGGGTGCAAGGGTCGTGCTGTGGGTTGCGTTCCAATGCACTTTCGGAGTCGTGCGGCCAAGCCTCTCGCGTCTAACATGGACTGTTGTGGTGTAGTTGGCTACTTGCACAATCCAAGAAGCTGGTGACTACCTGCTGAGGACAAATCGGCTCTTCCCTCCTCCAGATTAAATGGCTCTTGAGCCGGAAGCTGCGGTGGCGCGGGGATCTCCTCCCGCTCACTGCAGATTATGCCACAACCACTCTCCTTGCACTGCCATCTAGACATAAAACTACACCCCGAGAAAGGCTGCGGGCAGAAGTAGAGGCTTTGTGTTTGGGGTTCGGCGTCCTGAGGCTCGGATTGTTGGTGCAAACGTCACGATGTACCAATGCAAAGGCCACTTCAAATACGAGGGACCTCACATGATTGAATTTGCATGAGAAACGTGGCAGCTCTGCACCCTAGCGGGGAATCCAGCTGTGAACCCAGTTGCCGACATTTTTAATGTTATGATTGCAGTTTTACTTCTCCGGGTTTTATGTTTGCTAAAACTCATTTAGCTCTCCAAACTCAGCCTTCGGAGAAACCCTCGAACCGCAGTTCCCGGGACCGGGTGTGGCGCGAGTAGGGCGCGCTGCCCCGGCCCTCAGCTCATTGTTATAGGACCTACAGATTTTAAAACGAGGGGTCGGTGTTGCTGGCGTTAAAGGGCTGGGGTGTGGGCAGGGTTGGGAGATAGCGCAAAAAGTGCCCGGCAGATTCTCGCAAAGATCCGTGAAATTCTAAATCGTCTTCGCCGCAGGGCCAAATGCCTTCTGACAGATTCAAGAACCCTTTGACTCCGAACAAATGCTGTCCGATGCACGGGCCACGTTTGTGAAAGCGCGGCGGTGTCCTCAATCCCTGACACTTGAAGCACAAAACCCATAAATCCCGAATCCTGACGCCTGCTAGAACAGAGAACTGAACCCTAACCCCTAAGCCACAAAACCCTTCTTCTGCTACTAGTAGCCCTTTCTACTATTACTACCTACGGCACAAACGCTTTGTAGACACGGGGGGCCTCCTTGGTGGCCCTAGTCGTCGCGGCGGCCTAGCATGCAGGAGATTCTGGTTTCTATAGCCCCCTTAGGAAGTACTTTCAAATATTGAGAAAAAGGCGGAAGATTAAAAGTGTGATGCTTCTTAAGGTTCTAAGGGGAGTTATAGGTTTGCCCCCTTAAGCAGAGGCGTTGAAGGCCTGAGTGCTTTGAGGTATCGGCCGGTTGAGCTGGCGACCTAAGGGCCCTGGAATTGAGCTAATTTCCTGCAGGGTTGCTCCAAGGAGGCAGGTTCAAATCTGGGAAGCTCAAGCTCGCATCCCTGTCCTAATGTGTCCGCTTGCTTCGGGCAGTCGACATCCAGGAAAAGCCCAGGATCCCCCAAACAACTCCTACTGCAGTGATTGCTGGCCTGCGTGGCGCTTTGCCACAGCCTTTGCCACCGCCTTTGCCACCCTGCAAGACTTCAAAGGGCAGCGATCGTTCATAATATATATATATATAATTATGTGCTACCGTATAAGTATAAATATGAATATAAGAAGACTATATAGATCTATTTATAAGGATGGCATGGTCCGGCATGTGTGCATGCGTGGGTTAGATCTGCATGCATGTACGAATGTAGACAGATCGCATGCTGCCATGACTGCAATGACTCAACAGCCAACTTTACCATTCAGATACATAAATCAAACAAATACAGAGATTAACCATTGCTGCTGGAACTTGTATGAGGGGCCGCGCAACTCAAGGCGCCTTCCCCTTGCCACCACCTCAGGACTTGAGACATGTTGATTCAAAAGAATGTCGGACTGAAGGCCAGTAAGAAGGGCTGCTGCATAGGGAGGAGGGGTCCAGGAATGGTCTGCGCAAGTTGAGTCTTGGCTCCATGACACCCCGTACACAATTGTGAAGTAAGATGGGCTGCGTATCTTCTATCCAGCGAGGCATTGACAGAAAATCCTCTTCAGTTTCCATGAGCAGCAAACTTGCCAACTTGCCGCTGAACCCTGACCAGGAAGCGGACGGCGCCCTTTGCCCCCCATGGACTCAACAGCAAAGCTCCTGCAACATGAGAGGTGTGGGCAGCCCTTCGCCTGGGGTTTAGGAGGGCATACTTCCCTCTGCGAAGAGTCTGTGCAGTCTGTGCACCACATGCAAGATGCTCTCCTTAAACAGTTTATCGCACGTTTTCGAACATCTGCGTAGCCATCACCCCCCTGATTGTCGTATCAGGTGACGCAGAATCAGCAACGGACGACAAAACACAACAAGAGGCAGCCGGTTGGCATGCGCCCTACCATGGCCTACACAGAGCCAGAGGAAAGAGCCCCCAGCCTTCGTGAGAGACACGGGCAGCACTGGCAGCACCATGTCTTAGGAAGTTCAGGACATGGCAGAAGAGTTGCCCAGGTTGCGGGGCTGCATAGCACAGGGCTTCCCGTCCATGGAGTGAGGTGACAAGCTAAGTTGGGCGACTCAAGCTGCAGTTGGTAACCAACAAGTGATACGAGAGTGCGATGTAGCACGATCCGTAGTAAGATCTAGTACGGCTCATGGCTCGCAAGCCCAAGCTAGCTCGCGCTGCCGATCCAAAATTTCACGCAGAAGTGCACAGCTGGTGCTGGAAAGGTCGTTGGCTCCCTCCAGTAAACGAGTCCCGGTACCCGCAGGAAGCATACCGCTACTCTGAACCTTCTCGTTCATAGCCCTTAACTTGACAGGTCGAAGCTCACCATCATGAACCCGGTTGTCCTATGTTGCCCTGGAATCATTGGGGAGCACAGCGTACGTAGATTCAGGCACGGCCGCGCTCCGCTTTGCCACAGGTCCAGGTACACACGCACACCAGCCCGAGACACAGCTGTCAACAAGTTTGAGACAGTGAAACCTATGATCTTCTATGATCTTCCATGCCTTCATGTGGCACACATAGGTCGTGGCACATCAAATGCCAGGAATTAGCGGCTCGTCCGTCTCACTCCATGTACCAGGAATTAATTACATGGTGACGTAAATGAAAAGACGATGGAACGTGCGTCACCGTGCGTCTCGATGTCCTTTGCTGTGGCAGGCGCAGATCCATAATGTACAGAACGAGCCAAACACGAAATGGACGCAGAAACCTGCAGCAATCCAAGCCCAAACCTGACGCCTTGCGTGCAAACCCGAAGATGGACAAACATACCAGCTTCCCAGAATCTACGTCAAGCCACTTTGCTTCCTCATCTTCTAGGACTTTCCCGCTGCTTCGCTCTCCGCCTTCAGGGCACTCAGCAAACTTAATCGGCCGTCATCCCTTAGGAAAGACTCACAACAACGCAGTGACCCTTTTTGAGCCTTCTTGATGGCCTTCTCGTTGGACTTCAACCTACACAATGTCTAGGTGGGGAGGGAGTACTGGCACGATTCGGATCAAGTTCTTCTACGCGTGGTGGCGGATTCGCAGTGCGAGTATCTGACTTGAGCGGAGCCTTTTACTGGCAGGGGGACGCATCGGAAGCAGTCGATGCTGAGATTGAGAGCATGCAAAAGCTTCATGGCAGCCCAGGGGCAAGCTGAAACCGGTGAAAGCCCCAATGTTCCCGATGATGGCCAGGAGCATGACCTCGTGGATGGTAGGGAGATGTGGTCTCAACACAACTGCATCTGCTCTTGTATGGAAGAAGAAGAAGAATCGCTCCGAATATCTATAGGCGTTTTTTGGCCGGCTTCCCTCGAGACATTCCTACAAGGAGTTCAAGAAAAGCTCTCAGGAAGGCTCTGGAAACGAAGCACCGGAAGACAGACCGGAACGACCACACAGTACGGGAATCGCTGTCAGAATCGAAGTGCTCCAACCGTTTCGTACAAGGAATCGCGGGATCTGGAAACAAGAATCGCGCATTGCCCTGAACCTGTCAACCCAGGTGCCGTCTTATCATAGGGATCCTACAAGGGACCATAATTCTGACAACCACCCCATGATGTCTTCTTCAAACTTTCTGGATGTCCGAGTCAGTCTACCGGCATGAGTCCTCCCAATGTGTCCTGCATAAGCGCGAGCAGCACGGCGAACGAATCGCATGTTTCAACCGTACCGGCAGGAATTGGCAGGAATAGCAACGCGATCGTACACAAGATGCAAACCGAATGGAAACCCAACCGGCTTCACCGAAAGGGAACCGGAACTTTACCAAGTTACTGCCGCCCTAAGCTCGGCACACCCTACTTCGGCCGGCGCACTGCGCTCCACACACCACCGGGGAGGCTCTCTAAGCCCATGCAGATGGAGAGCATGATGGTGGCAGCCTCCAGAGGGTTTCGGAGAGGTTCAGGGGGTTTAGGGAGCCCACAAGTATTCCCAGAATAGCCGAGTCTTGAGGCCCAGCTTTCTGGCAAAAGAATTGTCTTGGACTCCCCACTTTCGATGGCTGTTCTTGTGCGCAGCGCGTGTGGCCTTGTTGAAGTTGCCGGCGAAGGCGGCATGGCTGGCAGATAGTCTCTGAACCACGGTGTACTGCAGGACGTTGTATCCTGATTCTGAGGGTTCTGGGCCCTGCTACACAAGGCCTGGGACTCAGATTGAACTTGCAGCCCTGAATCCTGAACCCTGTATAACCCCTAAATCCTGAGAAAACAAACCCTGCCGTAGCCCTGCCTGCGGCGATGCAGCCAGAGAGGATAACCCACAGCATGGTGGATGGGCTGAGCTCCATGACCTTTTGAAAGACCTTCCAGGGCTCAGGGTTTAGGGCCAGGAAATGCCAGGAAGATAAACAGAATCTGAGGCGCGTCGGAGCGGCGTTGGCTGCTTTAGCTACTGTACTTTGCAGCTCCTTGACTTGAGCTTTGTGGAAACCCTCACTGCCGCACTGCGATATCAGGGCTGGGAAGGCGCACCTGAAGATCAGTGATGTCGCCGAAGTTAGCCCAATCCACCGGATGCCTCAAGAGAGGGGCACTAGCAGTAGCATGAACTCCCGACCTGAAATCCAAAATTGACACCCCAAATTATCACTCGGGCCCTGAGTGAGTGCATCCAGACTGTACCCACGAAACCATGGGCGGGGGCTTCTTTGCCTTCTGTTCTTCACCCAAGCGCATCAAGTCTGAATCCTACAGCAGGATGTGTTTGGGGTTTGGGGACTTGAGACTAACTAGGGAGACGATTAAGCCCCCAGAAATGCCGGGGGCTACACCTAAGCATCACGCCTATATCAAACGCATATCCACACATCAGGGGTGGGTTATGGGGTTCAGTAGTGTCTCTACAAGATAGAAAAAAAAACCGGAGGTATAGTCTCCACAGGGGTCGGTTTTGACATGTCCGTGTCACGTTGGCGCACCGTGAGGAGTTTTGGTGTGGTTTTGGCATGTCGGCACGTTTTGTTATGTCGACGGCAGCCAAGTTTTGCCATGTCCGCGAGTGTCTTTTGCATGTCGGCGTGTGTGTTTTGGGCATGTCGGCGTGTACGTCGGTGGGTCACGCTTTCAATTTTTTTCATTTTCAAGTTCCTCCAGCTCACTCGCCCTCATTCCGGGATCCATGTTGGCGCACCAGGAGGATGTTTAGCATGTCGACGCGTGTTTCTGGCATGTCGGCTCGATACCTCCATACAAGTCATTAACCATTGTATGAGATCATATCGTCAGGGCCTCAGACATATTTTTGACCCAATGGGAGAGATGGCAAAGAACGTAAACAAGAACGATCACGGCTTCACAGGGGCCAGCTTTCATGATGTTCACGAGACGGCAAGCAAAACCGAAAAGCCCAGGAGCTCACAACTCACAGCAACTGCAATAGAGAGCTCGTACTTGACATTGAACTCAGGCGCAAGAAGAGGATGGAGGCTGGCATCAGAAAAAGCGCGCACGGCAAGGCCATGTAGAAGATGGTGTCTACCTGAGCTCAGCATTCCGGTGCTTGCTTGTTGCTTCTGCTTCAGGGGTGTTCTGAGCCAGGAAGGGCCAGCCTTTCCATGTTCTACTGCATCCTTCGTACTCCTGTCCTTTCGGGTCATCGGACACTTGCGAGGGAGAACGCCTATGCGGCTCGAGCCACGTGCCCTCACTGTGGGGCGGGCCGGCTGTCTCGAATTGAAGTCTTGGCTCCGGGCAGGATTTAGCGGGGGGTCCAGCGAGCTGCCGAACATGTTGCCCAGGATGAGATTGATCGCGCAGGCTGCGTCAGACCTCAAGGTTGCTTCTAGTCGCAGAAAGCCTACGTCTGATGGGCACTACATCACTACGTTGCGTGACGGACTCTACTTTGCAGCCGGGTAGCAAGGTGCAGACCATAACCCCGAGCAGCAAGTTCTTGGACTCGGCACCACCATGATGCGAGCCTTGCACCAAGTACTCACAGCGTGGGTTGACATCAAGCTTCCGCTTTGAGCATTCCTTCGCTGCACATGGGTTGCAGGAAAGCGAGGGTACCTTTACATTGGTGCGTGTTCAGACTTGATTCTTTCCTTCTCATTGAAAGTTTAAAAACCTAGAGTTTGAAGAGTGTGCAAGGGCAAGAAACTGATGACCTGAGACTCGATGCAGAAGGACAAGACAAGATCCGCCCCAACCGAAAAGAAGTTCACGGGCAAGACGCCCTCAAGGAGCCAATCCCTAAACTGTAGGCAATCGGGGTGGGGGCCTTCACTCTTTGCCACGGTCGCTACAGCCGCAAAGACCACGCCTTCAGACATTTGCCAGTGGGTCGGCGGTTGCAGAAGCAAGTTGGGAGTCATGTTCATGTCATGTTCGCCCTCATGCCCGGCTCGCAGCCGTCCAGGACGAGCCCTGCCTGCCACCATCAATATCACTTCCGTCATCCGCACCTTCTGCGCTAAGTCGGGGATGCCTAAGCTGCAAAAAGGCCGTCCCCACCCAGGACCATGAAGGCTCTGCGCCCAACACGAAGAAACACAAAGAAAGCATCGACGGGCCGCACGGCCCCAGGATTTGCTGGAAGGCCAGGGTAACGACGGGCAGACAGGACCTGAGGACTCGGCTGTGCTCCTACAGTGAGGCTCTGGGACTGAATTTGGCTTAAGCCACTACCTGATTTTTCAACCTAAGCCGCCCTCATTACAAGCATCAACATGCATTCTCATGGGGGGGGAGGGGTGTGTGGTGGGGGGGGGCCTATGGTAGGGAGAGGGGTTTATGGTGATTGACTGAGATCGTTCCATTGGAGTTGCGGTGGTTGCGGAAGAGGGATAATTCTGAGCAACTTTTTGCAGTCGGAAGGATGATGTGTGCTCCGTACAAGTACGTATTGAAGTAGTTACCGGCGCTTGATGTAGCCAGGCTGCCGGATAATCATGTTCAGCGA
The DNA here is from genome assembly GCA_905221605.1 of Symbiodinium natans. Taxonomy (NCBI): domain Eukaryota; class Dinophyceae; order Suessiales; family Symbiodiniaceae; genus Symbiodinium; species Symbiodinium natans. The sequence goes on along the minus strand of CAJNDS010002182.1, from coordinate 333,250 downwards.
GACCGCAAGCAAGGACAGGCTGAAATTGTTCAGGCCGATGTTCAAGGAGAAGGCGAAGGAAAAGAGAATCACGCAGGCAACCTGACAGCCGAAATGCATCTTGGGTTGCCTTCAGACATGAATCTAGATCCTCGGTGTCCTCTTCATGCATAGCTTCGATTAGTTTAGGGCCTGAGCTCGGGGAAGGGTGCCCGGGTCAACTTTGGGGAAGCCCCGGACTTCGTTGATAAGTGATGGAGGGACCTAGAAGCCAATAAGATGACCTTTACACCGTTTTGGAGATCAAAATTGGAGATCAAAACTGGAAACTCCTTTTGGGGGACCCCCGGGAGGACCTCAAACCTCCGTGAACTGGAAGGGAAAGCTCAGGCCGATCCGCTTCGCGATATGGACCCATGTACGCAGACCCAAGGGATGAAAAAAAGTCCGAAGATCCCAGCCCCCCTGGGCCCCCCTCGCGCCTCGGACCAGCTCTTGAGCCGTCTGGGGGTGTATCGGTAAGGCGTGCAGTACATGACCGCAACGATGACGGCCAGCCTCGCTTATGTGGACCCGGTGCGGCGACATGTCAAAAAACACCCTGCCTCTACGCCCTGAGCCTTTAAGAGCAAAGCACCTCAACTCTACCAACATTAGGCCCTACAGGCCTCCTGCACCCCAAGCTCGGACAAGAGGTGTGAGCAGCATAGGCACACACAAACACCCGAAAATAATAAATAGATGCCTCGGTGCAACTGCATTGGTGAAAGAGTTGAAAGGAGTGCGCCTTCAACAGCCCTCCCAAGCTAACTTCAAGACCGAGCTGGAGAGCGCTCCAAGCCTACTCTGATCTACACCTGATCCATCCATCTTGCACCAAACGCCCCAGTTCCCTCGAGAGTCTGAGCTGCGGACACAAAGAATGCCACAACCTGCTGCACTGCAGTGACAAGGAAGCCGGCAGGCACACCAGAAATGCCTCAGGTGCTGGGATATGATCTGGTGCTGGGTGGGCACAACTTGCACAACTTCTCATATTATACATCCTTGCTGCAGAAGTGAGGAGCACGAGTACAAGTCGGGGGAGACTGCCCTCCCGTCATTCTGCAGTAGTATGCTGCAGTCCAAGAGACCCAGCTCCTTCGAGATGACCGAGTTGGACAGGACAACCTCTGAGCCAAGAGGAAACAAAAGACCATTGAAAGTTCCGGTTACACAGCTCCCATTCGAAAAGTAGTGGTTAGGGCAGGGCATGGATTGGCAGCGTGAACTACGAGACGAAAATTTTCGCCCGTCTCACAAAGAAGTCCGGCCTTCATGTAGAGGGTGAAGCCGGCCTGCAGCTGGCGGCAATCGCCCAGCATTCAAACAGCAGCTTCTGTCGCGCGAAAAGGAGTGTCGCACAAATGTGCCTGTATTTACAGTTACAAAGAGTATATATAGATGCATATGAACATACATATATATATATATATAAATACGTATGTGGAAATATATATATATATAGTGCCCTGAGGTTTAACACTCAGCCGTGGCCTGCCACTCTTGAAGCTAGAGGAATGATGCACTTCCCAGATCTCCCTGCCACAAAGCGACCTGTGCGCCGAAGTAGATGGCCAGAATCCCTGCAGTCGTCAGCTCGTACCACAGCAGAAGCACGCCTGGCATGCAAAGCGAGGTGTCATCTCAACCAGACTGTCGTGAGTTACGAGGTGTCAGCAGCCACTTATACCTTCAAAAGTAAGACATCCGAGGAAGTGCAAAGGCTGCAGGTCAAACCACGCTTGCATTGTGTGTGATCTCAACCGCCTGAGGCTGTGCGGCTACGCGGCTACGCACTGTTGCAGTTGATCTTGAAGCGAGTTCTGTGGGCTGTAAGAGGGGCAAGCCGATGGAGTGATGCCACGTGTCACCCCAACCCTTGCACAAAACGTTGTAGCCCGGGGTCAGGGATATGTCTCGAGATATATCATGGTCCATGACTATACCATAACCATAGCATTCGGCCAGCGTAGACCCCACCAGCAAGCCAAGACCTAACGATGTACAAGCACTACTCCAGAACTCCAAAAGCACTCCCAGAGCTCTCCAAGAGCAGCCGAGCACCCCGAGGACCACATGCAACTCCACGACGTCGAGCATTCGAGGCAGCAATAGTAACGACAGTGCTGCACTTCACGAGCGCGTGCACGCGAGAGCTGCGCAGCATCCGCAATCTAAGCTTATAAACCCCCTTACAGACCTCTCGGCGTTGGAACCCCAGAGTGCCATGGCGTTGACACACTGCGTGCGGAAGAGCAATCTTCAAAAGAGCCACTGAGTCGACTCCTCTACTACTCCTCTGCATTGATTACAGAGCTCTCTGCCCAGCCGCACCTGCAACAAGGGCACCGGCCGGGATCATGGCCTCCTGTATCCAGAGACAGGTTTTGAGGAGACAAAGCCAGCACACACGCGCTGTTCCACACCCACTGTCGCGAAGTCTTGCCTCGAGGAGCTTGTTCTGGCTGTTCCCATGATGTTTCCTTCAGGCCGCTGCTCTCAGAGAGGCATGTTTTTTTAGCAATGCTTCGGAAGGAGCATGTTGACATCAACTGTTGCCGCAAGACATGGTGCAACTGACAGCAATGGGGACAGCGGGGCGTTGGTGGGGCTGCAGGGCTTAATGTGCCTCAATTAGGTCTGTCTCAAATCGAAAGAGCAGCATCCTCCACAGGTTCGATGCTCAACATTCTGCAGCCCAGGGTAGCCAATGACTCTTCGATGAATCGATGTGCTTCTTGCTCACAGCTTGTGCTGGAGGAAGGGAGCGCTTGCTTGTCCCTTCCCTCTCTGGGGGTCTACGTACAACTTTCGATAACAGCCAGCCAGGCATCGAGTGCTTCGGCTTCGGGTCGCTGGGTGCATGCAACGCCTGGCATTGCCGACAGGCACATGTCGAGAGTGCAGAGCCAGAAAGCTGCTCAGAGCACGTGCTCTTAGTCTTGAAGCATCTCTGCCTGCGGAGGTCCGGTGGACGTCTCGTGGTGCATGGCCTTCAGGGCCTTGCGCAATCCCCGAAAAAAGCCCACCTAAGCAACTCCATCTGAATGGGCCAAAGGAGCCTCTGCGGTTCGTGTCTCCGCCGCCATGGCATCTGCCTGCCTTCGCAGGGCCTCTCGGTTTTCGGACTCGGCCTTCCGATGGCACTCCGGGTCAGGGGGATCTTTGGAGGCGGTAATCTTCCGCAGCCAGTGCATGACCCAGCTCCACACCCTCACCGTGAGTCGTAATTACTACTGACAGATCATAGACCCTACCAAGCCGATGAGAAGAACGAACGCGAGTGCTGGCGCAAAACCCGATACATTGCTTTCATCAACGCACGGTACTACTGCAGACAGGGACCCCAGTGACTGGTGATGAGTCCGTCTGAAGAACATGAAACGAGACACTGCGGCTTCCCTGAACAAATGCTTCCGCTGCAGCCTGGAAGGTCTCGATCTGCAGATCATGCAGCATCTCGTTGGGCGCCTCTTTGCCTGAGACTTTGTTTTTGCGGCACTTGCTGTGGGAACCCTCGTTTTAAAGAAGAGGGCCCTAACACCATGATACAATTTAGGAAATGTAAGGCAGCAAGCACATGAACGTGTCGCAGCCCGGCGACTGCGCTTCAGCTGCACGGCAGTCTGGAGGAGCTCTGTTCGAAGGGCCTGGACCTCCTGGAAGAGAACTCTGGAGAGAGATTCGCTTTGAAGAGATGGTCACAGGAGCTTGATGCTTTCAGGTGTGAAGTTCTGCGCTTTTTCTCTTGCTCAGTATGTTCAGCATGCTTGCTGTCTGCGACAGCCTGCGGCAGCTGCGACCGAATGACTACCGAAAATCTCCCGCAGAACCGCCGTCCTCAGAAGCGCTTCTGTCGTGTCCAGCGCACACAGCGTCATCACACCTCGTGTCTTCATTCTCCACGAGCTCCGCATTGATTTGTCCTTGGTGGAATCTAGACAACGACGTTGGCGATTCAACCTACCACCCACGCGCAATCCGCACTAGTGATCTCACAGCAACTGCTATGAACAATGAACGGTAGCCTCCTAGACTCTTCGACGCGCCGGAATCATGCTCAACCATCGAAACAAGAACTCCAACACCCTAAGCCCAGGTGCTGATGCCCAAAAGAACGGCGGTGGCCGTCAAAAGGATACGGTGCATAGCTGCGTTTTGAGAAACCATGCCTGGGTGTGTGCACCAGCTGCACGCAGCATCAAGAATCCAACACTACCATTGCAGCCACAACGGCGCAACATCCGTCACACATAAACTGCTAACAGCGTCTCGACATTTCATCTTGCTTCAGTCCCGGCCACATCGGGCAACACTGTGCATGACGACCATGTGAAGGGGAGGGGGTAGATTTCGTTCTGGCGCAAAGGTTTGTCACGACCGGAGAAGACAAACCTTTGCGCCAGAACAGGGTGCCCAATTGTCAACAACCTGAAGCTCGGATTGAGAAGCCAATGGGGATCCACATCACATCTTGTCTCTGGAGACTGGCCTGTGGGGTTACTAAGTCATTACTTATTTCGAGTAGCGAGATCATACGTTTTGCCAAGACTCGGCAGGGTTTTCCACGAGATTCTCAGCAGCTTCTATGCGCACCAGTGAGCCACCACACAGCACGTGCCAAAGAAATGCACTCGTCTTCAGAATGGCAATACCTAAGCCTGAACCGTCCTGAACCAATAGACCATGACACTAGTTAACACATAGGTGTCCAGAATGGAAGATCGGCTGGCCCGCATGCCTTCAACTAGCTGCGCGGATTCCCTGCAAAAAAGCGATTGGCCGATGGCCTCATGAAAGACTCCGATAGCAAAAACTGCGGGTAGGGGCTAGGGTCGAGGATGGAAGACCAGGATCCCATGTCGGCTTAGTTTAGCACCAAGTAGAGGAAACGTAAAGAAGGGTCAAAGGTTTGGGGTGCAGGGTTTCGAAAGTTGAGGGGCGCAGAGCAAGAGAGAGAGAGAAAGAGGGAGAGAGAGAGTTATCTCTAACCGATATACAAATGCAGGCCCCTCTTTGCATGACCTACTGCATGCCCCCCTTGGTGTCCTTTTCAAGGCTTCGGTTGCAAAAGTGGTAGCAAACACGACTCTACACCCTGAAAGCACGCAAGCGGCCCTTTTCCGTGGTCGGCGTGTCCCGTTCTTTGGAGACTTGAAGCGCCACAGGGGGACGGAAGCTGAACTTGGTGCTCTAACTTGTGGGATTGAGTTCACTTGTCTCCGAAATACACGGCCCAGCTCCGGGAGCTCCTCTGCCTACTCTGAGAGAGCCAAGTTCCTCGGGGACTACATGGGGTAGTGGAAAACAGGCTCCATGCAGACGAGAATTCAGTCCCAGTCTGCCCAAGAAAGACGAAGCATCAGCGGCGGAAGAACACAGGCTCAACCTTGGGATGCCCCAGATGCTCTCGGAGTGCTGTCCCCTCCATACACTGGCACTCTTCTCCATGCATACCAGTTTTGCATACACTCGTGAATGGCTTTTGCGTCATCCCGCCTCAAACCCAAGCCTGCAAGCTCGAGTAACAATGACCTGCGATTGTTTGGGGAGTGCACGCCACGCCTGAATGCCACTAAGCACCAAGCCCAGGATTTCTTAGCTTGAGCCTTTCAGGCGAAAAAATCCCAGAAGCTCGCCTTTATCGTAATTTAAGACTCCCTCACTAAAATCCTCGAGTCTTAGGGCAGCGGCCCTACAACCCCTCCGAGGTAGGACCCGGGCATCGCTGCCCGAGTCTGAGTCGTCTTTGGGCCCGCGGCTGCCCCCAGCCTTGCCGACAGGTCACAAGGATTGCAGAGGGTTGAGGTTCAGATGGATGTATAGGCTTGCTTGGATTTCTAGGGCGTGCAGAGTTTTCCAGGGTTCTCGCGCGCGACTTTAAAAGGCAACGCATCTCCTGTGGCAACCGCAAGTCTCAACTAGACACCGATGATCCCGAAAGAACTCAGTGTGTAAGTCTGAGTGTGCTGGTCATGGCGCCATGTAGGTGCCGAGAAATAGGTGCGGCGTAGCTACTGTGATCTCGGCTAAGCCCCGCCAAACCTACCCAGCCTAAGAAATGAGATAGAATTTAATAGAAGCGTATAGAAGCTGTGTAGCTGGGGCAATCGAAGTGTAGGTGGAGTGGTGCGGAGAAGTGTTAGGTGGTGCGGTGTGCTGGTAAGCGTTCCTTTCCGAATAAGCCTTGGCAGTGCTTTCGGGAAAAACAACCAATCTGAGCCCCTCAGTGTCTAAATTCCCCCCTTCATGGTTGAAGCTCTGAAGCATTTTGATCACGTGAACAACCTTGAACAAAATTCTGCATGAAGAGCCCTATACCAAAACCGTCGAACCCTCCTCGACCACGACGCAGGCCCAAAAGCAAAACCGAGCCGATGGCCCTCATGCTGGGCAGGGCGGCCGTTGGCACCATGGCAGGCGCCTTGCAGTAAGGATTTGGTTTGAAAGTGCGTGAGGCTTGACCTCCGGGGGATTCATGAAGTTTGGGCCATTTCGGGCCACTGTGCCTGCAAAGGCTTTCTTCAGGGTTTTTGGGGTGTGTGTGTGTGTTCACATCTCTGAAAGTCAGGTCTCAGGTGCATGTTTGCAGTCAAATCTTGTGATTGCACTTCCATCACTCACGAACCAAACGAAGGCAGTGAGGAGAAGTGGAGAAGCCGAGGTTGTGTCGTGGCTGTTTAGGATGCTGCGTATCATGCTGGGTTCGTGCGCGCCCAGTGTGCACGATCATGACCCGAAAGTATGGTCACTTACTCGACCAATGACGAGCACTGGTCGGATCGGAAGTATGTGCGTGAGCACGAACATCCAAAGCTGGCCATGCAAGACAGGTAGCTGCAGCCGAAAACGTACAGGAGCTATCACGTGAGCATATGTGCGAGAAATACACCGAGGCTCATTGAAGCAGGAACCTTTTGCAGAAATCGCAGAAGGGCCGGAGGCAACCACCACTGTGTCTCACCCCTCTTCGGGCCCCCGCAGATGGAGCGGCGTTGCGCATCTGACAGGGCCAGCTTGCACTTCGCTAGTTTGGGATCCTGTGCATTCCCGTGATCGGGATGCACAAATGAGAATTGCCCGAAACCGAAGTCTTGGACCGCCCTCTGTCGGGGGTTGCAAGGTCAGCACAGAGGGGTTTTTTCGTTAGCGTCCATCCCTGGAAGTTGCCTTTTGGCGCTGCGCGATCCAGTCCTGCAGTGGATGGCCGGGATCGAGGATTCGCAGAACTGGGATTAATCCTGGAGGCCTATACAGCTCAGGGCCCTTGGTTGTCAGAAAAGGAAGAGGCAGAAAAAGTAGTAGAGTCGCAGGCTTGGGATCACGCTAGTGTGGTGCCCTTCGGGGGAGATACGCGGCGAGGTGGCAACAGCGCTGCGAAAGAAAAACGTTGAACTTTGCTGAGACATACCAAGACACTACGATGCCGGAATGCATATTCCAGGTTATGTGCCTAAGCATCACGATTCTGCAAGCCTGATCCCTAAACCCGCTTGAAGACAGCTTCTTGCGAGGCGACCGTCTCAATGAAGGCCCCCAAGAACTCCAAGAAGTTTGCTTCGACATCTCCCGCCCGACCCTGCTCAGAACCGGGCAAGCTCGTCGTCACCACTGTCCTATGCAAGAAGATTTGATCCAAATGCCCATTCACAGAAGAGAGACGCTCTAGGCAGACGAGGCCTTGGCTGCGCAAGACGCAGATGTTTGATGTTTTCGGTGGCAGCGGGCAGGTGTGTGGCAGCGCGGAGAACCATGTGAGCGTAGTGGGAGGCTCTTCTTCTTCTAGATATGGACAATGTTGTGGGTCAACCCTATAGGTGCCTTTGTCAAGACAACTTGCCGCGATAAGGGGCGAGGACATTTTGTTGCCAGTCCGTCTCTCGATGCTACAAACAAACCTCAATCGTAAAAGAGGCATCCGACATCGAGAACAGTCATGGACATGGAGAGATGCAAATCGCACAGGCTCTGTCTGTCCTCTTCGTCGCTTTGATCTTTTGCTGCTGCTAGCGCCCATGCCTGTCACAACGAGCAGACTTGCTGAGCTGCTGCGCAGAAGAGTGGCTCTGCCGACATTCGCTTCACCAAGCAAACTTTTCATATGAAAAGCCATGCAAGGCAATACAAATGGGTTTCATGTTCATCCCTTAAATCGCATGCATACGTACGTAGGTTTACATAACCTGTGAGCGTCCACACCTGCACAAGATATATCTGTATATGCAAAAACACGGATATACGTTCACAAACATATGTGTAGACTCCTCCTACACGCGGATGTGTGCGTCAGTTTATGGACCTACCATACCATCAAGCCCTGCCCTGCAATGTCAAGCATGCAATGCATACCGCAAACTACATGCCGCTGCATGGCTTACATCGTCACATACATATATAGGGTTATCGGTTCCATTACGTTTCAGTACAACTCCCTCCGATGGGTACAGCAGACAAGACCGTACAAAAGAAATGCGCGCGAAGCGGTATTAAGCGATAGCAGCGATATGATGTGGTGCAGGTTACTCACAGCATGGTTTCTATACAAGACCAGGAGTACCACGCCAAAGTCTCAGGCCCCTCATTCGCTTGGGTGATTACGCATACTGTGCAATTCACCGATGCACAGCACAGCAGTGTGACCTCACAGCACCTTTGAGCAAACGACTGGCTCCAGGCTGTGCGCACACAAGAAGCGTGCGCTAGCAGGTAGTTCAAGCACTTCACAGCCCATACACGATTACATCGGAACGACTCCTGCAAGCAAAACCAGTCCGAGTCCCTGCACGACAGGCGCCGGTTGCCCAAGCCAACATCCAACCCCCAGGCTGCCCCTAAGTTAGGACCCCCTGATAGGTAGCCAGAGGTGGCAACTACAGTTTCTGAGACAACTCCTTGTAAAAGGGAGCCTCCCACAAAGGAATCCCAATGCACTGTTTTGGAGAACCGTGCCAGAGCACCCGCAGGTTGGAGCCACTTGAAGGACCCAAGTTGGCACGCGCCTCAGCTATGTATTCGAACAAGTTTCCATAACATTAGATACACACACAATTGCACCATATATATATATATATATATATAGAGTAGACGAAGACTATACACGAATATATTGACATATATACACATATATATATATACATGAATATGATCACGTAAACATAAACATAAACATAAAACTGTATACACTATATAAGTTTAGATCTCGCATTGCAATAACAAGAATCTCAGCAACAAACAAGTCCTAAGGAAACTATAGTCAGCTGGGAGAGATGGTTCCGGTTGAGGGGTCTCATCCTTACAGCAAAGGGACGTATTCCGTAGCACACAGAAAGGGAATGCACACAGTTTGAACTTACAGCTGTCTGAGTTCCCAACTGGCTGGAACTTGGCCATGCTGAAAATCTCTTCGGCGCCATCCTTCCCACTTTCAGCGCTTTCTGGACTTGTTAATATGATTCTTATTATTGCTATGATTATTCTTATTATTAAATCTACTCTGATTATGTTAGTATACTGCTGTTTGGGTTCATTGAGGCTCCCGATCGTAGGGCAGGTGATCCTTTGAACATCGCAGCCATCCTCGGTGCGCAAAGTCCACAGTCTGCACGTGTCTGCTCACATGTTGAACCCAGGCATTCAGGGCTTAGTACGCGTCCCCATGACTGTCTGGTTGCAGCGGGAACTACTCGCACAATCGCAAGCGCCCATCCTCGTCGGACTCCTCCGCTTGGGAGGAAGACGGAGCTCTCGCAGCGGGCGGACCTCCGTGTTGCTCTCGATACCGGGGTGCACTGCAAGATGAGGTTGGAATAAAAGCGGGAACACCATGAAAACAGCAACGTGGCTGCGCCAAGTGTAAGGCCCGCTCACTGTTCAAGGCCTTCAACTGATGCAACCACAGAGCAGGACACTGCGCCAAGCAGAGGGGTTTCTTCCGATCGAGCTGTTATATACGTTTGGGCTCCTTCTACCTTCAAGCTAGCGGCTGCCATGATACAATGATACATGATCCCCCAAGCTGATGTGACAATGGGAGTCTGCACCCTTGCTGCCTGTGACTCCAGCCACTAGAATAAAGCCTCTGCCCTGGCAATGCTGCCATTCACTTGCATCCGACAGGTGAATTTTGGACTCTGAACCGGCACGAAATCTCAAAAGCTTCAAGTTCCAGGATTGAGGTTGTTAGAGGCTTCAATCCCGGATCCTCATGTCTAAAATCGTGTATTTAAGGAAGTTTGTCAGAGGCAAGCCCGGAAGCCAGGCAAGCTGCTCTTTCAGCATCTTCGATCACATAAAAGAATGAGAACGAACACACACACACACACAGAGCCACAGAGCCACTGGGACATTGTTGCAGTGCGGCTTGCATCTGACTTATTCGCAGCATCGCACCCTGTCGAGTGAACCTTTAACAACTTACCTTCAAGTTCACCTTCCCATGCCTAAGACACCTAACCCCATTCTTCCGCCCACCTCGGCCCGCAGCAGCCACAGGCCTTTGACGACTCGTATGACCCGTGGCCAGGCATGTGGGGATTTCAGTGAGGTCGTTTGATGCTGCACCTCCGCAATCACTACTGAAAGGGATTGCCATCAACACCATCAATTCCCAGGCGATACCCTCGATGACTCTACGGGTACTCCAATCGCACATGTCAAGCTAATGCGAGCCCCTGGCCCCTTCCTTGAGGAATCTGGACCATAGCCGCTGCCTGACAGAATTTAAACACATCCCTCTCTGTTTTTTGGAGGCAGAGTCCCTTTGCGCCCCCATACCATCCTCCTGGCTTTTCAGAAAAGGTGGCAGAATTGAGGCCCTCTTCTACGAATCTGGGCGAAGGCTTGCAGATTCTGGGATGCGTCAGTAGTCTCAGAATTTAATTTGCTTTTGAGGCTTTGGGCTCCATCCAAATCAACAGAATTCTATCACACCAGGATGCTAGTTACTGTGCAACAGCCAAGGCAAGCGGGAAGAGCGCCGTGCCTTTGGAGTCGTCCCTGCTCCTGGAGAATGATGGTGGTGCCGATGATGATGATGATGATGATGATGATGATGATGACGATGATGATGATGATGGTGGTCAAATCGTCAAAAGCAAAATAAACGGAAAAAGGTGGGGCGGGGTGCTGCACACCACGAGGAAGAGAGGTGGAGAGTCTTGAGACAATCCATGGAAGATCAACAAACTGACAAAGCCTGCTCGCCCGGGTCCAAGAAGCAACGTGCAGTTGCTTTCAGATTTTGCATACAACTGACCTGAAACTCTGAAAGCGTAACATACGGTCTATGCCAGAATCCCAGTGCAAGTTGCCAAACTCTCGATGCCATCGGAGTTATCAGCACAAACCCCGGAAAATACTGAAAAACTAGACTTGTTCATACTTTCCTGCCAAGGCCCGGAAGTCAGCAACCTTTGGGCACACGCGTCTCCGTTTAACAAGTTGTTTCCTAGTTGCTTCTAAGCCTGAAAAGAAGGCCCCACGGTCGGCTCTGGGCGGCGCACTATTTTTCTCGAGCACGAGCTCATGGTTTCACGTCTGCTGGCCACACTGAGTACCGCCAACAGCGTTCAGGGTTTTAGCATACAAACCATCCTGCGGTCCAAGATGTTCTTGGACACAAGTCAGTCAGTGTGTGAGAATGAACAGACAGCAGTGTCTGAATTAGTGGTCCCCGCACTGCTCAAGCCCCTGAGCAACAAGAGCAACAATACGTTGAACACATGAACCCTAGCTGCTGCATGGAATCGCAGGAGAAGTCGTGCAAGTACAGCAATCACCAGCGGAATCTGCAGCAAACAGCCGCAGATTCAGCTCGCTAATGCCGATTCGGATTCAGCGCTGGCGGTTGAAAGATTGAAAGGCTCGCCATGTATCAGTTTGGCCGGTACATGTTCATGACAGATCACGCCCTTCCGTTGATTGCCGTGTTTGAATGAGCATATCCCGAGCAAACATCCCTGCCATCTTGACTCCTTCCGGCAATGGACGGACTCGCGTAAAACAAATGCCCATCAGGAGCTTGAACATCCTTATTATAGTGACGAAGTAGGAAGCTCGAAGCTAGCAGTATGGGCTCATCTCACGCTCAGTTGATCAGCTTCTCCATCTGTTGGGCGTTCAGGTGCTGCCCGAACACGTAGTCATCCTGCCAGAGCCGGGGCTGAGGGCTTTTACAGGACTGTCAAGTGAGGCCAATATTTCATTTTGTAACGGTGCGCGAGACCTAGAGCTCGCTAGGCTACTCGGCTTGCTGCGGCCCCTGCGGCTCCTGCTCGCCGTCCCAGTCCAGCTGCCACTGGTTGAAGCCGAAGCGAGGGTTGTCCTGATGAACTGAAGCTGCGAGGCCGCAGGTTCCGGTATGAATTCGATTGTGGTTACGAGGCTAGCAAATGTTCAAAACCTGCAGACGGTCGTGTCAACAGAGGCTCTACGCAGAGGAGCAAGAAACACAAACAGCATCGTCAGAACTGGTGGTGAGCAGTTCTGAAAAAACAGAATTCAATACACCCCCAAATGTGCTTTGACCTTAAAGCCTGCAGTTGACTCAACAAAAGCACAAGTTGCTCCCCAAAATTGGTCCTGCCGAGCAGACAGGAAGAAGTCCGCGTTCGTGATTGCGTCGAAGACGGGGAGCCTGGTCTCGTGGCGCAAGGCATCTGCGTAGGGTGGCAGCCTCGGGTGATGGGCGGCATGATTTGGCGGTAAATCAGGTAAAGACTGTTCTTAGTAGGGAATGAGGAAATTAGGTACCCTATATGATTCCTCAAAGAGTATATTCTGAAGGGATATACGGTACTTCTAATTCCCTGATTCCCCATAAACTACTCAAGAACTAGTAAAAATCATGGTGCAAACACGTTCCAACGCATAGGGTCTGAGAGTCCCTCAGAGTCGAGGGTGCAGTAGAGATAGGGCTCTGCTTTCATGGTTGAAAAGTTCGCAGGCGCTCAGCTTTTCATAGGCTGCGGCCTTCTTCCCTCGACACGGGCCATTAAAACTTGGCCAGATTCAGGAGACCTCCACATACCTCAACATCAAGTACAGGCGCTGTCGGACCCTGAGAGCCCCCCGGTGCTTCGGACATGCCAGATCAAGTTCTGCTCCAGGCTAAAAACCATGCCCTTCTTTATCCTCCGCTACACAAGGTTCGTATGGGTTTGGCTTTCTGTCTGTTGTGAAGCAATGACCTGTTGACCGCATGATGCGTTTTTGAAACAAGCTTGCCCGGCTTTGAGAATCGCCTGGCAAACACAAAGGTCTTACGACGGCAAGCCTGCACTGCTCAAGATAGCCGGGGCGTGGGAAGAGGGGTAAACTAAACGCTCAACCCTTAACCCCGCTACTGAACTCCAAGAAGCTCGGTGCACTCAAGCAGGATGGCCCGGACAGAGGAGTTCTTGTTGAGGATCTGCTTCACCTTTGAGGCAAGTCAAGCTTCCTTCATGGCAAATCCGCCGAGGTCGGAGGCCTGAGGCGTTTGGATCTTAGGAAGTTCCTCTTCCCCCTGAAGGCGCGTCCGAGCTTTTTTTTGGGTCGAAATAGGCAGACGATGCGTCAGACAGGGGGCGTTCTCCAAAACCGGCGCTTTTGCCTGTGAGAGGCCGTGCCGTCCCCACCCGGGCGGCTAAGCACGGGAGGGGGCGGGGGGGGGGGGGGGGGGGGGGGGGGGAATGGCCTCACCACGGGCCTCACACCAGCTGTTTAGTTAACAGCTACTGCTGTACAATGCTGATTCTCTCTAAAGGAGGAAGGTTCGGCAACCAGGTTAGGTGCTTCTTGTGCACGTGGATTCTGGGGCTTGAAGTCTGCGCTGTTGGTAGCTACAGGTATAAATACTGGTTCCTGACCATGCCAAAGCTGGCCATCACAGCATGGAGGCGTCTATCCTGGACCAGCCAAGCCCAGGACCATGTACACAATTCCGGGCTGCACGTAGTCCACATCGACCTGCAGTCACACACTTGATTGCTGCAATGGGCAAGAAGTTGAACTGGCATGGGGCAGATCGTGTCCAGCAACAGAAAAGCTCTGAGTCTCATCTCTGCTGAAGATCTGCCTTCTCGCCCTTTGCCACGGCATCAAAGCCAGGAACATCCCTGTGCAGTCACATGGTCAGGCTTGGTCAGGCTTGCGAATATGAATCTAAGATGATCAGAGATCAACCTGAAATCAAAGCATTCACACTGCGCGCGCGCACAGACACACACGATGGCTTAGCTTGTGAGGAACATGAAATATCTGAAAGAGCGAGGCGATAAGAGTGGCAACGGGATGCAGGGGAGAGAGATACAGTAGAGAGAGAGAGAGATGGAGAGAGGGAGAGAGAGGGAGAGAGTGGAGAGAGAGTGGGAGAGACAGGGGGAGGGAGAGGGAGGGAGAGGAGGGAGAGGGAGGGAGAAGAGGGGAGAGGGGGGTGAGAGAGGGGACTGGGGGGGAAGAGGGGAGAGAATGGGAAACTCACAAAGCTTGTTGTGGGCGAGGAGGTTGGGGGGTGGGTGGGGGTGGGGGGGGTCCAAATGAGAAAACAAGATGTTGGCAGGCATTCGACTCTTCTTCATCTGACCAGGAAACTGGCAGCCCTTGATCATGAAGCGGGCATCGTCAACGTCGAAGCCGCAGTTGCTCAGCAGTGTCTCCTGCGCAATTCACGCATGCCGGCCAGGAATGTCGATAGAGCTGTCGTTGCGACTTTATGTTCATCGGTTTTCAATGGTGCAAAGCAGCCAGTAGGGCAAATTTGCAGATCACGCATACAATCAAAGCACTGCTGGTCCTTTTGCGGCTTCAGCGTGTCATCATTCGCGGTGAGAATCAAGACCTTCCAGCATCAATACTACCTCATAAACCTCCCGCTGTGATCAATGCTGCGATCAATGTCAGATGAAAAGACTGAAGTGTACTGAAGTGTACTGTAGTTCGCTGCCGACCTACACCATCCTACAACCTTGGAGACGCTGCTTGGCTCGGTTTTGGCCTCCTCGAAGGCTTTCTTGAAAAATGGCAACACAATCAAAAATGCCTGTCTAGCGTGTCTAGTGGCAGCTCCCTTTCTTTGATGTGCGCGCTAGACTGCCGCTGCTAGCTGGCGAAATGTGTGCGAGGCCACTGGGCCCGAAAGCACCAGTCATGTTCTTCAAGGCTCTGAAGAAAGTGCCCCCTTCCTTGTCGTACTTGTCGAACGCAACAGAGATCATGGGACATTGCATCATGGAGCTCCTGGCGCATGTGTCCAGGATGAGGGTGCTGATGAAACTTGATTCAGGGAGAAGCAGGGGACTCACTGAAGGCAACCGTCGAAGAGGCCTAGTCTATGTTCAGCAGAGGCTACTGCGGGACCCTTACGGATGAACAGGCACCGAGGCACATGAAGACGGGGACCCGAGCCACTTCGCCTGGGCTTGGAGGCTGGTTTAGTTCCAGGGATTGAAAACATTTTCCTATGCAGCACGAGCAGGGGGGCTTGGATTAAAGCGGAAGGCTAAAGAAACGCGTCACACTGGAGAGAGAAAAGAGCACGGTGATACTTGCGAATGCTTCCAGATCAAGTCAAGAAGCGGGCCAGTGGCTGGAAAGCCATCATGAACCCACAGTCCTGGGCTTGCGTCTACAATAATACTTGACGGCATCCCTCGGAACCTCTCAATCTCTTTTTGCCTATAGTTAGTTAAGTTAGTTTAAGACTTTAAGAGTTCATACTCCATACGTTGGGGGGGGGGTATTTAAGGGAAGACATTCCTTGATCGCGATACGACTCTGTACTCAAAGGTTCGCCCGTGATGCCGCTGCAGCCTTTGTTCTCCAGCCACTTCACAGCTTCGATGAACTCCTGGGGACTCAGACCAGCTTCGGGTTTGCAAAAGCCGAAAGCATTGGAGATCTCCGAAGTTGATCGTGAGTCCAGTGGGGTGGTGTCGCACCAATCCAACACAACACTCCCCCCCCCCCTCTCAGAGGCTTTGCGCAGTTTGCACCCCATCATATTTGTCCTGAACCCACGTTCCAACACAGCCCTCTTTTTGCACAGCGCACGCATTGTTGCGCAAGTGAGCTGTAAGGCCATGCGCGGGGCTTGCGGGCCTTCTCCACCGCCGGCGTGAGCTTGCCGGCCTGGGCCATCTCGAAGGTGAAGCCAGGAACCACTCGGAAGAGCACCTGGTCTGTCTCAGAACATTGCTTTGCTCTAGAAACCCACGATATTGGCAGCACTGACACAAACAGTCGCGATGACTCCTCACTTTTCGCCTCACCTCGACCCTCACACCCTCACACCCCTATAAAGCCCTAACTCACAAGCCCTTGAGCTTAAACCCCACATGCCCTCTTGAGCCCTGCGGAGTTCGAGCACGTCGTAGTCGTAGCTACCAGGATGGTCAATGTCGCCTGTGGCCGGGGGGTAGTTGTAGTCCAAACGCCTCAGAGCAGCTTGTGATGCAGGGTTGGGGTTGGGAACACTTCCCCCTTATACTTACAGTCCTGAATAGGGATGATAGCACCCCCTTATTCTAATCCCTATTAAGGACTGTTGGTATAAGGGGAACATCCCAAGGTTAGGAAATCATCGGGTGCAGCACACTGCGGAGGATGCCCCCACAAGAATAAAAAACGTTCTTCCTTTATAAGGGTAGTAGACGGATTAATTAATAATTTCTTTTTATTCTCTTGAGGTTCTTAAGCAAGTAGTAGGAACTTGAGACTTCAACACATAGATGGCAGAGGCCATGCACTTGCTGCAGCTTCAGGCGCAGGACGCCCAGCATAGGTGCCTGCTGCTTGCGTACTTTCTTCATGACCTTGTCCAGCTTCTTCCTTAGAATCGCAATCTTGCAGATTAACGCACGTCACCCGGACACCAAGTCAAAAGCACCTTCCTGCGCTTCCGACCCTCAGCATGATGTTGGGATTGGATCAAGAAGCTTCTTTTTCAGCGCCCGTTCTTTCTTCTCCGCATGCACCTTGTGCTTACCTTGGTTGTGAGTTTGGAAGTAAACTTCGCGATTATGGGTGTCGGGTGGCAGCGTCAGCAGGCCATAAATGTGATGAGCAATGGTCTTTGTGTTACGGATGTCATCGTGCTGAATACGTATCAAGGATGCCAAAAACGCGAATCCCTGATAAGTTAAGCGAAAGCCCCCCCCTAGCGAAGCCCACCAGCGGAGTCTTTATGGGCAATCAAACTCTACAAACACTTCTGGAGCGCAGCCGCATCGGAAATCGTCCCAAGTGGCTCACCACAAGCGACAGTTCGTCCTTGGTGAGGTTGATGCCCAGCTCATACTCCTCATGCGTACCATCCCATGCCTCCTGCCAGTCCTTGGAGCGACAAAGGCAATGTTGAGGTTTCGGTTTCCTCTGCTCTTCGAAAGATGGAAACCCTCTATTTCCTCTATTTCATCTTCATTTTTTGGTTTGCAAGCCCTTCGTTCTTGTTGAACACATCAACCTCTAGGTTCCTTCATTTCTTGTCTTCCATTGCAAAAAAGATTTGCAAACCTCGCAAACCTCTGTTTCCTTGCAAACCGCACCATGAGAAACTGCAACCCTTCGCCAATGTTTATTCACCTAAGGCATCCTGTGAGATTTGTTACGAGCCGGCACGGGATTTGATGGGAACTCGTGCACATCGCGAAGGTTTAAAGTTTAAGGGTTTAGCTTCTTTGGGGCAGCTTTCCAAAATTGATCAAACATGTGCCTGTGAATAAAACTGGCACGGATGGAGCATGTCAACCACTCAGCATTGACATGGCCAGGCGTCGTTGTGCCCGAACCTTGGGTTGTCTTGGTGGGCGGAGATGTAAAAGTCGGCAGCCGTGACAGCATCCTTCAGCGCAGGGCGCGCGACGACTGTGTGGTTGACCATCCAAGAAATAGCCGACGTCTACTCGGCCCGAAGACGCCACCCCACATCAAGGGGAGCTACAAGTTCAGGGGAAGGCGCTGTGCTGATGGTCATGTTGCAATTCGATACATCCCCCCCCCCCCCACCCGTTGCAAAAGCCCTGCAAACACCCGAAGTCGCAGAGGGGAACTGGAAGTCGCACTGCGTCAAGGAGCTAACTTTAACTAAGGCTGTAAGAAGAAGAAAATGGTCTTTAGGGCCTTTAGGGTTTGGGGCCTTTGGGCTTCGCGCCCTCAAGTGGCACCTGGCTCCTGCTTCCCCATCCCCAAGCCCTGCGCAGCTGAGCCGCCCAAACTGGCAAGCCGGTATGGTAGCGGAGGGCATCTGCGTAGGGTGGCAATTCCGTGCATTCCTGGGCACGGAGTGCACTCTTGACTCATTGCACATAAGCCACAGGCTGAAGGTATATAAGCCCAACGCTTGAAGCTCGTGTCTGGCTGCGCTGTTCTCCCTTGCCAAGATAATCCCAAGCCATCGGCCAGGCCATCATGGCCCAAAACGAAACATCCCGACACCCCCACAGAGTCCCACACCTCAACAGCCAACTAACTGTGGGGGCCCGAAATTCGAAGCAAACGAGCCCTAAAGTCAGCCACGCTGCCAGGAGGATTGCGGCAATTCGTGGGAACTGCTTCCTTATGTCCTTGCGACACACGCAGATAATCGTGGGAATCCCGTTGTGCGGTGGATTTGGGCCTTGAAGCCTTAAGCGGAGCGAGACTTTGGCAGAGGGATCACGCAGTGATCACGCAGCCTACTGAGCTCTGTGCCTTCCACCTCAACCAGGTTGCTTGATATGCCACACACACACACATGGCAAGCAAGAGCAGCAAGCTCTCGGGTTCGGGTTCGGCTATAGCGCTCGTGATGTGCAAGAGGCATAATCTACCGCTTTGAGATCTCCTGCACCAGCTGCACGATTCCCGGCTGCACGACCTCAAGCGGAACCTTGGCGTTCGCAGCTGATGTTCCAGAACTGGCGTCTAAGTGCACCTGAAATCGAAGTGCCCAAAGCATCAACTGCGTGAACCTCAAGTGGCTTCCAAGTACCTGCAGCAACTGCATCCCAGCAACTTTTCCTCCCAAAGCCACGGCCTCGAAACCAGGCACATTCTGACAGCCCTTGATGATGAAACGGTCCTGGCCACGTGAACACTTCTTGGTTTCAGGCCTCACATTGGGGGGGGGGGGGGCGTCTACTGAAGTTCATCACTTGCTTACAGCTTTGGCGCTTGATTGGGGCATGGACTATGTGAGCCTGAGATGGGGCGTGCAATGGCACGCGATGCGGGAGCACGCACGGAATGCTGATAAACTGGACCTTGCCACTCCTCGTCAACATCGAATCCACAAGTGCTCAGCAGCACCGTCTTCTGCGGCTTCAGGGTTTTGTCATTGGCCTCGGCTGCACGGGCGACTTTGCTTCAGGCCACTTGCAGGACTGAGGCTTCGAGGCTTCGAGTGTCGCGCACTCCGGTGTTTCGTGTTGATCGATCGGTACCCAAAGAGCCCAATCTCCCTCAAGGAATATACCTCAAATCATGTTGAGGATCCCTATATAATTTAAGGAATGTTCCTTACACCAAGGGGCATTGGGGCTCTTTGGGTATTGGTCCCTCTTCTGGGCTTCGCAGTCCCAGACCACCCAGGCTGCCAACGCGGCCGAGCTGCCGTGAGAAGCAGAATCTGATCGGATGGCTCGAGGGAGGCGGCGATAATCGGGCATTGCCTTGGTGCAGGTGTTGAGGGCATCGCAATGCGAACGAAGAAAACATGATAACGATCATGATTAGTATGACTAAGAATAACATATATCTTTGCATTATTAATTGTGCTTGTATATGTATATATATATATATGTGTGTGTGTGTAAGCTATATCTTTCTCAGTTGATGGCTGTTCATTGTCGGATGTATGGCAGGCAGCAGATGAGGCGTTCGTTGTGCCATACTGGTGAATTCGCATCGCCTCCGGCCCAGAGGCGTCTAGAACAAGCAGGCACGGATCACCTTCCCCACTTCCCAACCCAAAATTTGCGGTCCACCTCACGCAAGCCATCCCTTTACACCACCCCCAAGTTCATATGCTGCTGCAAAGTTTTGGGCCCCACATCTGTAACCCGACCGCGTGGACTGGCGACTCCGAAGTGCGCCGCTTGGACCGTCGACATCGTCTCGTGGCTCGGGCCAGCCCCGGCTGCCGAGGCGGCGCGCGCAAGCGTTTAGATTTAGGCATGGTAAGACAGAGCAGCCCAAACGGGAAGTCCCATCGTCTACCAGTAGTTTTTCTTGAGCATCCAGTGCACTTCTGCATGAACGGAATGTTCGGACATCTCTTTGCGGTCGCCGCTGATCAGCCAGGCAGCACCATGGAGGACATGAAGATGGGCTTAGCTGCGATCTTCCTCCAGGCCCCCATCGGTGCCGACTTGTAACAGACTTGTCTGGATCACCCCGAGAGCTGCGATGAAAGGCCCCCCCCCCCCCCAGGCTGATGATCTTGCAAGCTTTGCGGGATGCTAGGTTTCGGGATTGTAGATAGTAGAGATGCCGGACATGCAAAGGTGCATGAAGCGCTCTCCTGGCAATCATGTGAAAGGCCATCATGAAGCCGCAGTCGCCGGTGATGGCGGCACATCCGCGGGCCTTCCCAATATCTGGGGATCTCGGTAAAGTCTTGCCAGGATGTGGGTGGAGGATGACCAAGATCTACGCCACCACTAGACCATGTACGGTAGCTGGACGACAGGCAGTGATGTTCATGAGGTTCGTGTTTCGGGGGGGTCTTTTTCAAAATGCATGTTCGCGCTGGGAAGGTCAACTTCATGTTCCAGGAATGGGGCAAGCTCCCAGCAGATTGATACACAGCATGCTCGTCAGCCCCCGAGAGTTGGCCTCCAGGTGCCTGATCGCATCGGCAAAGCGGCGCTCCACAGCTTCGGGGAAGTGGCCATCCTGGCTTGTCGCTCTGTGCCTAATGAGTTTAATGTTTCTCCCCAGGACTGTGTACGTAATTAGAGCACAGCACGTGCTTACCTGCACAGAAGGTCACCAAGGGCAAGTGTCACGCTTGCGGCACCAGTCTCAAATCTGGCCTTCCACTACACAAGCCGTACAAGAAACACCGCACATGGGCCCTGACAACTCAGACCTGAGGACTGCTTTGCAAAGCTCGCAACAAAACAAACGTGAAGGGAAGTGGGATGACGATGACCCCTTGCTGTCCCGAGGCCTGGCACATGTCGAAAGTCAACCCTGGGCAGCAGCGATAGTAGACTTCGTATCCAAAGCTGCCTGGCACAGGAGCTGCATTGCCATCCTTCTCATGTATGTATGTATGTTATGTATGTATGTATATATTTATATATATATATATGTATTTATCTCCTTTCGCCCATGTGAACTGGGCGCCTGGGTGGTCAGAGTCTCCTGGTGCAGGAGGGTAGTCGTAATCCAGGCGGACCACACCGAGGGCTGGGTGCCTTGGTGGGAAGGGGATGTGGAACTTGGGCTGCTGGAATCGACAGGAGTTGCTGCTTTTGCATCGTGGAACTTCAAACCCAGCGAGAAGGTGAGCAAAGACTCAATCTCCAATTGTCGGGGGAGGTCTGCAACCTTTCCGTCCGTTCTGGGATCAAGGCATTTGTCTGCGATTCGGCCCGGAAGCAAGAGGGGGACCAACCAAAAGAGGATGGAACCTTCTTCCTTAAGTCTATGACTTCCAAAACTTGGGAGCCTCGGGAAGTGCGACGGTTCTGTAGTCAAGTCTGCCTTTCCGCCGAGATGCTTGGCCTTCTTCTTGGCGGAAGCCTTGGCAGCTGCACCACCGCCACCAGTGCCGTTCTTCCTGGGCTTTCCGTGAGTTGAGGCTCGAAGTCCACAGCAATATCTGAACATGCCGACTAACTCAGCGAAATGCCTTTGCCACACCTGGACGGTGCAGGGCATGACGCTCAAAGTGATTTTGCATAGCCCCAGCCCACAAGAAAGAACAACAACAAATGCAAGAGCCTCCAAGCATCTACATGCCCGTTGTAGCTCTGGCAGAGAGAAGAGGCTTGCAAAATCTTACAAAGCGCCACATCTAAACATCCCAACACCATCGTACGATAGGAAGATCCTGAGAACATGCTGAGGGCGGCCACGGCTCTTCAGACTCTCAAGGAGGTCCTGGTGTGCCCGCATCAGCTCCACCTTTGCAGCGCTAGCTACCCAACCATTTCTTTCGTAGGGAGTGGGGGAATTAGGTAACTTCTGGCATCATTGCTGTAATTAAAGGGTATATAGGGGGATATCAGGTACCCTAATTCCCCTCATCCCCTATTAAGATTGAACCAGTCTTCGGAAACATGCTACCTGCAACTTCATCCCGCGGGCCCCCCCCCCCCCCCGCCCCAATTCTGTGGGAAATTGGCAAGTTTGCAGTTGGGATCTGCTCCGGCGCACAAAACAAAAACACGTGCCAACGACTTTTAACATGCACCACTCTACTCGGCATAACCCCTCGGGTCCCTTGTCAGGGTCGGGTCGTTCAAGCGGATTTCTTGCCTACTGGGGGGGGGCCGTGTCCTTTCAACAGACATGTGCTGGCCTCAACGGATTCGAAAGCAGATTTCGGGCTTCAAGGTAGGTGAGGCCATGTCAATCCAATCGTATAAGTACTGCAAACAATTGCGAACACCACTTGTGCGCAGTTTTACGGCGGTCGGAGCGACGTGGTGCTTTGTCAGATCGGTATGTCGCTGGAGGAGGTCATTGTGCTTTTGCTGCGTCTCCTGACAGCAGAACCAGACCAGAGATTGCAAAGGGGTGGCACTAGCACCCCGAAGGTTAGGGTTTAGGCTTTACCGTTTTGTTTTTAATGGCTTCAAGTTGGGCAGAGTCTGGATAGCCAGGATTGAAAGCTCAAATCGCTATGGCTCTAAGGGGCAATCGTCACAATCCTCACCAGGGCCCTTTGCGAATTTTTGCAACGGTTTGAACACCACACGTATGATTGAGGATTGAAGGGACGTTCAAGCTTCGGGACCATCTTGTGAGACAAGCCTCCCGCCCTGCCCGGTGCCGAATCTTGAGAAACCCGACAAAGTGGACACAACCAAAAACTCTGAGATCTCCGAGCCGAATTCTGGATATTCATGAAAGGTTCACCTGCTCTTTTTGTCATTTTGGTGTCCGTTTCAAGTGGTTCCGTGCGCCTTCAGGCTCGTCACGATGTCCTTGTATGCTTGCCTTTGGCTGGCACAGGCAGGGTTTGGTGCCGGAGTAGATGCACAACCACATGAAACACCTTCTCCCTCAGAAGAGCACGATAGTGCTTCTTCACCGACTAATCTTCATGGTGGGCCTGCTGGCACAGGATCGCCCAAGTCCACAGCACAACACGAAGCCGAACAGCTCATGCTGCCGCTACAATACGGGCGAGCGGTGCCAGACCGCAACCTGCCAGGTAAACCCGAGCCAAGCTCACAAAGGAGGAAACCGTCGATAGGGAAAACCTTCAAGCTGAACACCGCTCACCAAACTAGACTCGTAGCTAGACCCCACGATTGAAGGGTTCTTGCATTCTGTCGAACCAAGGATTATAAAGGCAAGGGGCATAATTTCACCGTGGTTCTTCGTCTCGATGTTCGCCAACGCCGGTGCCGGCCCTGAGGGCCTTTTGGGCTCCAAGCGAGGCTTTCTGTGAACAACTGGCTCAGGCTGCTGCTTTGTCGTAAGGCAACCTGGTCTTTTTTTGACACAGAAAGGCCTGCTGCCACGTCCACTGGAACACCAAGCCCTCGAGATCCCGCAAGACTGTTCATGCCGAGGCGCTCAGAGGGTACGGAATACATCGGTGGACCGGAAGGCATGGAAGGCATCAGCGGAGACAGAGCCTCAGGGGCTTCAACTCAGCCCCAAAGTCCCCAAACAGTCGAATATAGGCTAATCTGTGATGGACACTAGCCCTTGTGAGAGCACTCCAACAGCACACCCCAATCCAAGAACTCCTGGGGAGGCAAAGGGCAGCCCTGCAGCTAGCGAGGAGCATATGCGCAGGCGAGGGAGGTGAGAGCACAGATTTCGTGCAAGCGCACGGGACCTATACTAGGCGAGAGCACGATTTGGCGCCTGGCGCCTGCCTCGATGGCCCGTGCATTTCTTGCATTGTTTTTATATCAGAGTCACATATCTCGGAATCCTTGTAGGGGAGAGCGTACCAGAGCCGAGTGTCGATTTTGGTGGTTCGTTGTGTCTCGCGTGCGTGCGCGCCGCGAAAAGGGCCCGTCAAATCAATTCCTTTACTCTCAACTTTTTGAAGGCTCGTCCTAACCAATCTCAAACACTCACTGCGCTCTTGTCGCACGCACACACACACACACACATGTCACACACACACACACACACACACACACACACACACACACACACACACACACACACACACCCGCGGACACCCTCGCATTGCACCTAGGATTCTAGCAGCTCGGATCCAACTGTCTGCCATTCCGTGTTCATCCGCATAACTCCCAGCGTATCCGGAGTTTACACTGTTTGGACCACTTGAGGAGCAACGCGAAGGCGGCATCGGCAAACCCGTGGACAAAAAAGACGTCAGAATTGACCTTCATGTTCGGTTTACCCCTGAGGGCCCGCAAGGCCTGCTGCGGCTGCGTGAAGGTCATTGGCACGCCCCCCATGTTGCCCATGCCACCAGTCATACCCATCTGCCTTACAAGCGGAACTGGCAGAGCTGCCACAGTAGATAAATCCGGAGACATTTACTCTGGTGAGGGCAAACACAGCCCTATCACCTCCTGTTACATTGTATACAAATTGCCCGGCCTGCTGCCCTTCAATCGCGCCAGCTCCATCTCGAGCATGTCCAAGCGGCTGTCCAACGGGTGGTTTGCAAATGCAGGCCTGGGTGGGAGGAAACTTCCCTCTTCAGGATTGCTACGCAGGTCTTGATGCTGATGCGCCCAGAGTTACATCTCATCATATGTCAGCTGTCTGAGCTTTGGCTTTCCAAGTGCCTCCTCCACGCCACCTACACCCCCTTGACCATGGTGCCCAGCATGCAAGCCAAGCAGCATCATGGTCCCTTGAGGGCTTCGATGCCGTTTAACTTCGCAGGCCGTCCGTGTTTGAGCTTTGGCCACTCAGATCAAGAAATGCTGCGGTTGCAGATGTCGAAAGAGTCCCGAACTGCTTCGTCTGGCTCTGGCCTGCTACAGAGCTCACTAGATGTGCCTGAACCCATTAAGCAATAAGTATAGTCGCAGAAGGCACACACTCTCTCGAGAAAGCCGCAAAGATATGATTCGAGGTATCCCAAGGCCTAAACGACGGGGCGGGGAAATACAGAAAGTAAGAAAAAAACGAGCAGCATGAGAGGGCGGACACCCATACATTTCCAATCGAAGTACTCCCATGCTGTATAGTTGCACACAGTGCCATCCTACTTGCTAGCTGCCCATGGAAGGCCTCAGCGATCGCAGCTTCAGATGCAAGGCCTCAACCCGAAACCGCCACAAAAAATCCCCCCCAAGCCCTAAACCACCGACAATGTCCTGCGGAGCGCCCGGCTGGCCGACATGCCAGAGCCCCCTGCCGGCTGCCGAGCCTGGCGGCAATCGAACTCGGCATGTGCATGATGACTGCTGATGTGTCTGGGGTTTGAGGGTTTGAGGATTTAGTTTAGGGGCTCAGGGGGACTTTGATTGGTCTAGATTCCCGTCCGTGCCGGCTTGGAGGCGCTGCTTCTGCGCAAGGATGTGCAGGGATCATAGGTCGGAAAGCAGGTGAGCCGATTTCCGGATTCCCACCTTAGAATCCTGAGCCCACACAAGAATCTGAGCAGACACCACGATATCTACGTGTATGGCTGGATCTGCAGATTTACTCTGGGTGACCCTCTGCCACAGTTCGAGACAACAAGCGCAAGTCCACAATCATGCAAGTTCAACGTGCATTGGGGAGCTTTTTGCGGTATGCTGAGCCTCCTCCTGCTCCCTTCGCTGGCGTTCCTCACAGGTTCAATGTCTCGCCCAGGTGCTGAGGTTCTACTGACCTGCCATGCTGCAGTTGAGGTTCGGCATGCCTACAAAACTGGCCCGCCCTCCCACCATCCCAGGCACCTCCTCACGTCGTGCCTGTGAGGTAGGTAGGATCTTGGGAGCAGGCAGCTAGCATGGGTCGCGGGTCACTTCAAGGTGCCAGAATGTGCCAGACCGCTTACCACCCCCCGCCCCCGAGTGTTTTTGGCGTTTTTGGCATGTGCTTCTGCTGGGAGGCCAGCCTCCTCCGCCTCGCGTCTGCGGCGCTCCTGCCCACCATCGAGTTCCGGGGCTAACTTTTTGCTAATTGTCCATGACTATTCAACAGAGCCTGTATCACACTATGGGCATCTGGCAAATACCCACAGCTTTCATTCTTGGCCTGCCACCAATCAAGTCTCTGCACTCCAGTTTAGTCCTGACCCTTGACTTGGCTTCTTAAGTGCGGAAATGCCATGAACACTCCAACACAGACTGCAAAAAATTGCAAAATTTTCGGCAACTAACACTGGTTGACTCAAACTCCAAATCACCAGAACCTTCCGTGCCCACATGTATATATACATACATATATATATATATATATATATTAGGTATAGAGGTGCGCAGTTATTCCCAAGCTGCCCTGAATCCGAACTCTGAACTCAAAACCCTAACCCTATAAACCCTGAAACCCTAAACCCTGAAACCTAAAACCCTAAAAACCAATATCGAAATCCATGGCCTCGTCGGCTCGGCGTCGCTCCTCCTCTTGACGCCGGGCCTCCAAAGGCAGGCTTGGGGTTTAGTTCTAAGGGTTTTATTTCTCGTGTTTGTATTTCGTTTTTTCCTTTTTTTTTGGGGGGGGGGTCTATGAAGCTGCGTAGGGTTTGGAGAATTTAAAGGGTTTCAAGGGTTTAGGTCGAAGGGTCTGGGGGCTGGCGGGCTAGCAGGGTTCTGCGCTTTGCCCACTTCATACTCAGTAAGGGGAAGGGCCACCAAAACTGCACAATACCCTCCACGCCTCTTCTTGCAAAAACCGATGCCTAGGGTGTGGCATGCCTCACGGTATTCGGATGTAGCGGAGGTGGCAGGAAGTATTCGCCTCGGCTTCCTGCCTAAAAGCGTCTGCAACAAGCAGACCCGGATCTGGCCTCCTTCCCCCCCAACCCTTCCCCCATGCCAAATTTTTTGACGCAACCCCCCCCCCCCCCCCCCGCCCTGTGGACCCAATCCCTTGGAGGAGCTGCAAACCGATGCTGTGTGGAGGGTCCCCGCTTGTCGGCAGGGGGAGTGCCCCCCCCCCACCCCCCCCCCCCCTCCACCCCCCCCCCCCCCCCCCCCCCCACCCCCCCCCCCCCCCCCCCACCCCACCCCCCCCACCCCCCCCCACCCCCCCCCCACCCCCCCCCACACCCCCCCCCCCCCCCCACCCCCCCCTCCCCCCCCCCATCCCCCCCCCACCCCCCCCCCCACCCCCCCCCCCCACCCCCACCCCCCCCCCCCCCCCCACCCCCACCCCACCCCCCCTCCCCCCCCCCTCGACCCACCCCCCCCTCTTTCCTCCTTTCCTGTCCTGGGGCCGGCCCGATTCCTTGCTAAAGGGGTATTGGGCTCTTTGGGATTGAAAATGCAGGCAAGGCACCTCCTCCTCCCTCTGTTTCTTGGCCTTGATCCGCTCCTTCGCAGTTGGAAAGCTTCGGGCCACGGTGCCGACCGTGTCGCCAAAAAATAACATCTGCGCTGGTCTAGAGGGGGTATTTCAGCAGGCCCTTACAGCAGGAAGCACCCTAACTCGGCATGTCTCCTGTTGCATGTTGCAAGTAGTGTGCTGTCTGCTTCTTGTTTCCGGGTCTACTGCGCAACGCAGATTTCATGAATTTGTCGGAACGACCCAAACTTGAGCAACCCTCCAAACCGGCAAGATTCTGAGAAGCACTGCTGTACCGCTTCTACGACAAACGCCAACAAATGCAAAGATAAATCGCAAGGCTGACTCCAGACTCAATCTGCCCGATCCTCTTCTGCTCGCTCGAAGGCGCGGCCTCAGAGCTCTTCGCTTCTTGCAAGGCCTCCAATGGGCCTCCCACCCCCATAATCCCCCCTCGTCCGAAACCCTAAACTCTAACCCCTAAACCGCCTAAACCCTCCCCCCCCCCCCCCCCCCACCCCCTCGGATGCGCGACTTTCCAGGCTCCCGGCGCTGCTCCTCCAAGCGCCGGAGCTCTTCCTGGCGCTGGCGCCTCGGACGCGGACGCGGTATCGGGCTGACTGAAAAAAAGGAGACTCTAGCATTAAGTATGTGCATACGTAGAATATGTAGATACGTTGTGACATATGCGTACTCTGCATAGAAACAAAATGTATAAACACACATTTGTACATTAAATATACATACATATATATGTACATATATATATATATGTGTGTGAGTATATATATATATATATTTATTTATTTATGCATATATATATATATATTGATGTATTTATGTCTGTACTTGTTTATACATGCGTGTGTATGTGTGCACATATGTGCCTGTGTGCACGTGCACAAATCTTTGTTGGCCACAGATGGCCACAGGACCAATTTGTACTGGCTGGCTTGTGCAAAATGTGGAAGAATCCACAGCCAACAGATTCAAGGATTCCTACCACGCGGTAGAGACACGCTTGAAGCTGCCAGTGACATCAGTGTAGGTTTGCTGAACGACGAGGCTGGGGGACGGTCTGGAACCTGTTGCCAACCAACTAGCCATACTGGGCCATACTAGTAGTCACTGGTGATGGCGTGCTCCAGTGATGCGCCTCACTGTCGTGACAAAGCACTGGTGGCTTCGCATTATGAATGTCTACGCACGGCTGCCTGTCCAACCTGTCACACTCATCAACAGCCCAAGCCCAAGACTCCAGCAATTCGGTTTAGTTACCAAATCCAACCTGAAAGCAGCCATATGAAGCCCGTTTTCCCCATTCTCCAAGAGGGACCTTGTTGCAACACCGCTCCTTGCATGAACCCAAAAACCCTAAAGCCCCTCTAAAGCCTCAAAACCCTAAGGGCACAAAATCCGCATCCATCGGCCATGGCACGTGCGCTCGGCCTCCGCCCGTTTCTCAACCTCCTGACGCCGCCTGCGGCATCCAAGAACCCAAAAAGACCTAAGGGACACCAAGGAATTGCTGGTGCTGGTGACCAGTTGAGGATTGAAGAGTACGAAGTTGAGTATCGCAGCATCGCAGAATGCTGAGGTCTCAAGCAACTGCATCTGACATGCTGTGTTTGGCTCTGCTGCACCTCTCCCCTCTTATCACATCCTGACCATGTATCGCTGTCATAGTGTCCTCCTGCTCGCCATGGTATCACTACACGATTTCGACCGTACACAACATCTAATTACTACGACTGCCACACCACCAACACTACCCCAGAAGGCTAGACTCGCGTAGGGCGCGAAGGTGCTGTCCAAAATAACGTCTGCTGCATACTTTTTTCAACGCTGCGAAAGCAACTTGTGACCACTTGTGAAACGTCAGAGTAATCTGAAGAGCCATGGTAACGCAAGAGAATGGCAACGGGCTGCATATGCCATTGAGGATGGGGTGGGAGGGGGGGGTAGGGGGGGCCTATCAGAGCTTCGTTTAGCGGCTCTGCAGTGGGGGGGCCTGGGCAGGGCGAGGGGGTGGAGACATGGCCCAAGAGTCGCATTTGTGACCCATTATATGAGATTTGCAAAGCTCCGGGCCGTCTCCATTCACGACGGCAAGAATTGCTAAAGCACAACACCTTCATTTCACTCCCACTTCCACAAAGGTCATGTGGAGTCAGTGTTGTTGCACAATGGTTTCGGTGGCACGAGTCGGTGATCGTCACGAGAGAGGGCAGGCAGGTCGCAATGGCTAGCGGCTAGCGGCTAGCTCGCAGGTTGTCGCAAGAATGCCTCACGCGCACTCCTTGGGAGTCTGCGCAAAAACGGCCGGTAACAGTGAGCAACTCCCAGCACACGGGAAGCATAGTGAAGGACAGCTGGTGTTGTTCTGGATTCGGGCGCCCCCCCTTCGTTATTGCGATTGCCAGGGTGCCTCGTTTAACATCCCCCCGCACGAAAAGAAAAAACAGAAAGCTACACCCTAAATCCTATAATCCTATAACCCGAGACCCTAAGTTCCTGGCCCTAAACCCCCCTCCCTGTCCAACTCGATCCCCCGCCCTGCCTCTCTTCCTCAAGGCGCTGGTTCTCCTCCTCCAGCTGTCGCCTCCGTTCCTGCGCTGTCTGCGGTTTAGGAGGGTCTATCGGGTTTCTAGGGTTTATAATCGTGTTAATATGGTTAAAAGGGTTGATAGGGCTTATGTGGCATGGACCTTTAGGTATAATGTGAGGTTTTGTCCTCTTTCCCGATTAAAAAACATTAAATGCCCTTTGCTTGTAGCATCGGGTTTTGCTGAGCAAACTCATTCATCCTTGGAACCACGTGAAAGGGGGCCTTTCGCTCTTTTAATAGAGAGAGAGAGAGAAAAACACACACACACACACACACAAAAAGAGAAAGAGAAAGAGAAAGAGAAAGAGAGAGAGAGAGAGAGAGAAAGCGAGCGAGAGAGGGAGACAGACAGAGAGAGAAAGAGACGAGGGAACAAAATGGCAAGTCATTTCCCTACCGCCTTTTGCTCTTCTTTCGCCTCGTGGCTTTCTCACAAGTCAAAGTCCAAGTATGGAAAAGTGAACCACCGAAAAACATGAAAAAGAATAGAAAGGGAGAGATAATTAAAGGAGGGGCTTCCGCTCCTCTTTCCAACGCGTTTTTCATTACTGTACTCTCCTCATCTTTTCTCTTTGCTTCTTCTTTTCTGGCAATAGTGGCAGTGGAGAAGGTTTCTTTGCTGCCCTCTCATACAAACAGAGAAGAAAAAGGATAAATGATACAAAAGTAACCAAAAAAGAGGTCATGCCCCGGCCTATGCCCCTTTCTCCTATCTTCCTTGCTGCTTTTTCGTTGATCTACTCTGATGTTAAATGTCAGCGAAGGGGAAGAGCGGGGGGAGCGACTCTCTTCCTCTCTCCCTCTCCCTCTCTCTCTCCCTCTCTCCCTCTCTCCCTCTCTCCCTCTCTCCCTCTCTCCCTCTCTCCCTCTCTCCCTCTCTCCCTCTCTCTCCCTCTCTCCCTCTCTCCCTCTCTGCCTCTCTCTCTCCTCTCTCTCTCTCTTCCCTCTCTTCTCTCTATCTCTCCTCTCTCTATCCCTCTCTCTCTCTCCCTCTCTCTCTCTCTCTCTCTCTCTCTCTCCCTCTCTCTCTCTCTCTCTCTCTCTCTCTCTCTTGCGTCAGTGAGACAACACATGGGGAGAGAGAATGAGAGAATGAGAGAATGAGAGCGCGAAATGGAGAGCAAAGAGAGAGAAAGACAATGAAGAGGATTGCGAGGGCCCGAGGAGCCCAAGCACATGAAGATCCAAGATGCCGTGCGCGCGAATCTCCCAGTAGCTGTCATTCATGTTCCATCATTGAAGGGTGTGGCAACTTTCTGTTGCTTCGTCCCAACCTTAGCCTGTTCTTCCTCTCCATTTCTTCCTATCTCATTCGCGATAAAAGGAGGAGAGAAGAGGAAGAAGACAGGAGGACAGGAAGGAAGAGAGGCAGACAGAGTGACAAGTTCTCCTGTTCCCTCTTCAAACCGGTTTTCGTCGCACAGTGTTCCTCTGATCTCTTCTGTGTCCAGTCCTCTTGAAGTCAAGGTATGCAGGGGGTTCTCCCCCCCTCCCTTCCGTTTCCATGGCGTTTGTTGTACAGAGAATGGTGTTGACAAAGCTTTGCTCTTTCACAGATGGGCGTGTGGAGAAATCGTCTAGCGAAGGGAAAAACGGACCGAGAGGGCGAGTCACTTAGTAACATTTAATAGAGTTCGTAGGCTAATAAGACTATGAACTAGTACGAATAACAAAACGAAAGTTAAAACTCGTATTAATTTGAACCAGGGTTTGGGTCTTTGGGTCTAGGGGCCCACCGGAATGGGCCCTTTCAAACACTTGAAACAGACACGTGCGGTGAAGTCCATTCCTGTCGCCCTCAGCCACTACGAGCTTAAATATTCCCCAGACATCCTCCTATTTGTTTTGGATATTGGGCGTCCCATAACATGTCTTATTCTACTTGTTTTGGTCTCCTCCTAATTGTTTTGGTTGATGAAATAGAAGAAAACATGGTCAAAAATCCATTCCGCTAGGGCCTTTCCAAGACTTGAAACAAAACATGCGTGGTTAAGGCATGTCTAGTCCTCTGGACCCTTCAACCACGATGAACTCCCCAGACATCCTCCTGATTGTTTTCCTTATTCGGGCGTCCCATAATGTGACTCCTCCTGATTGTTTGGACTCTTCCGATCCAGAATTTCATTCCGTTGGACCCTTTCAGAGACTTGAAACAGCCACGCGTGGCTAACAAGTCCATTCTTGTGGCCCCTTCAACCTTTCCAATCAAAAATGTCCCCCAAACATCCTCCCAATTATTCTGCTTATTGGGGACATCCCCTAACACGACTCCTCCAAATTTGTTGTTTTGGACTCCTCCGAAATGTTTTGCGTGTTGAAACAGAAGGAAATATGCACTTGAAACAGACATGTGCGGTTAAGTCCATTCCTCTGGACCCTTCAACCACTATGAACAGCAATATCCCCAGACATCCTCCTAATTGTTTTGCTTATTGGGGCGTCCCATAACATGACTCCTCCTAATTGTTTTGGAATTCTCCCAATTGTTTTGCTTGTTCAAACAGAAGCAAAGCTGGTTAGCACATCCATTCCGCTGGGGCCTGGCAAACTTGAGCAAACATGTGCGGTGAACAAGTCCATTCCTGTGGACCCTTCAACCGCTATGAACTCCCCAGACATCCTCCTGATTGTTTGCCTTATTGGGGCGTCTCATGACGTGACTCCTCGTATTTGATTGGAATCTTCCAAACTGCTCTGCGTCCTGAAACAGAAGGAAATGTGGTTGATTAATTCATTCCGTAGGACCCTTTCAAAGAAGTGGAGCAGACATGCGCTGTTAACAAGTTCATTCCTGTGGGCCCTTCAAATCAACCTTTGCAGGCGAAACTTCAAAAAACCATCCTCCTAGTTGTTTTGCTTCTTGGGACGTCCCCTAACACGACTCCTCCAATTTGTTTTTGGACTCCTCCGACCTGCTTTTCGTGTTGAAACAGAAGGAAATATGATTAAGACATCCAAACCGTTGGACCCGACCAAAAACTTGATAAAGACATGTAATTGTTCACAAGCCCAGTTCTTTCCCATAACATGACTCCTCCGACTTGTTTGGACTCCTCCTGATTGGCATGGTTGTTGAAATGTAAGGATATATCGTTAACAAATCCATTCCTTTGAAATGCTTGAAGAACACATGCATGCTTAACAAACCCTCTGGAACACTCTAAACAGACATGTCCTCCGCCCACACATCCTCCTACTTGTCTTTCTTTTTGGAGCATCTCACGCCATGATTTCTCCTGAGGAAATTAGAACTCCTTTCTGGGCATGGGGCCAATGGAAACGGAAATGTCCGTAACAGAATGGCGTTTTTTTTTCTGGACATAGGCTTGATGGACACGAAACTGTCCGAAACAAAATGGCGTTTTTCTTGACACAGGCTCCTGGTAGCAGGCGTAGTCGTAGCAGTAGTAGTACTAGTAGTAGTGCTGGTCGTGGTAGTGGTATACTCGATGGACGCGGACCTGTCCGGAAGAAAATGGCACTTTTCTTTTTCACAAATGCTCGATGGACACCGAAAGGCCACCGCCAAATTTTAACCCACCCCCTCCCTTCAGGATGGAAATTATTTGAATGTTTAGTTCTTCAAAATTGTTGAATTCCTCGCCCTCCCGAATTAAATAAGTTAAAAAAAGGGGGCATTCGTATTTAGATAATTTAAACTGTTTCATTCGGGGAGATATTATATAATTGAAATAATCGAAAGACTTCAATTAATTTCAATAGTTTAAATATTTTAAATAATTTCAGGAATTGAAATCCTGAAAGGGGGGGGGGGGGCTGGCTTCTTCCTGCTGGGGGAATTAACTAATTGAGAGAATTTAGGTACGGGAAGGGAGGGGGCTTTCATACTTAAATTATTTAAAAACGTCTAATTCGGTGAGTGGAATGGAATAAATTAAACAATTTGAATAATCTGGCGCCTTCCCTCTGGGGGAATTAAACAACTTATATAATTTAGGCACCTTCATATTTAAAGTATCATATTAATTAATTCCCCCCACAAGGAAGGAGCCAGCCCCCCTTCCCTTTCAGGATCAAACTATTTAATGTATTTAAATTATTTGAACCATGTGCATCATGTAGTTCCACTCACCGAACTAAATAGTGTAAATTTCTTTAAATATGAAGGCCCCTCCATGTTGCAATTACTTACATTATTCATTCGCCCCAGAAGGAAGGAGCCAGCCCCCCCTCCGCATTTCAGGATTTAAAGTTAAAGTATATAAATCATTCAAAGCAGTAAAAGTTCTCAAATTATGCAATTCGGGGAGTGATATGAACTTGAAAAGGGGAACACGGCCTATGCTACTCTCAATGTCTCGCCTTGTCTCGTTCCCCCTCTCCTTCTTCAAATCCCTTTGTAGTTCTTCCTTTTCAATCCTCTCACCCTCCTCCTCCCCTTCCAGTTTTGCGACATACCACCCAGGAGAGAAAAGAAAGACAGAGACGGAGACAGAGACACACGAGAGGGGTGTGGGGAATAGAGAAGAGTGAGGAGCATGGCGAGAAGAAGGTGTAAAGGTGTAAACCCCCCCGTCTCTCCTATGTTCTTGTCTAAACAGAGAAAGAGATAAGGGGAAAGCCAAGAGGCCCTCTCTCTCCCACTGCCTATGCTTCTCTCCATGCCTTGCGTTGTTTCATTCACTTTCTCCTTCTGCAAATCTTTTGCAGGCCGATGCTCTTTTTTGTGCGGGCAGGTGCCTCCAGGGGGGGACGCTGCCTTGATCTCATTCCGGCTTCCCGCACCACTTTTTAAAAATGAGGAGATAGGGAGAAAGAGAGACAGGGTCAGGGGGGAGAGAAGAGGGAGGGGCAAGAACAAGGTTACAGCGCGGTTAACGACCCGCCAAAAAAACACCTTGTTTTGAGGGGGTTGAAGTGTAAAACCTCGGTTTTGTCGATGTTTCTGTGCGTGGTTGCTCAGTAGCGCATGTCGGAAAACCCCATTTTTCCGAGGGTTTTGATAATTTCGGCCGAATTCACTGTAAATGTTTTCGTGCACCCACGATTTTTCGACTTTCAGAAGTCGCTTTATTGGAGAAGTCTTTTTTTGTGGAAATACTGGTATTTACAGCGAATTTGCATGTTAAAACAGGTTTTGTGAGACGTTTGTTTTTGAAAGCCCTTAGGTTACACGTTTCTGGACGAGTAGACAAGCAAGGGTTCAAGGCTGTCCGCTTGTATGGAAATGTTGGTATTTACAGCGAATTTGCCAGTTCAGTTTAGTTCAGTGTTATAGCTTCGGGCTTGCATGGTGTATGGTTTAGGGTACATGGGCATAACGGTTTAAGCCTTCACCGTGAACCTTAAACCCTATAAACTCTAAATTCGACAGAGTCGAATTAGAACTTGGGCTTGCAGGACATTGTTGAGGTTTGCATACAGGAGAGCTTGGGGCGTACACTGTCTTGTGTATTAAGGGTATATAGGCAGGACGGTTTCAGCGAAAACCCGAAATCTTAAACCGAACAAACCGAAACAGGATTTAGGGTTTAGGGTTTAGGGTTCAGGGTTTAGGGCAGATTGGCTGATCCGGGGGCCTGGTTGCAGAGCAGAGAGAGTCCCGTCCGAAACCCTGCACGCAGTCCAAGTGTCGTAACCATCCCCCCCCCTCCCAAGTAGCATCCCTAAACCCGAAACCCGAAAAACACGCCTTTTCGGCGGGGTCGCTAACCGCGCCGTAAGCAAGAACAAGGTAGGAAGAACATGTAAATTCCTCTTCACTCTTTTCTCTTTTCCTCCTTCTTTTTCACGAAAGAGAAAACTGAGACGGACTTGAGAAGGGGGAAGCTAAGAGACCCGCTCTGTCCCACGGTTTATGCTCTTCTGTATGCCTCGCCCTGTCTCACTCCAAGCCTGCTTCAGAAAATCTCTTTCGTTGTAGCTCACGCTCCTCGTCTTCAAACTCTACTGCCCATAGAAGAAAACAGAGAGAAAGAGAGATAGAGCGAGAAGGGAGAGAGAGAGAGAGAGAGAGAGAGAGAGAGAGAGAGAGAACGAGAGAGAGCGAGAGAGCGAGAACGAGCGAGCGAGCGAGCGAGAACGAGCGAGCGAACGAGAACGAGCGAGCGAGCTTGCGAGTTGGCTCTTAGGCGCAAAGAATGAACCCAAAATCTTGGGGACCATGGCTTGGGATTTGACTTTTTGGAAGCAAAAATTGAACCCAACATCTTCGGGACCAGGGCTTGCGATTTGACTCTTTGGAACAAAAAGAACCCAAAATCTTAGGGACCAGGGCTTGCGATTTGACTTTTTGAGAGCACAAATGAACCCAAAATCTTAGGGACCAGGGCTTGCGATTTGACTTTTTTGAGAGCAAAAATTGAACCCAAAATCTTCGGGACCAGGGCTTGCGACTTGACTCTTTGGAACAAAAATGAACCCAAAATCTTAGGGACCAGGGCTTGTGATTTGACTTTTTGGGAGCAAAAATGAACCAAAATTCTTAGGGAGCAGGGCTTGCGATTTGACTTTTTGAAGCAAAAATGAACCCAAAATCTTAGGGACCAGGGCAGATAGGAGGGCCTCTGGGCCTTTGCTTCCCACCGCAACCCCGGAATAGGAGGGCCTCTGGGCCTTTGCTTCCCACGGCAGCCCAAAAAGTCCTAAGCGATAGGATGGCCTCTTGGCCTTTGCTTCCCACCGCAGCCCCAAAAAATCCCAAGGGATAGGAAAGCCTCCGGGCCTTTGCTCCGCAGCCCAAAAAAAAACCTGCGCGATAGGATGGCCTCATTCGCCTTTGATTCCCACCGCAGCCCCAAGAATCGCAAGGGATAGGAGGGCCTCTAAAGGCCCCAGGCCGGGTCCCCAAACCATTCAAACTATTCGAATCACCCTCCCAATACTAAATTACGCGCCCGGGCCTCCCCCGAATACTAAATTACGAGCCCGGGCCTCCCCCCAATACTAAATTACGAGCCCGGGCTCGAAATTTAGTATTGGGGGGAGGCCCGGGCGTTTCCATTTCAACCATTTTTTGTCATTTTAAAATAGCAAAAAATGGTTGAAATGGAAATCGGGCCTTGGGGGAAAAGCCCCAAGCAATTAAAATGGTTGAAATGGTTGAAATGGTTGAAATGGAAAAGGCTTTTCCATTTCAACCATTTTTTACCATTGTAAAATGGAAAAAATGATCGGGCCTGGGGGGAAAAGCCCCAAGCAATTGAAATGGTTGAAATGGTTGAAACGGTTGAAATGGTTGAAATGGTTGAAATGGTTGAAATGGTTGAAATGGTTGAAATGGTTGAAATGGAAAAGGCTTTTCCATTTCAACCATTTTTTCCCATTTTGAAATGGAAAAAATGGTTGAAATGGAAAAGCCTTTTCCATTTCAACCATTTTTTTCCATTTCAAAATGGCAAAAAATGGTTGAAATGGAGAATCGGGCCTTGGGGGAAAGGCCCCAAGCAATTGAAATGGTTGAAATGGTTGAAATGGTTGAAATGGTTGAAATGGAAAAGCCTTTTCCATTTCAACCATTTTTTGCCATTTTAAAATGGAAAAAATGGTTGAAATGGAAAATCGGGCCTGGGGGGAAAAGCCCCAAGCAATTGAAATGGTTGAAATGGTTGAAATGGTTGAAATGGTTGAAATGGAAAAGGCTTTTCCATTTCAACCATTTTTTCCCATTTTGAAATGGAAAAAATGGTTGAAATGGAAAAGCCTTTTCCATTTCAACCATTTTTTTCCATTTCAAAATGGCAAAAAATGGTTGAAATGGAGAATCGGGCCTTGGGGGAAAGGCCCCAAGCAATTGAAATGGTTGAAATGGTTGAAATGGTTGAAATGGTTGAAATGGTTGAAATGGAAAAGGCTTTTCCATTTCAACCATTTCTTTCCATTTCAAAATGGTAAAAAATGATGGAAATGGAAAAGCCTTTTCCATTTTTAGCATTTTTCCCATTTTGTTTCCATTTCAACCATTTTCTCCCATTTCAAAATGGTAAAAAATGGTTGAAATGGAAAAGGCTTTTCCATTTCACCCATTTCAACCATTTCAATTGCTTGGGGCTTTTCCCCCCAGGCCCGATTTTCCATTTCAACCATTTTTTGCCATTTTGAAATGGAAAAAAATGGTTGAAATGGAAAAGGCTTTTCCATTTCAACCATTTTTTCCATTTCAAAATGGGAAAAAATGGTTGAAATGGAAAAGCCTTTTCCATTTCAACCATTTCAACCATTTCAACCATTTCAACCATTTCAATTGCTTGGGGATTTTCCCCCCAGGCCCGATTTTCCATTTCAACCATTTTTTGCCATTTTGAAATGGAAAAAAATGGTTGAAATGGAAAAGGCTTTTCCATTTCAACCATTTTTTTGCCATTTCAAAATGGGAAAAAATGGTTGAAATGGAAAAGCCTTTTCCATTTCAACCATTTCAACCATTTCAACCATTTCAATTGCTTGGGGCTTTTCCCCCCAGGCCCGATTTTCCATTTCAACCATTTTTTTCCATTTCAAAATCGGAAAAAATGGTTGGAATGGAAAAGGCTTTTCCATTTCAACCAGAGCCCTAGTACTAGTAATAGTAGTACTAGTACTAGTAGTACTAGTACTACTAGTAGTACTAGTAGTACTACTAGTACTAGTACGCGTACTAGTTCCTTTACCAGTACTAGTACTAGTACTACTAGCACTAGTACTAGTAAAGTAGTACTACTGCTACTATTAGTACTGCAATTACTGCTACTACTGCTACCCGAAAGAGAATACTCACATAGACCCTAAAGGTCCTACATACATAGGGCTTATAGGTTTGAAAGGGTTAATGGCGTTTTTGGGTTTGTAGGGTTTATAGGGTTTAGGGCTTATTGCAATTCGGCACCTTCATTATTAACTCAATTTGTACGTTGGGCCTGAGGTCTACGAAGCAAAGAGCTGCAAGCATCCGTGTTGCATATTGACCCATGGGGCCTCGGGGGTTAAGCTGCTACAACCGAACAGCAAACTGGAATCGTTCTCTCACCACTAAGTTGCAGATTAGATCTGGAAGTCTGGCGAGCTTTGACAGCTAGCGGTGCAAAGCGAAGGGGGAGTGCCGTGTATGAAGGATTGAAGGGTCAAAAGACTTTCAAGGACCTGCTGCTCAATTGCGACTCTCAAGCTTCTACGAAAGAGCCTTGAGGGGGCGCGTGGGCACCATGGACACACCCTGAACCCCTTGCCCCCATCTCCCAACCCGCTCACCTGCCCTCCAGGCCACACGTTGACCCAGAAAACGCTGGGTGCTCTCGGTGCAAGCTTAAAGCAACACTTCCTCTGCATCAGCGCGCATGAAACCGTTTTAGACCTGATAAGAGATGATAAGGAGGCACCAGTAGCACGAATGATGGTTCTATTCGGAAGTGTCGCGGAAAAGAAAGGCGAAGATGTCTCGAGTGAGAATATGTGGTAGCAAGCTTGCTGTGGCGGACTTGTTGTCAGTTTCGACTCTGCTGCGGAGACACCTTCCCGATTTGTACAACTGGGCCACCATGCCTTCTGAGCAGCGTAACTTTGACAAAGACTCATGCACTTGATTTCACATGGTAGTATTCTACAGTAAAGTAGAAAGACTACTCCAGTTCTGCGTATCCTGTACAATAGGTCGTTTTACTGTGGTATACTCCGCTGGCACTCTGGAAACTATTTCTCTTCATTGGTAGAGCCTGCAGCACTCTACACAGCTCTACTCGCTGCAGAGGCACTAGTGGGCAAATGTCGTCCGGCCCCGACTGATGAAGACTTTGCCATGTTCACCTCCATCCTCAGAGACCATCTTCCCCAGCATCGGGTCGTAAACACCTGGGTGTTTAGGCCACGGGCATGTCCGCCACTCTTCTTGAGAGAAGGAACCGAAGCATGGATGGTAACTGCTAAGAGCCCCTGTAGACTCAAGGAAGGCATCCGGAAAGCCTGGCTTCCTAGAAGGTCGCACTGAGATATCTAGCACCGTGATAGGGATGACATCATATTGAGAACCGTCAGTATCTTTGTCTAGAACATAGATACAAGCCCAAGATATCCACTAAACAACTTGCTTGTCAAGAATGTCTTCATGATTTTTTGCTCACCTCGCACGATGGCCTGGGTCATGGCCTTCGACCCAGGCCATCATGCTTGTTAGGCCTTCGACCCGGGCCATGTGTCTGTTAGGCCTTCGACCCAGGCCCCAAGGCAAACTCTAATCTAATTTTTGTAGCCTTGATCCCAGTGTCCGCTTTGGCGCTGGGGCTGACGATGCTGCTCCAGGCCCACGTCGCTTCTTTTTGGGCGGCGTCAAGAGATCAACTGTGTCATCGGGCTTGAATATGGCATAATATGGCATCACAGCGCGGTAGGTGCAGAGACTGGTGGTAGATATGGTGCCACAGTGTGATAGTCATGGGAAAGCGTGAAAGTGGTGGCTTTCGTGCATTCTTCCCCAGGTCCCCAGCGGGCGTGTTGTTCGCGAAGGCTGGCCGTCTGATGACTAAGAACTTCATCAGAGATGGCTGCGCCCCGCCAAGTAAAGTCCTCCCTGCTGGTGGCCGGCTTCGCGGTTGCATAGCCATCTCTGTGTGCAAGGTAGCTAGCTTCCTGTACTTCGTGATCCATGTACAGTCTCAGCAGTGTGGTCCGAAGCTATGGATGACAACCACATCTCTAGTCCCACCCGGGCTCCGCTCATACTTGTGGACTTGCCACCAGATCAGTCGACGCCAAGAAAAATGCCGTCTGACGTGGAAGTGTGGGGGATGTCGTACTTGCCCTTGCTAGCTAGCTACTCACTTATACTGGGGCTCTCTGCGCTCCGATTCCAACACGAGAGGTGACCGCCTCTCCCTTTAAAGAACATGGCATCCAGGACGCAGAACCGACAGTTTCGGAAACGACTTGTAGATCCTGGGTTCCGCTTTGCCACGATTCTCATTGTAGGCTTTCAGGCTTTGACCTGACTTGGACTTCGCCCTGAAAAGCGCTCGAGTGCAAAGTGTGCTTCGGGTTCTCATGCATACTATAGTTGGTCACACTGAGCTACCATACTCGTTGCCACCAAGGCACTGCCACGAAGGGCGTCCTTGATACAAGGTTGCTTGAATCTCGCTGCTGTGCCAAAGGAGACAGTTCGTGAAAGCAGTTCTGGTATGCAAAGCCTGCGTACAGTGCGTCACCGCTACGA
Source organism: Symbiodinium natans (assembly GCA_905221605.1). NCBI lineage: Eukaryota > Dinophyceae > Suessiales > Symbiodiniaceae > Symbiodinium > Symbiodinium natans. The sequence continues at coordinate 291,914 of CAJNDS010002182.1, read as the reverse complement.
GTAGCCTGGAGAACAGAATCCTTTCAAGCTGCCATGAAGAATGATTACTGTTGAAGCCAGCAGCAGTCATTTGGACCCGATGGTGAACGATGAACATTCTGATTCCAAGCAGCGCTTGCCCCACTTGGGCTCTCAAAGGCCCAGGAGCCTTATGTACTACGAGGCTCCTGTGCCTCCCGGCCCAATACGTGCCCAAGTTCTCAGCTCCAGAAGATCCCTCAAGGGCCCTAAAAGGCCCCTGAACCCAGCAGCTCCCTCTTGCTCCCTCGGATCAAGGCCCCCGGCCTTTCCGAAGCGGAGCCGGCCGTCCAAGTCCTGGCTGCTGCGGCCTTTGGTGCCAACGGGGGCGCCTGGAAGACAGTTCAGGGTTTGTAGGGTTTGTAAGGGTTTCTATGGGTTTAAATGAGTTTATATGGGCTTAGACGTGTTTATATGGGTTTACACGGGTTTACGAATATGGGTTTATAGGTTTTGAGGGCTGTAAGGTTAGATGTTAGCTAGGGCTCAGGCTGCACGGAGTGGCCAACGAACGGGGTTTCGAGGGGGTTTCGGGTATGCACACGGTATCCCAAGACTGTCTGGCCTCCACCGGATTCAGCCCGAAGCCCCTGTATCCCTCTACACCCTATAAACCCCAAACCGCCTAAACCCCAAACCCTAAACCCTAAACCCTCATATAAACCCTAAACCCGAAACCCGAAACCCTCTGATCCCAGACCCCAAAGCAGAGGAGCCTCAAACAGAAAGCTCAGGAGGCCTGGAAGGAGGAGCTTCTGCTGCAGGCGCTCGCGGCGCAGGTCCGCGAAGCGCTCCGCATACTTCTCCTGCCGAGGCTTTAGGGTTTAGGGTTTAGGGTTTCGGGTTTAGGGTTTAGGGCTTCTTGGGACTTCTGCGGTGTTCCCCTTGTGGGGGTTTTTCGGGCCTACGGTTGCACTTTCGGATTTGGTGCAGACCTTCACACTTAGCAGATGTGTCTTGCTCTCGTTCTTTCTGGTCGCGACCAGGGCGAGAACAACTTTATTCTCATCCTAAAGAAGATGCACTTCTGCAGCCTTCTCTGCGGCGTCCCAAGCGAGGATTGCTGGAGACCCAGGCAAATCAGAATAGCTGAGCTAAATTCTAACAAACCTACACCAAGCGTGAGAACAACAAGGCTTCTTGGTGCGGGATTGGTGTGCTGCCGACGTCGTGTCCTCCAAGCAAGAACAAAACTACTCTCAAGCTGCCTACGCCCTGGCTAGCAATGCCTTACTCTACACCATCTGGTAACAAGCAAGCCCCTCAGCTATCGGTACATCTGCCTGTGCCAGGCACTGGCTCCTTCCAGGGAAGTCGCTGGCGGGGAAGCGGGCTTTGGGCCGGGTCCGCACAAACGGCGCGGCAAGCGGCTGCAGCGGGCCGCGCCCGCATCAGGTCGGCCTGCACTATTTTCGATTGTAAGTGGTTGTAAGTGGTGGTTTGGGTTGTTGAGTTGGGTTGTTGCATTGGAGCTTTGGAACTTGGGGTTCGCAAGGTGAGCTGAGTAAAACGGATCTTGGGCAAGTTCTTGGCCTGTCCGGGTCTCTCCAAGCCGCAGCGGCTTCCGCAGCGCCCGAAGTTGCTATGGTAGAGGATACTCCACAATACCTGCGATGATGCGATGATGTTTTGACTCTGCCTTACGTCTGAAGCCAATGCAAACATGCAAATTTTCACAACCAAAGACGGCAGAGAGCGATGCACAGCCATTGCTGACCAGCTTATCCCTGGCCTGGGCATCTCGCTCAGCGGCAGCCCGCGCGGCACGTTCCACCCGGCTGAGGGCACATAGCTCTGTGCCTAAGCGCCACTCTTCGCATTCAATCCCAGCACAATGCACATCTCCTGACACAGGGCAGTCGGCGTTGGATCAACGACCCTTCACACGGTTGTGTTTAAGTTCCGGGCCATTGCTGGCAAAACTACACAAAAGCTCCCAGAGCTCCATTCCTGCAAGGGCGAGGGGCACACAGTTGGAAAGCATGCGCTGACTGGGGTATGTTCGGGAGCGTTCCAAAATATATTCACCTTGTTGCTTCGACAAGCGAAAAGGCAACAGCGCATGGCAAGTCTTCAGTGAAAGGTTTATAGCCACCCTTCTTTGCCCTAGTCTGAACGTTTGGTTACCCGTAAGGTCAAAACAAACCCTCCAAAAGCATGGCAGAATCAAGGAGCATGGCAGAATCAAGGAGCAAGACCCTTGACATGAAAGGCCAACAAGCCTCCAAATCCCTAAGACAACTGTCTGACCCCTACACAGTCTTTCAGAGCATGGAGAGAGAAGCTGTCCTTCCTTTTCAACTAAACCGTTGTTGACATGCTCCCCAAAACCCCACAGACAGATCTATTTCCCTCACCAGTACCCCACCCCCACCTAAAGAACCGACGGAGCCCTACTGAACCCCTCGACAGGGCGGATTTCATACTTCTTGGAGGCCTAGTGGGCACGGCACACAGCGACGTCGGAGCTCGTCGGCCTTCAGGCTGGGGTTTTGATGGGTTTGTTAGTTCTTAGGGCACCAGGTGCCTTTTTTTTTTGGGAAGGGGGGGGGGGGGGAGTTAGTTGTTGGGGCTCCAGGTTTTTCTTGGGGGGGAGGGAGGCCTGAGGGTTTCCTAGGCTAAGCTGAGGGTGGGCTTGGGAGTTGGCGTTTTTTCGGGTGTGGAGTTGGGTTCGGACTTCGGACATTAGATGCTGGAAGGATCCCACCTACAGAGACTCAAAGGGCTGCATTCTGGGCATTTCGGGGGCGTGTCAGAGGGAGAAGTTCGTGCATTCTAGGGTTCTGGATTCTGGGGCTTCGGGACGGGGGGGCACAGTCCGGTCCATCCGTGTAATGGGGGTGGGTTCCCTGAAACGTACCATAACGTGCTTGCGCAACGGTGGGCTGGAAACATGCCGAGCTGTCTGGATGACGGGCTGTTTCGGGACATGGAGCGAACTGGGTCAGCCCTTCGCCCGTCGCAAATCTGCCAGCAGGCTCTAAGACTTCCACGTTCTACTGCAGGAGCCAAACACCCCCCAAAGCCAACACGGCATGCCTCCACGTTCAACTCCAAGGCACCTCAACCGAAACATGCCCAGAGCGCAAGCTTAAGTTGTGGTTTTGGGTTTAGGGTTTGGGGTTTATAGGGTTTAGGGTTTAGGGATTGGGATTTTGGTTTAGGGTAGCGTGCTTTGACACTCCTACGAGCGACTTCCGTGATCACCCTGCCAGAAGCCTATGGAGTTTCTAGCTGCCTCGCTCTGTCTTGTTCAGGACTGCGACTGGTTACGTCCATGTAATTACAGTAGGCAAGGTTGCAGACAGGTTCCATTGCAGCAACGTTTGTGTAGACATCCCGGGGACCACAGCTTCGTGAACCTTACATCCCTCACCTCTGTTGCCATGAAGAAGGGGATCCTCAAGTTCACTGTTACCTTTCTCAGAGCCGCGCCCGTGTCAACGTAAACAATGTCGTACAGGTCACCAGGGTGAACAGCCTGGTCAGATGAGGACAGGCTGGCGTGTAGAAGTTGGGAAACATTACAGGGCCTGGATGACAGCCCCAATCCACATGTTGGCAAAGTCGTCAACGAGGCGATCCTCTGCAGCCAGTTGAGAGGTGGATCTAGCTTGCGCACTTTCCCATCAAAGCCCTGTCCGGTTCTTGCCAAGGATCTACCTGCTCACCAACATGCCATCTGCTGATTGGATGCGCGGGCTCCTGTCGGCAGGAGGCAAGACATGGAGTATCCAGTAGGTGCACCCGTGATCATTCTTTCAGGTTCATGGCAACAGGAACTTAAAGTCTGACAATCATTGGGGCCTCCTTTCCACCCTCGCACTTCTTTGGGGGCCAGCAACGGCCAGAGAACCGAGTGGTGGAACGTCGGTTGAAGCCCTTCAACCGCAAAAATCAGTCCCACCTTCTTAACGCACCCGAATTCCAGCGTCCAGTGTCCAGATCTGCACCGGGCAGGAGCCCAAGCCCCTCGTGCATCCGCGCACTCGCACGACGGTGCACCTACCAAACATCCAGGTGCGGGCCTTCTACGATGCCGTAGAAAGGTCCTCGTCCTTCCTCTACAGGCGGTCTGGGGATCCTCAAGTTGTCCAAAAGGGTGAAGCCTGGACCGCATCCAGGAAGAAAGTGCACAATCTGCGCCCGAAGCAAACATCTCAAGCTTCACATCACAGCCACCGTTTCGCCACAGTTGGCCTGCAAGAGTGGCACTTCAAGTTGGCTAGAGCTGGAATGGGCAACAAAGGCAACAACCTTCCTTTAAGCCTACGTCTCCTTGAAGCGCGCAGTACCCTCCTCTTTCCGGAGAGCAGCTTCGAGGTCTCATATACTAAGCGCAGGTGCTACCTGCCTTAGAATGTTGCCTTGTTACATACATGCTAAACGGCTAAACTGCGACAAGTAACGTGCCTTAGCTTCTCACGTGATCCCAACTCGAGATCCCAACATACCCCGCAGAGTCTCGGTGATGCTGGGTCCTCGAGGCTGGCGTCGCAGTTTCCAGCGTTGTCCTGACAGGATTCTGGAAGAGTGTCGCTGGGCCAGGGGGGCAGGGCTTAACAATTGTAATAGCATGCAGTTTTGAAGGGGCGAAGGGGAAGACGTTGCTCATGACTTGGGCATCATGAGCTTGCATCAGGTACCAGTGAAACACGGCAGGGAACAATTTGAGAAGACCCATGGCCTGCGCCCACTCGAGCGCCAATGGGCGTCGGATGCCCTGCCAGAGCTGAGCGGAGAGTGTTCGTGGCGCCTCGGTCAGGCTCAGAAATGAGTCAGAGGTCAGAGCCGTGATAGCCTTGGGCTCGTGGCAGCTAAGCCCTTGGCCCATAGGGGTGGCAGCAGCTGCTGCACCAACGTCACCAGCACTCGGGCCTTCAAAAAGCAACCAGCTGCAAAAACTGACAGGTTTGGAGACAACCATTAGCATCGGAGTCACCCTGGCCGTACTCACGGTGCAATTTTTTTGCAAAGAAGGAGGCCGCCTTCTTTGGAAGGTCCCCCGTTTTGAGGGACTTCAGCAGCCCCAGCGCTTCCTGTTCGGACATGGGGCGCATGCTTCGAGTGGCAATTTTAAGGATGACTAGGCCAGCTCGACATATGCCTATGCTGCCAGGTACTTTCCCTTTCTATGGTCCTATGGTGCAGTTGTGCGGTGCATGCTCCTCGGCGCAGGAACTCATGACAACAGCACACTCGGTACAAGCACCACTGCACCTTGCAAACGGCCCATCTGCTTCTCGGCACAACAGGGAACAACCGAATAACCCCGGAGGCCCGGTTTGACCCTGACACATCCTGACCCTTCTTCTCGGTAGCCCCATAGCCCATGCCTCGACTTGCGGCCGGCGCCGAGGGCTGGTGAGCGCCAAGGCCAAGTCCATGGCCAAAGTGCGCAGTCGCTGTGGTGGAGTGCCAAGGAGAATGGAAGAGCTTCGGGTTCAAGAGCTGTGGAAGGGATTTTGTTGTAGTAGGATGGATACCTTGGACACTTGGGACGCTTGAAACTTTGGAAACCGGTTCCAGTGTGTCCATCGTGCTAGCGACCTAGTGTGAACTTCGACGTACGCTTCAAAAGTCGACAGCAGCATGCGAAGAGCCCCCTTTCAATGCTGTAAACCACATCTCAAAAGCTGCCTTTTGCATACCTGCGACATACGACACACTATGAGGGTCTCCTCCGCCTCCCGAAGCTGCTGCTGCTCCAGTCGCAGGGCTTCCTCTGGGTTTTTGACCGGGGTTTTTGTGGTGAGGGCTTTACACGTGGCACGGGAGAGTGGTTGTCCTTGAATAATGGCAGAGTCTCCTCACATCCCTTTGGCAACCAGGTGCGTCACAGTTTCCAAACCTCGTTTCTGCAACGCCTGATGTAGCAGCAACGTAGCACCCCACTGTGAGACGCGAGACACAAATATTGCACCGTTACACCTAATGCCTTGGACGGGTCCTCTTCTGCTTGTCGCACTTCCTCTTCCAGCCTGTCGCATGGCTGGAGGGCTTTGTCATGTTCTCCATCATTCCGGCCCAAGTTGGTCCACTTGTCAAGGCTTTGCCAGGTTGATTCGGGTGCTTGGCCTCTGTCCCATGGCAGCTGCTGCACACAATTGTAAGTTACCAGTAGCAATACAATAAGGATCACGAGGAAGCATCATTCAGGATGCGCTTGCAGATTACTGCTACCATATCAATCCCCAGTCCAAGCGTTCTGAGCAAGGCCTCCTCATGGCCTCATCCTCTCTTCGTCGCTCCTCCTGCACAGATTTTTTCAAGATGGCTCCACGGTCTTCAGCTTAGGCTCGGCAGAATGGACAGAACACTTTTACATCTTGAGTCGCCAGGGGGGAGGGGGTCGGGAATATCCGATACAAAAGAGATGAAACACGAGAAACTCATAACAAGTCAACGGGCAGATCGGAAAACACAGGCTGGACGACTCACCAGTGACGCATGCTCAGAGAGCAGGAAGACAAAACAAACAAAGGAGCTTGTTGCCAGTTTCTGCTTGCTTTTTACCAACAGGCAGCAACGGGCGCTACTAACCGGGAGTTGACATGTCGAAAGGCCAGCGCTGTTTTGCAAGTCGGCACAGGGTCGCTACAGGACATTTGCTTCGCATTTGTAGAGGGGATCTAGGCAACCCCCTCACATCCTCTTCTCGCTTGCGCCGTTCCTTTAGTTCTTCCGCGCGTCGTTCAATCTCTGCTTGCCTGGGAGCAGTGTGGGTAAGGCACATGCATCCACCAAAGCGATGACGGAAAAGCCACCTCTGGGACATGCGCATGATTGTTCCTACACGAACAATTCCGACTTAAATTGGAACCATGATGAACCTTTGCTGAGTGCGGACTTGCCGCTCTTCCTCCTCTCGGCGACGCTGTCGTTCAGCTTCCATCTGCCAAGCTTCATGCGACCAAACAAACACTAACTCCTAAAATGAGAACTTAAGGCATCGCCGCATCGCCCCTGGAGACCGGAGATGGCTGCACTGAAAGAGAGCGATGCCATGTCCAGCTGTGAAGATTCAGCCTACGCTATGAAAGCCGGAGAACCAAGATATGTATAGGCTTGCTGCGACATGCTGCGACCTTCTTGAGCACCGGCCACCTTCGTAGCCTATTTCAACCGGCTTCTACCGCCATGCGCCACGATGCTTGTCCACCGCCTTGTCGGCCTCCTCTTTTTCCCGGCGGAGCTTTGCCATGGCTGCTGCCTGTTCCTGCGGAGGACACAACTGGCTGCTCGCTCAGGGATCTTGATCGCCGAAGCCTCCCACCCTGAAGCATTTTCACACCGGCGTCGGCCAAGACAGCAGCCGCACCGCCCGCGCTTCCCTGTTTTTTCAATTGGGGGTAGAAGAACAGAGCTTGGAACTAGAAACTGGGCCCGCTTACAGGTGCACAGCCCTTCTTGAGCGGATCGATTCTACCTATCTACAAAAACCTCTGCAAAACAGTATGGGGAGAGAAGCGCACACGACTCCACGACTTGTCCACCCCTCTCGCGGCCTCCGCGCTCCGCTGAGCAGCTTCTTCATACTCACGCTCCTGGGAGGAGCCCACGAATGGGGAACGCTGTCAAACAACCTGACCGACTTGGTCACGTCTCTAAAATGTCTTCCCTCTTGTGGGCCCTTAAAAAAAGGGCGGCCCCTCTTCTGTAGGGTACCCAAAAAGGGACCATGACTTAGAGAATTGACCATTTATCCCAGAGTCCAGCAGATGTAACTCGCGAACCGGACTTTTTCTCTGCAGATACTTGCTTTACCGACACGCCCTAAAGCTCAAAGCAGCCCCTCATGGATACATATATATATATATCTATCTATACATATATATATATATACTACAATCATGCATAAACAGCTCTCTTCGGATTCTTCTGAACGAAAGGGAGTCCGAAATCCCTGGAGCCGCCTCCCGCTGACGCTGCTGCCATTCCCTCTCCCGGCGCTCGGCCTGTTTTGGAGGTGTGGGGGCTCTAAGGCTCAAGGTGCTTGGGAGGTTTTCCGGAAGAGTTTGGCGTAGGGCCTTGCGCTTTAGAGGGTCGAGGTGCTGAAGGGGTTTAGGGCTCATCCTTTCGGGTAAGGCCTGATATGTGGGGCTCAGGCGCATGCTTGGCCCGCGAATACCTCAAAGCTGTGACGTTGAATCCAGGTTGTCAGTGTGCCAAAGGATGATGCACCAGCGTTTGATCTGCTGATACCCAGGAGGACGCAGGATGACTCAGGGAATATGAGGCTTCTCAGCTGAAGTGGGAAGGGCATCCACTGAAGATAACAGGGTTCTAGATCAAGAGCCACACCAGCCGCTCAGTGACACAAGGAACCTGAGGTGCTCTGCCTGCCAGAACTCCAGAGTTTCCCGGGCCTCTTCGGCTTTACGTCTCTTCTCTGCCTGGGCACTCGGGGCACTCGGCGCTGTGGCAAGGTCTACAGCTGACTACCTATGAGAGCGTCACATAAAGCACAACCCATCCCAACCCATCCCTTACAAAGCCTCGTGTGGCCGGATTCACTGAAGACGCTGCCGCGCCTCCATCTTCACTTCTCGCTCTGCACGCTCTCGCTCCTGGCGCAGCCTGAGACCCCGGGCTTTGGCCGCAGTGAAGGGCCCTCATGAGCACCCACGACTCAATCACAAGCAAGCGGACAGACTTACAAGATACGAGAGGCGGAACGACCTGAGTCACAACACGCAGGGCGAGTGCTCCATGGCAACTTGGTGATGGACTCTCAGGATCGTCTTAGGAACTGCACCATTTTCGATTCTAATCTTAGATGCCATGCATAGCGATGTTCTGGGAGGCTGGCCGCTCGGCTTCTGCCTTCTCCTCGCAGTTTGGGCAGGAAAGACTGTCAGGGCTGAAATGGCTGAACTAGTAGGCTAGAGCAGCTAGACCGCACGACGCGCAAAGCTGTGCACCAACCGAACGGACTGCAATGAAATCTGAATGACAGTGTCGGAGAATGTCTTTGCCTTGCTGCAGATTCTAGGAGCCTTTTTAGGGGTGTCACCATCTTCATCGAATCGACGCAATCAATTCCGAGCAGACCCCAGTTGCCCCAATCTGCTGCCACCGGCTGAGCACAATCACCTGGACTTCACAAACAAGCTTACCATTGCTGGACGCGTCCTCGGCCTGCTGCCGCTGATATTCGAGCAGCCAGGCATAGGCCTTCAAAGCAGTGATTCCTGTGTTTTCGACTTCTGGCCATGTGAGATGGCCCCTGAACCACAAGATACGGCGCATACAGGAGCCGAATGAAATCTAGGAGTTGCGTACTTTCAAGCTCTCCCGCAGTCCACCTTCCGCGCGCCCAGCCCCAGATGATTCATAAGTCTGGCCACTTTGAGAGTTGCCGAGCCACGGTGCCATTAATGACACACACTCTCTCCACGGAGTGCTCAGCTGAAGAGAGCAGCTTGGGGAGCTGTTTGGAAGCTGCTTGCAAGTTGAGCACGCATCGGGTCCAGGAATAGTCTGAGCAGCGCCAGCCGTCCAGGCCACAAAAGGTTCACCCCTTCTTGATAAAGGTTCCCGGAATTATCAGCCGAAGGCCACCGGCCTGGAGTCCTTGAACGCTAAGGCCTGAAGCTTCAAGCATGAAACTTCACCTTCCACCTTCAGATTCCCAAGAATTTCTGGATCCGGCTTTGATGGCTACATTTCTTTTCGAACCCATCTACGAAACAAGGCCCCAAGCAATTTTCCAAAGGGGTAGCCCTAAACCCTAAACCCTAAACGCACTTTAGTAATTATGCCGTACGGGTTCTCCGGAGAAATCTTAGAGCCTGGAGGGAGCCACTAAAAGGAGAAGATTAGAAGGCCTGGACCCTTCAGCTGCAGCTCTTAGGCCTGAAGCTTCAGGGCCTCAGGCCCCTTAGCCCTAAACGCTCGAGGCCTGAAGTTCAGGCCCCTGAATCAGATTATTCAGCCGTTGGCTCGTTGGAGGATGTTTGTCCTTTGGGGCGGGAGGGGCGGGGATTACCCCCGCCCTGCAACTCCCACGACTCTTGCCTTCTCCTTCTTCTCCCGCTCGGCTTTCTCTTCTGGACCTCAACCATGGCGCGCAACCCATGACATGTGGGCCCCCAGACTCAAACCATCATGCGAGAAGCTGGCTTTGACTCGATTCAACTCCGACCCCAGCGGTTTTCAGATGAACCTCAGGCTGCCACTTTCAACTTTTGTTGCAGCCTTCTCCGCAGACGCCTGGCACACTTCTGCTCACTGAAACGGAAGGAGGCCGAGGGATTGCTGTGTCATCTGGTGGTTGTTCCAAATCAGGGCCCCCCCTATCCAAAAAGTCATTTTCTGATAGGGCTCCTTGTGAACATGCCGCCCTTGTTCGAACACCTGGGTGTATTCGCCGATGCCTGCCTGGGCGGCTTTCACCGCGCCCTGCATCATGACCTGCGTCCACAGCCCATCACTAACACATACTAACACCAAGCGTAGGCTGGAATCACCAAGAAAATCGGGGGCCCCAATGCACAGCGGCAGTTCAGAGGGTGCACCCTTGGCTCATTCCCCTCATTTTTTTTGCAGGAAGCGGATAAGAAAGGGGCAGGCAACTCCGATGTCTCTTCACGTCTCTTCTGTTTTTCCGTCGTCGGCCCGAGCAGTTCGCTTCTCTGGCAATTTGGCAGCATGTTAGGCCGAGAGCTCGATGGCAGCCCAATTGCAAGCTGCTTAACAGTCAGGTCCGCACAAAGTTGCTCCGGCCAGCTAATTGTGGGCTGTGCTCCGTAAACAAATTCTGGAGGGCATTGCCGTGGCTGCGAAGATTTTTCAAAGAAGGCAAAGGCCTTCACACAGATACCAGTGGACTGCTTATGGCCTTGCACGGCGCAAAACCAGTGTCTTGAAGCCCCAATTCCCTTACTCCTGCTGAGGCTGGCTGTCAATGTCTCTGACACGGACACGGGGCCAGCGCAGCTCGATATTCAGCGGGTGTCCACCACATCTGAGAGTCACAGCCTAAAAATCGAAGTAGTCATGACTTTTTCAAACAAACGCCTCTGCAGCGATACAGAATTCAAGGGTACTGACAGCATGCGCCATGGCAATCAGACGTTAAGCGGAAGGGCACCACGCGCGTGCGAAACTGAACCGAGAACCAACCTGCTGCATCAGCAAATTCCCAGAGCAGGAGATGTTTCCATGCTCGAATTCCGACAAGAGCTGCCCGGTTTTCGCGCAGGCCCCACTAGCTGAAGAAATGCAAAAAGCGCAGTCAGATGTACGAAAGGTTCTCCTAAGACCGGACAGCCCCAAAGTGTCCTTCGCGTGAATCTCTGAGCGATCTGTCCAGGCTGAGACAAGCCTCTCAAAGACCTCGGTCTCATGTCCCCAAGCAGGCCCAAACCCAAATGAAGCCCAAATCCGACGCCACGATATGGGTCCTAGCCTCGTGTTTCAAGACGGCTCGAATGGAACTACTTGTTTCATTGACCAACCAGCCACACACAGAGACAAACAGAGACACAGAGGCACAAGAGTCTGGCTGCATTGGGCCCACTAGGCCTGAAGGCCCTGCAATTCCAAAATTTCCGCAACTGCGACATACATACATAGAGACATACAGACACAGCAACACATCAGCAACAGTGAGCAGTAACAACAACAACGTCAGTACAGTTACAAATACTAATTATTCATAACGAAAACGACAGCATTCAATAGCGGCGGTAGAGTCCGGGTAGAGCCCGGTGACTAGAGTATTAGTAGAGTCGAGAAGTGAGTCGAATTTAAAAAAATTAAATTTAGACAGGCCGCTCTGGAGCCTGGCCGCCCGGCCCAAAACAAAAAACTAACAGTTAACAACATTCCCAAAGCCAATTCGCCCCAAAAAACTTGCCAAAAACAGGCCAAACCGAACCGGCCCAAACCCAAAATTTCCAAAATGTGACATTCCTTGATCGTTCCGACATTAGCAAGGTCCAGCAAGGTAGCAAAACACATTCCTCGAAAGACCAAAGACTCCAAACTCCAAAGCCCGAAGGTGTGAGACATGTGACGCGGTGTTGCCAGCGCCGTTGTTTAGATATTTCTATTTTTTATGCTCTTTCTATTTGTTTTCCAATATTTTCTAGCCATGCTTCAGTCGAGTTTCTTCGATTTTCTCCTCATTTTCTGCCTATTTGGTTTATCAGTCAATCTGCGCCTATTTTCCCATTTGCGGCTCTAACACAGTGTCCATTGTTCAATGTGTATGTTCCCCTATTGTGTTTCAATTTTTGCTTCTGTTTGTGGTTCTATGTTTGGGCCATTTTGGGGCATGTACAACATAATCCAGGCTGATATGTGATTCAGCCTCATAACATAGGAACCCCCCTTGCAGGCAAAGACTGCTGACGTGGACTTTCAAGGAGCTCTGGCAACATTTCCCCCCTCGGGCCCACGCGCATCATGGACCTGGATTCAGGCTTGAAGTCCATGGGGCGAAGCTCCTGCAAGGTCTGCACTGACTCCGAAAACTCAGGGGCTTCAGCCTTCAGCTGCGAGTTTTTTGGTGCAGGGAAAGGGTGGGGAGGGGGGGGGGTGCGTTGCAGGGCTCCAGGGTTCCTGGACTGGAGCGGCCTCGTGCGCATCCAGGATCTGAACGACGCCGCAGTCGCTCGCATCCGCAAGCCCTCAGCTCGGGTCAACAACCATCAAAGAGGCCAAACATGAAGCCACGAAGCCCACGAAGCAATGAAGGTCTGCGCTCACTTGGTTCCGCGCGGGCCACGGACTCCGAGCAGTCAGAGATGCGATTCACCTAGAAAGCAGCCAGCGAACTCGAAGCCTCTAAGCTGACCTACAAGCTCTTAGGTGGCCTGCTTGCGAAGGGGGGCTTGCGGCAAAGAGACTGGCAGTTTCTACAAACTCCTGTTTTTGTTGCAAACGGCACCTGGACCTGGCTAATCTGGACTTTCATGTCGCAGCCATCTGTTCAGAGACCAGAAACCTCGAGGCCCCGAGGTCCGAAACCACCTGAGAATACCAGCATCGTAGCCCCTTGAACCTTACTGCCTTACTAAGCCTTACATCTCGATTCCGCTCCGGACTCTGCAACAGCTCTCAGCACCGGACAAGGTCCCGCAGAGACCCGGCAAGGCCATAGACCCAGCGGGGCACCGCGCCGGCGCCCAGCCGCCTTTATGACAGTATCCTATTCTCATATCACTAGATCATTTTTATTATGATCGTAATCTAGTCTGACAATAATACTTATAATAATAATTGTAATGATGATAATAATACTGATACTAATACTAATACTAATCATAATCAGAAGAGTGATACTACTAATAATAATAATAAGAAGAATAATAATAATCGTAATAGTAATAATTCTAGCAATAATGATAACGATGATAATAATGATAAGGATGATGATGATACTGATAATGATAATGATAATGATAACAATCACAACAAGAAGAAGGAGAATACTTGCTAAACATCGTGCCGGGAGATGATGGGAGGCGGGGACTCTCCTCTCACCGACGCCCATGGCCAATGCTTCTCTCCAACCCAAGGCATGGCCCTGCACATACTGTGCGTAAAGTACAACATCAGATAGTATAATATAGTATAGTATAGGATAATATAGGAAAATATAGGATCATATAGTATAATATTGTATAGTTTACGATAAGTACAAAAACCCCATACGTACTATGATATAATGGAATAGAATTGTTGGACCCCTCTCTGCGGTTGCCCAAAACATCTTGCCAAGTCGCTCGCTCAGGGCTGCAGAGAAGTGGATGCAGTTCCTCGGGATGTGGCAGAGGATGGTTCGGAAGCCAAAGGTCGCATGAGTTGCTTCATCCATAGGTCCAACTGGCAACAGCAAAACACCCGCAAATCCGAAGTCTCACTTTGAAGGTCCATTCTGGAACTCTAAACGCACACTGTCCAGGCTCCGAGTGATTGGGCCATAGCTCCTGCCAGGCCATTCCTGACAGAGACCGAGGACATGCGATGCGGTGCATGTGCCTGTGGCGCAAGGACTGTCACCTCGGACAGGCCTTCTTCATCTCCTTCATGATCCTCTTCAGCTCCTTGCAGTCCACTGTGGTGTGGCCCAACAGAAGCGACTCACGATACCTGGGGCCCACTTTCAGCTGCAACGGAGGTTTCTCGCAAGGCTGCCGGCCAACTGGCCACTGGCGCTGTGTCGCGTACGTAGGTATGCTAGCAGCATCGCGGGACAACCATCAAATCATGCCTCCCGAGAGCCAGTATCACTGATCCTCTTCGCTTCGCTCGTGGCGCAAAGAACGGGTTGCATGTCCATTGAAAATGGCAGGTGCTGATGCATGGACTTTTCGTTCGCGCTTTTGTTTCGAGGGAATGTGCACGCGGGCCGCTGCGCGATCTTGTTGTCATGTACCCACCCCCACCTCCAGCATCGCTTGGGAAATCGATCTGACTTTTGCGCGAGCTTTCAAAGCGCAATGAACTGCGGACCTTCAAAAATCTGTCTTGTGGGAGTTCGCGGCGTCCTGTGTCATCCATCTACACATGCGCAAGGCCCCGAGCATGCAAGGCACGTTGTGGGGAAGCGCTTCTTGCAGCCTGGCCACACATGGGCTGCGTTGCCTCTGGGAGCACAGGCATAGACGCCGCTGCCCCGTTCACGCAGTCCAAAGCTGTACTCGTAGCCATGGACCTCTGGCTCTGAGGAAAAGGACCCTTGAGTTTGCCGGGACCCATCGATGCATCTTCCACACTGCACACGGGTTTTAGCCTGGGGCTCATAAAATTGGAATCTGCAAGGCGTGCTGCGGGCAGATTCTCTGTCCCTGAACTTCGAATTCGATTCCCCTTGCCTCGATGCCCGCATGAAAAAGACCGCCGCCTCGAGGGGAAATCCAAAAACGGGTGAAAGTTGAGCCCCCCAAGCTGCCGGCTCACTTCATTGCGCTTTTGTCTCATTACTTTAGCATCCCGTATTGCTGATATGACGACTACAAACATGAATCCCCTGCGCGCCTGTGCGGAGCAGCGCCGAGTTGAGAACGGGGAGGTGGAACGAGGCTGTGAGGTCGTAAACATGAAGCCAAACTGCCTGGCCGAAGATCACCTCCTGCATGATATTGGCTTGCAATGGCTTGTGGACCTCTGGCTTTCCTATAGGATGAGCTGCAAGACGCTTGCAGACCGACCCTTCCTCCACATCTTCCAACATCTTCCACTATCCAGCTGCAGTCGTCCTCATCGGGCCCTATTCACCTGACAGGTACCTTGAAAGACCATCCCTGAACCTCGTTTTGAGCCCCCAAGTGATCCTCCTCTTCTTGGAAGTGCGGTTCGTGCTGGGAGAAGCTGGCAGCTTGCTCGGGCTCAGGAGGAGCCTCGGAACCTCAGACACCGGGAGTCTCAGTACAGCTTGAGACCTTTTTGCGGCCGGTTTTCAGGTAGAACTCTTACATTTTAGAGGTTTTGGGGATGAAGAGCGCTGCTGGTGATTGGGCTTTGGGTGGTTTTGAGACTTTAATCACAGGGGGGGAAATGTATCGCAGCTCTTCGAAGATCCCGTTCCTCGAAGTTTGGCAATGGCAAAATGTCAAAACGGGCAGCGAACCTGTGCGTGACGTGACGTACAAATCAATGGCGCAGGAACGCCATGTTGTCGGGGACACTCCATATGACAACTCTAGCGCCGCCTCAGAGGCACTACAAGCCCACGGAATCCCAGGGAGCTGGATGCAGCTGGAAAACTGAGCTCCATGGCTGCCAGCGGGACCAGGGTTTTGCAGGCCTCGCTATCGAGATCGTCCTTCAGCAGATGAGCGGGAATCAGGGTTTGCCATTCGGGAGCGTCTGGCGGCGCAGCATCGCTGGACTCCGGCGAAGGAACCTGCGTGTTCCATTGGCTTGTTTCGGGACCTTTTGCCCCCGACATATCCAGAGGCGGGAGAAGGAACGCAGAACAGGCAACACCTTGTTGGATCCTAGGCTTGAGCCGCGATCAAGCAGGGACTCAAGGAGATCAAGGGCGAGGCCAAGCTGCTGAAACTGACAGCAGCTCAGAGTCGCTCAGGGTCATGAATATAACATAATGAGAATAGAATGCTGTAAACATGTAATGATGTAATACTTATGCAATACTAACATGCTACTAATGTAGTACAAAGTAGTACGAATATAATTCTAGTATGTTGCTACATTATGGCAAGCATCATATCTTAGAATATAAAGAATATCGTCCAAAAGCTCCGCAAGATCAGTTAGGATGCAGCACGGCCACCAGCAAAGAATGCACACTGTGCAAACAAAGCAGTTTTGAAAACAAAACAAGGTCCAACTCTATCACGGTGATACACCCTGCGCTCCCCCCAAAACATGGCCAGCGTTAAGCTTCTGAAGGCATGACGCTCGTGGAATGCTGATGACGACTGCACACAACCAAGCACGGCCTGGTCGGGGTTGACAGGTTCCGCCATCGCGCTCACGACCTGGCCAACGCCCGGCTGTTCCGACTCTTCATTCTTGTCAAAGCCTACAGTACCCCTGGATGCTCGTTAGGCCATGAACCCTGTAAGCCTGAACCCGAAACCCCCTAACACATTCCCAAGTCTTCAATTATGAACCCCTAAACCATGAAACCCCTAACCCTCCAAAGGCTCGGCCCCCAATCCGGGTAGCTCGCCTTGGCCAAGGCCTCTGCCTCCTCCGCGGCCGCTCGCCGCGCCTCCTCTGCCGCCTGCGAGTCCACGTGGCCCTATATACTCTAATGATAACAACAGGATAGTACTAAAATACCGAATGTTAGCATACTAGAGTACTAGAATGCTAGAATACTAGACATACACTAGACATACGAACAATGAAATAGTTAAGTAGTATAAGGAGCCCAGGCTCCAAGGGCTTGAGATGCGTTGTTCACTTGGGGAAGGACCACAGGTTGCAAGAGGCCCATGGAAGTTGAGCTCCCGTGGAAGTTCTCAGGGCATGAACGACAATTTCTCGGGGCTCCTTAGGCTCAAGGGCTCTTGGCGTTCATGGCATACTTGCATGCAGTTCGGACGGACAATTAAGCCGAGGGGCACACTGGCCACAGGTATTCTTGCTCAGTAAACTTTCTGATGCCTTTACTACCGAGATATTCTTGCGCCATGCTTCTGGAGCTTGGAGCCACCCCCGAGTTCACACTGGAGCATCAGTCGGCATAAGTGCGTGCCTCCTGCGCATCGACCTGCGCCTGTCGCCTTAGGAAAAGGAAAGCTACCTCCGAGGGCCGGTACACGAGGCCGAAGCTGGAGGTGTAAGGCATGGTGTGAAGTTCTTAACTTCTTGAGGGGATCTCTTCGGGTCACTGGTCGTTCTGCTGACATTGTGCCATGGAGTGTTTCATGGTCGCCGCGGGCTAGCTTAGGCCTCCGGATTCTGAGCTTCCGGCCGTGCTTCAGCTTCCAGCCGGCACCTGCGAGGGAGCTTAGCACGAAGTGTCCCTGCAACCTTTCAAAATCAGCCCCATACAACTTTCCGCCCCATCTTCGGATGCCTTAGGTGAGGTGCGCAGGAGCCTAGCGTTCAGGTCCAAGATGTCACCCTACCCTCTGGAAGAACATGAGAGGAAGCTAAACACCCATGACGGTGATGGGGTATGCTCAGACGAGGGTTTTGGAGGTCTCTGACCGTGCCTCTCCCTCTCCTGCTGAAGACGTCGTTCCCGCTGCTCGCGAAGGAGCCTTGGGTTTGGAGCTGGGGCCTATTATCCAAGGCATGAGAACAGTAGGGATCGTTCTTGTGTCTTTGGGGCGCGAGGCTTAATACTTCTGATACATGTTCAGGATGTGAAGCACTTGAGTTGGCTCCTCTCGGAACGGTTTGGCTTCATGTCGTGTATCTGTCTCAGGACACATCTTTCCACGTTGCACTGCGACTGGATTTACCTTCAGCAAATGTTACTGTAAGCCCGTGTAGGCAAGAGTTCGTGGGATATGCTTATTGACATGTCCAGGCAGCTCGAAGTTGATCTCTGCTGCAGGGGCATCGCCGATGAGCAGCACTTTCCTGCAAGCTTCAAAGACTTGAAGAGGCTCAGGTCAACAATGGTCAACAGCTTCGGAGTCGGGAGTCTGGCACAGGAAACGCCATTGAGGCTTGCACTGAAGCATCGGGTCCGCAGCCCATCCATGTTGGTAGAGCTCGCGCCTCTTTGCAAATGCGCTAAGTCACGAAGCGCGCATTCACTGTTGGAGCGGAGAAAATAGGGCTGAAACCTGTAACTTTGATGACAGTAACTTTGGCCCTGCGTACGCAGGAGGTCGTGTCATCATACATGTCAGCAGCAGACGAGCCCTTTCCACTGATCGTTGGAGCCTTGCCTTGACACGTTCATGGGACGTGCTTTCCCTTGCTGCCATGACCCTCGAACGCGCTGAGAGTCCCGGCACACCCACGACGATGATGTCTGCAGCGGTTCCACGTAGCGCGGCGGACGGTGGCGATATCTGGAAGGAGCTGCATTCACGGCCACACAGGACCCATAGGACCCCCAGCTGTCCCCGGGCATGGCATGGATATGTGGCGGCATGAGTCAAAATAGGTTCCAAACATTTAGCAGATCCTTGCTCCAAGCGCTTAAACTGCGAGCCCGACCCGCGCTGCATTTGTGTAGCCCTCCACGGCCTGCAGGACTTCAGGGAGTCGACTCAGGTGCATTACAGGCCTCTTCGCCCGACTGAGAGCCGAGGGTTTGCTAAATCAAGCCCTGGGATGTAGGTTACCCTACATCAACTTCAGCAGAAATCAGGGCACGTGCGCGACATGCAACATGGCGAATCTCAGACCCTCCTCACCCATAACCTGCGGGCCTGCAACGAAAGCATGCGGTGTGTTCTACGCTTGCTGCTGTAGAAATGATGGTGTGTTCTACGCTTGCTGCTCTAGAAAAAATCATCCCAGTTAGTTCTCTAGCAAGAAGACTTCAAACTCATGCATGCAGCACAGAAGCAACCTCCAACAAAAGTGGGACACGAGCGTGAGACAGCATCGAAGACAAGAGCGTCTTGACGGTCTTTACTGACCAATATCGCAGTCTGCCGGAGATTATCTCACATCCCTAGGACCTAGGCCGCAGCAGCGGACACGCGTTGGGCCTTCGGGTTTGGGAGTGGGGTCCGAATGCAGCTTGGAGCAAAATATGACAGACCCATGGTTCGCGACTCATTCTCATTCTGACACCAAATGAGGCGCTCATGAAGCATCGTGAAACCGTGGGAATGTCGTAGTATGTAGCTGGCTCTGTTGCTTTGAAATGCTTCTGTTTTATCCCAGGCTCTTCCCACTATTCTTAAGCTTTACAGGACGTCAGGCACTTCAGTGACATATGTTCTACTGTAGTGGTCAGAACATCTCCGAAGCACGCCCCAAGAGCCTGCTTCACAATGCTGGGGCCAAAGTGATCCTGGTTCACGTACAACACCTGACGCGGAAACAGAATTCCGAAACCCTGCAAAGAACTCCACCACTGCCAGCTACATGGAAATTAAGCAAGCATTCGCATACGGTAATCCTGTGCTATGATGCTGCATGCTAGAAGTACTAATCGTTACTAACCGTGGCACCTACTAAGCGGCCCTTCTGACCTCTGTCAAGGCCGCTGCTTGTGGCAGTTTGAAGGGCAGCTGCACTGCTGCGAAGTGGGCAGCAATTACTTGGCGACCCGGCTCGTGAGACAGACATGCCCTCCGGAATTCGAAGAGCGATGGAGGAGCAGCCATCACCTGGGATCATGATCGTTGCACAGGAAGAGAATCAGCACGTGACGGAGACGCCACCCGCACAGTGTCCTGTTCTTGCATTGCAAAAAAACCTCCACTTCGTCTCACTTCGTGCCGGCGGGGGCTGACCATTAGGACCCCTGACTGCCTTGCTGCTCCACAGTCTCTACAGGGTTCCAGGAGAACGGCCGAGGTCCAGGCTGGCATCCTTGCTTCCATTGGGGTGGAAGATGATCCTCAGCATCGAAAGAGAGCACAGCGGAGGCAGGCTGCCTTTTGCGCAGGCTTCATGTCCCCAGGAATCTTTGCAGCTACCCTGTCCCCTTGCAAAGGATGGGTAGATGCGAGACGTTTCGTAGCCTGTCTTTGAGGCTTTACAACATTCCAGAAGTGAAACCGGCACTTGCTTTGGAGCCGACTGTCTAAACCGGATGTCAGCTCTTGAGCTGGCAAAAGATGCAGTCCCCGCAGGAGACTGGCACCAGAACATTCAGAAGCTCTGCAGCACGGAGATTCGCCCAATCCCAGCCCAATGATTCTTCGAGGCGCGAAGGCTGCTTGACGTGATCCCAGTTCGATCGTCCTCTGCGCGAATGCGCGTGCAGCCGAACCAAACAGTCCAGCGTTCTCTGGTCATGATTCCGATTTACCATGACCCCGTGAACGCCGATGCATGCCGTCGGACAAGTCCACAAGGTCAGGAACGGCTCCGCCGTCTCTGGAACGCGTGCTTCACAGCAATCCGAAACCCAGACGGCAATCTCTGGCCAGATCGATCGCGGCATGGCTGTCGGCTGCGTTCAGCACATCGAACCGCACCCTCCGTAGACACCAGCTTGCAGTCGAGAGGGTCGGAACATAGAAGTCCACTCTGCACAGGGTCCAGAGCCAGATTTGTCCAGAAGCCTGTCTTGCAGATTTAGGCCACATCGTACATGAAGTCCACCAGCGCTTGCCGGGTCTCCTCAGACATCTTCAGCGATCGGTCGTTCAGTGCCGTGCTGAGCTCATCCTGAGCGAACGATGCAACTTCTCTTCACGAAACACTTGTTGTCCAGGCTACAAGAAGGCCCCAAACTGAAAATGACGACGAAGCAGATCCTCTAGAAGGGGGACATTTCAGGAAACCTAAACTCGGCCCGGGCACGGCGGAGAGCACGCCATCTCCTGCCCGATGCATGCTGCACAACAACTGAAGAAAAGCGAAATTCTCGAAAGTCGCCGAAGGTTACACCCTGACGCCTGACGTGTCGAGCTTGCTAAAGATCTGCTCCAGAACTGCCAGTTGATCTGACGGGAGGCCCTCCTGAGCAGGATTTCGCAATCAACGTGGAGAAGCTCATGTGCACCAAGCAAGCCTGCCGACCCCTACAGACCGCATGATCACCGACGCCCAGCTGTCCTCAATGAAAAACTCCATCCATTCCTCTTTCGTGTACCCATCTTCCTCACCACATTCTGACATAGCGATGCCAGGACATCACCAACACAGCCAAGCGCGTGCCCTCAGATGCCTCGATGGCATCTGCGGGCGCTTCCTCCAGGCCAGGCTGGCTGTCCTGGGCAATCTCCACGCCCAAGGTGCATTGATAGTGCTAAGCCCATTCACGCAGCACATATATGCTTCAAACATGTTTTGTCACAGCTTTGTCTAAACATGTAGGTCTAGCGTGAGGGTATTGGACATTGGTGCTATTCAAAATAACTCTAGCTGGTTCCCGGCACATTGGCAGCATCCTTGGAAAGGAAAGCAGAAAGGTCATCGCTCGTCTCCGACATGCATGACGAATGCATCTTCGTCAGTTTCTCCTTATTATCGTATACGGCTTTGATCGTAACCTTTGTGCAGTCCAAATACAAGTCGCCAGACCTTTGCCAGGCCTTCTGATATGAAACTTATCGTGAGACTTCAAGTTATCATATCGTGAAGAAGGTGTGATGTGATAACCTGGCGTGTCGACCTCGAGGCACCATTCTGAGAATAACTGTGTCCGTGTTTTGCTAAGAAGAAGTACGATACGCTGCTCTATCTCCTTATCGTCCCATCTGAATATGATAACTTATGGTCCGTTCTTCTTGAGGCACCCAACGTATGATGGCTAGAAGTGCAGATTTGGTGTTACCAGGCAAGCAGCTGCTTCTTGATGCTGCGCAACCGCTTCTGCTGGTGGAGGCTCTTCCTGCGAACGGGCACATGGCCACATCAGCCGACGTGCAGTTTGGGTCAAAACTCTCAACCCCAGCATCTCCACTACCATCTCTTCATCCCAGGACTACGCAGCTCCAATGGCAGGGGCTCTCTTGATGAACTCACGGTGTTTTACAATACAGTGGATCGTCGATTGATTCTCGTGGGCCTCCTGCCACTTCTCGGGATCGGATCGACGAGGCGCCTCCTCCGGGCCAGCTCGACGGCTTCATGGCTTTACAGTGACAGGGAGTATCTGTGCTGTAGACACAATGTCCCCAAAGCGCACCTCACATGCGAGCTGCCTACGAGAGCTGAAATCCTGAGCCCGGAGTCCCCACAAGAATCGACGAAGGCCTCGGGCCGTCGCAGCGTGCTAGACAATGCTGGCAGCTCCGGCCGAGGAGGCTCCTCCTCAGAAATAGGGCCAGGGTTGACTGTTTCTCAGCCTGGGGGTTGAGGTGGTTGAGGGTTTCCGGCTCGGAGTTCGAGATTCGACCCTTTACATATGCGCTTCCTGGGGCAAGCGAAGCCAGGGTTGGGTCAGGAGCATCTAGTTTCGGACACGAAGTGAAAGCAGAGCCCGTCATCGCCAGCAGTGCACCGCGGTCCTTGGCTTGCCCCGGACGTGGCTGCGTAGGTGGGCTCTGCCTGGGCTGAGAGTACTCTCTTTAAGTCCCCCAAATAAACACCTCGCAGGATGCCTCAAAGAGGTTTCAATGGACTTCCGTCGTTCCCGTTGTCAGAGGCGTGGCTGCATGGGCACCCCTCATGGGCACCCTTCAGACCCCTGCGGCTCAGCTGCCGCGCCGCGGCAGCTGACGGTCCGGCCACCGGAGCATGTGCTCCCTGCGCAAAAAGGCCAATCTCAAGTCGATTCCCAAGAAAAAACGACGCAGTTCAATGCAACTAACAATGCAACTAACACTTCATGCAGGACTGAGACAATTCGTGGCTGCAACCGCCGGCTGCATGGTGCAGCTGTGTCGTTTAGAACCTGCAGCTTTGTAGAACCCAGAACCTGGCGGCCACCAAACCCAAAGCCCCACAGAAATTGAGAATAATGGAATAATTCAGTGTCACCCTGTGCCAAGCCTATGCAATACCAACCCAACCTTGCCACGGGCCTCCGAATCCTAAACCTTAATTCCTAAACCCCCTGAACCACATTTCCCTGAACCCAAACCCTAAAACCCAAACCCCAAACCCAAAACCCTAAACCCCTCTGTGACCCTAAGCCACAAGGCTGAAAGGTGCAGGGCGTCCTCCATCTTCTTGAGGCGGGCTCGGCGTGCAGCGGCCTGTTTGGCTTATTTTGGCTTCCATGGGGGTTTAGGGCTTACTTGGAGGTTCAATGGTACTTATTCACCAACTATAACTGCTTAATAAGTACCATGAACCTCCAAGTAGGGGCTGCGCTGAGTCTACGGAGCTGATGGCGGTTTACGGAGATAAGCACTGAGATACGTGCTCTTGAAGGCAGTGCTGCCACCAAAACACCGAATGCAACAGGCCACAAGCAGGAAACATACATACATACATACATACATACATACATACATACATACATACATACATACATACATACATACATACATACATACATACATACATACATACATACATACATACATACATACATGTATATATATATATAACAAAGAAAATGTGTCTGTCAGCATGTATGTCTACGTATGTGTGTGTGTTTTAGCGAAACTGTTCGCCCCCCCCTCCCCGACACACCCCAGATCCCAGCCGTACCTCGGCACGCTGCTCCTTTTCCTCCTCTTCCACTTCGCCGCGCTCCTGGGTGAGGCAACACCCTGTTCGAGCTCTACAGGCACCTTGTGATCTCTGAGAAGAAGAAGAGCATAGAAGAGCCCTGCACCTGTTGCAGCATCTGCTGCCCGCCATTCCTAATATAGAACTCTTGAGCTGCTTTCAACAGAGACCCCCCCCGAGCCTCGCGGCGCCTCTGTGCTGCGGCCTCAAACGCCTCTGCCTGACACTGGATTCGGGAGGCTTGCCCTGCTGGGCACGGAAAAACTGATGGCTTGTAGATTGGGCTACTCCCAGCTCCTACTACAGGTATCTCAGGGTTCTGCGTGCGCACAGGCTTCGGGCTCTGGTTGCACTCACGAGCTCGCAGCAATACCTGAAGCATGTTCGGAGACGTTAGACGTCCTTGAGAATTGTGAAGATTGGAACATCATCTTACGAGGACTCTGGGATGAAAGAATTAAAAACCAACTTCAAAAAACGAGGAGGCTCAAGCCAAAGCCGGCCGCACCTCGGATAGCGCAGCTTCGATCTCCGCCTGCAGGTCAAGTGCGCAGGCGACATATTTCCACATCTGAACCATGCTACAGGAACGAAAGCGGTGAATACTGCCGTGAGGGGTACGTCAAGCACAAGTGATCTTCTTCTCGCAAAGTACAACTTCACAGACAGGACGGCGCCTCGAGTCGCTCATCGGCCTCTGCGGCCTCCACCCGTTCAGCGCTCAACTCCTGCCTCAGGCGCACCTGACTGGGGACTGGTGTGGGGTTACAGGCTTCAAGAAAATTCATGTGTTGTCACCGGAACTTGCAGCTTTGATGAGGACTGCTGTCGCAGGAATTGCTGTGCGCTATGGTTTGTTCTACACGAGCTGTCAGGCAACGTTGCTGCCTCTGGTGAAGCTCCTTGAGTGCTTGATGAAGCGTTACGCTCGAAGTAGGAAGCAAGCATTGTCTGGGCTTACAGAAGCAGCCTCCCCGCTTCTTACAACCGGAACCCTCAACCCCAAGCTCTGCACATGAGAGCCCCGATCCCCAAACCTTGAAAGTCAAACCCCAAACAAACCAACTCTCAAACCCCACCCCCCCCCCCCAAAAAAAAAAAAAAAACCGAAGCGCCCTAAACCCTCACCAACAAAGGCACTTGAAACGGCTCTAAGCCACTAACCCTACACCCTAAGCCCTATAAACCCCAAAAAAATCCTGTAAACCCTATAAACCCTAAACCCTATAATCCCTACAAACCCTACAAACCCTATAAACCCTATAAACCCTACACCCTATAAACCCCATGAACCCCTAACCCCAAACTCCAAGTGGCGCCTGGCTCTCCTCACTGGCCCCCAGTTCCGCTGCTAGGCGCCGGTCGCGGGCTGAGGCCTCACCGAGCTCCGACTCGAACCTGACAGGGGCTTTTGAAGGGCCTTTTGAAGAAGGTTGCTTCTTAAGAACCCCTCCTTTAAAGAGGGTTCTTAAGAACCCTCTTTTAAAACCTTCTTCTGTTTCTAAAATCCCTCTTGGGCTTTGGGCTCTTTTGAAGGGCCTTTTGAAAATTGCTTCGGGTTCCTGAAGGGTTTTCTTTTGCGGTTTGTTGAGGGGTTTGTTGAAGGGTTTTTTGAAGGGTTTTTTGAAGGGTGCTTCGGGCTCTTCAGGGGTTTCTTTTGCGGTGTTTTTAAAGGGTTTCTAAAAGGGTTCTTAAAGGGTGCTGAGGGGTTTTGGGGGGTTTTGGGGGGTTTTGGGGGGGGTTCTTTTATGGCCTTTGTCAGGGTTGTGAGGGGGGGGCTTTTAGGGGTTGAGGGTTTTATGAAGCGGTCTTCGGACGATAGGGGTGGGAAATGAGTGATCCTAAACATGGGGTGTGCATATATATATATAAGGGTCAAGCAGGCCAACTAAGATATCAGCAAAAGGCATCTAAGATATCAAGTTGGGGTGCCCTAAACTCTAAACTCTAAACCCTAAAACCTCATATGCGTCGCGCCTTTTCTGCATCCGCACTGCTGCCATCCTGAATCATCCACACTGTTGCTGAATCATGTTCACCAGTCCTGCAGCACTGCAGTCCTCAAGCATTGAGGACCACAAAATGTTGTCAGGGAGTCAGGACTGTTCACCAGTCCTGCAGCACTGCAGTCTTGAAGCATTGGGGACCATAAAATGAATTAAAATTATTTTCAGGGAGTCAGGACTGCAGGACTGCAGGACTGAAAGCAATGAATTACATGATGTTGAAAGTCAGCCACACTGACTGAAACAATCAAATTTAATTATCCGCCCTGGGAATCAGCTAGCCAGCCTGAGGCTCACTGAAACATCTTGTCGTGCAACTGCGCATAAAAGCGGACAGCACACTTGTAGTTGTAAAACTCCTTCTCCCACGTTCTCTTGCTCATTGGCTTCATCGGCTCCGGAGTGACTGGCACTGGTTCTGGTAGTGGCTGCTTCTCATCCTTGAAATGCTGAACCATGCGCTGGGTGAACTTGTGCTCCTCAGTCTTCTTCAAGCACTCGAGAACGGCAGTCCTTTTTGCATGTACTTCCTCCCGAGTCAAAAGTCTAGGGCCGTCTTTGGTGGCCATGGCAGAAGACTGTAGGGGCTGGAAGACAAAGGACTGGGCCAGAGCAGCTGCAGTCAAGTTTTGAGACACCATCCTCAACAGAGGTGGCGGCTTTTCAACTAACCCCCCAACCCTAAACCCCCAACCCTAAACCCTCAACCCTAAACCCTACCCAACTTTAACATACCTCCCAGGTCAGACACAGTCCGAACACAGTCTTACAGTCTTGCAGGCTACTTCAAAGGACTGCAGGACTGTAGGACTGCTCTGCCCTTGGGGGCAGCTCGCTGCTGCCCTGCCCTGGCCGCTGCTGTGCCCTGGCCAGCACGGCGGCGCAGAAGAAGGCCTGGGCAGGAGCAGGGTTTAGGGCTTAGGGTTTCAACTTAAAGTAGAAAAAACTTGAAAAGAGGCAGTAGCCTTCAAATGCAGGCATCCTATTTTGCGCACATTCTGACGCTCATGATGTTCTGCCCAACCACCAGACAAAATGCAGCTGGCAAACAACTTGTGGTTGAAGCTGCTGTAGTTGGTTCAAATTACTGTAAAGTCAGCCAAAACTGCAAGACTGCAAGACTGTCTACAATGAAGCAATCACATCCTTGGGAAGCTTGGTAAGCTGCTTCATGCAGACTCCTGGATACATGCCCTTCAGCTTGTTGCACTGGTCATCATACTCAAGAGCAAAACAAATCTCAGTGCTGTTCATCTTGGACAAAACAACATAGCTGGACAACTTGAGGTAGGAGATCTCTGGCGGCGGAAACTGCGACCCATCCTCCGGGGGCTCTTCAATGCTGGTCTTGAGGCATGCTGGCTCCAGCACCTTCACCTCCCACTTCACCTCTGTCCCTGTGTTCTGCGACTCACAGCTGTGGAGGTAGATGCCCACCTTTGGCAAGCCTGCCATGGACATAGCATTCAACACATTCTCCAAGACTCCCTGCTTCTGTGCAAAGGGCTGAAGACAGGGTGGAAGGCTTGCATTGTTCTTGGCCTTCAGCAGGACTTTGGAACTGGCTGTGAGACTGTAGGGGATCACTGCCTCTGAGTTGGCCTCCAATAGGGAATTTGCCTCCTCGCCCCGTTTGAACTTGCCATGCACGTTGAACAACAGCCCCTCCAAGTTGCAGTCCACCAGTCCTTTCACATAGAGTTCACCAGATTTGGTCACATAGAACAGGTGCGTTGTGGTGCCAGGAACCTGACAACGACCCATGTCAGGACTGATGGACTGCAGGACAGTCGTGAGCGTTGCACTTGCTGTGTTGGCCGCATCCAGCCTGCAAATGCAAGGATACACTGTGTCTGGAGAAGAATGCCACTCTTACAAAACAAAAAATCAAATCAAGCATCAATTGCAGGACAGGAACTCCTGCACTGAGACATCAGCAGCACGCTTCCCACGGGTTGTGCCCGCGGGGTTGAACTCATCATTGTGCTTCTTGAGAATGTCTGCCCAAGTCATCCCCTTCCACACCTCGCTGTCTGGCAAGGGGACTTTGCCACAACGTTTTCCCTTGTCCACAAACTCTTGCGTCAAGTGCAACTCATTGCTTGCCGATGGGATGGTGAGCTCAAAATCAGACACATTCAAGCTGGGAACGCCCCCAGACTGAGACTGCACGACTGAACACTGACGACGAAATGCCTCAGGAATCTGGGCCAAATGGTAGTCATTGCGCCCAATTGCCCCCTTCACATGCTCTGCAATCACATTTTCAATGTTCACCATCACTTGCTCTCTGACAGCCTGACCGCCAACCCACCCTGCTGCCACATAGCCCATGTCTGGCCAAGTCTTCTGGCTGACCGCATTCAGGCTTGCAATGGCAAGGGCCAACTCTGCATCATAGGGAGAACAATCCTTCACCAGCACAGTGTGGGACTTTCCCAACTTTGTGCCCTTCAAGCTGGCCATGAGCAAATCCTTCAGAAGACTGGGGCCAGAGAACCACTGTTTTCCTGAGATGCAGGACTGACAAGAAAACTTAATATTTCACCCCTTATGATACATCAAACAGACACGTGCTGAATCTTGAGCCCCAGATCGCTCCAGGTCAGCATCTCCATGTGTGGTGCCAGACTGTGCAAAGGCAAGATCCTTTGCAAAATTCGCCATCTTGGCACGCTCCATGCACTGCACCAATCCTGGCACAGCCTTCCTCTTCACCAAGACTGAAGAAGCAAACAGATTCTTGGACGGCTGCGTGGACTGCATGGACTGTGTGGACTGTGTGGACTGCGACTCTTGTCCATCATCAGGGGCCACACTGCCTTGCATGATGATCCAGAACTCAATCCCCAAGTCCCGCTCCTCACTGTACATGCTGTCAACATCAAACAAGCCTGACGCCTTTATGAGGTGGAGAGTTTGACAGGTGTCAATCTCAGTCTTCCACAGAGACTGGTGTAAAGCAACTTTCTGGTCCCGCTCAGCCTTTGAAACTCTGCCTGTGCCATGGGGAGGCTGGTTCGGAGGAATGACGATGTACATGGTGGTGGTGGGAGCATTGCTGAGATCAGAGGCCATCTTTGTAACCATAGACGTCACCACAGTACTTGCCACAACCCCAAGCATTGGAATGTTCAAGACTGCAAGGACCGGGACCTTTGCCACAACAAAACAGCAACCAAAAGGACTCAGATTGCTACTCTGAGACTTTACAGGAAAGCCAAAACGCTCAGACTTAGCTGCAAACAAAGGCACCTGGCCCTTCTCCTTCAACAAGCGCCCAGCCAGGAGTCTGTGCGAACTGTTCTCAAAGGCCTCAGCACTAGCAAGGTTCTTGGCAGATACGACCTGGTAATAGACCTTGTGGCTGTCCCAGGCTTCATTGATGGCCTTGTTCTTATCAGTCTGCCAGTCACACTCCGCGGCAATCGTCTGGACTGCGTGACGGTGGACTGCTGCTCGATGCGCCCTCATGCTGTCCTGCTCTTTCTTCAGTGCACGGGCAAGGGTGATCAAGAGTCGCAGACTCTCTTCCGCATCCTCATCAACAGCAAAGTCCACTGGCAAATCTGGACTGCTAGACTGCGAGACTGAGGACCAAATGTCACCAATCTTGAAATCTGGTCTCATTGCTACGACTTCTGGGAGCAGCTTGCTGTCCAGAAATCCACAACGCCAGTTCTGCATGAACTTCTGGTGCTCTCCTGGCGGCAAGCTGGACTGGAGCTCGGACTGGAAATGCACAATCATGGCTGCCATCAGGTAGACCTCAGTCTCCTTGCCTGCATCTCTGAAGGGACTGCAACTGGCGGCCTGGTAGATTGGAGGGACTGCATTTCTGTCCAGGTACTCCTTGATCTTCATGTTCCACTTGCACTCCACGCGCGTGAGCATCTCCTCAATCTTGGCCCAAGAGTGCCTTGCAATCTCATACCACAGAGGGTTGGCCTCTCTCTGCACACGCAGAATGCCAGTGTTGGCCTTCTGAGGACTGAAGAGCGGAAGGGAAATGCAAGACAGTGTGACTGCTGTGTACTGCGGCGCTTCTGTTCCCCAGATAACCTTGAGCAATCGGCGCAGGGATGGGGGGGCCTGGTCATACACGTAGATGGCATCAATCTCATGCGGAAAGATTTTGGACTTTCCAACAGTGCCCTTGTTGTGCTTGTAGATGGCCTCTTGCAGCAGATCTTTCCGCAGCTTGCGAGAGCCAAGCGCAAGCTTCTGGGCCACGATCCTGTCAAACCTCAGCACCAGCAGTGGTACAATCCCACAGTCAAACAGTCCCTCAATGCAAGAATGCAAAAATTGAAACTGGGAGCCCTTTTGAACTTGAGGCGCACACAAGAAGTGCATGTTGCAAATGGATGGCCTGGACCTTGTGCTGGCGTCTGTCTTGATGCGCAAGCTGTCCAGGGACTGGGCTTCCACAGTGCCCTTGGGGTTGCAGACGCCAATCAAGCCTGTGCAGAAGGGCAGGATTTCAAATTTGAAGCTTCCATATTTAAATTGTTACATGACAACATTCATTCACTGCATTGCAGACTGGAAGCAGATGCACTTGAGAATCCTCTCAGCCACATCCTTCTTGACCTCTGCTGCCATCATGTCCCCAGACTGCAGCCATTGAAGCTTGATGGCTGCCCAGCAGAGCAGATGGCATGCCATGGTCACAGATGAGCCAATGGACAGGGCCACAGTGAAGTCCTCAATGGCAAGTCCAGGTCTTTGACTTGGACTGCAAGACTGTGAGGACTGCGCGGACTGTGAGGACTGTGGGGACTGTGGGGACTGTGAAGCTGAAGACTGCCACCATTGCGTGCCCCACTCAAAAAGGATCTCCAACGGATACTTGTCCGTCTGGCACCCTGTGGTTGTCAGCATCCTCTGGATGCAGTCCCTGATGCCATGGAGGGGCGGTGCCCCTTTCATATGTGACACCTCATGGGCACCAAGCTGCCAAACTCGCAGGCTGAAGACTGTGCATCTGTGGCTTGCCCCCTCCAAGGTCTTGTAGTCAGCATGCTGCGGGTAGTAGGTCTGGTACTGCGTCTCCCTTCCTTGGAAGCCCAACAAGTTGGTGCAGTCTAGATACAGCAAACGAAGAGCCTGTCCATGAGCATCCCTTTGCTGCGGATCCTGCAATTTGGATGCCATCCATTCACACACATCCGTGAACTGCGGTTGGCCATTGGCATCCTTGACATCAATCTCAAGGGCCATGGTCTGCTGAAAGAGTTCATGGAGGCCTGCTTGATTTGGACACACTTCTTCTGCCATGGCAAAAGCGGCAGACTGTGTGACTGCAAGACTGCCAGGCTACCAGCTTGCAGCAAAAAGCTTCAGGACCAACCCATGCCAGGCATGCGCCCTCATGCCTGACAGTCACACTTTCATGATGTCATGCAAACAACAACTGCTGCATTGAACCCATTTAAGCTGCCGTGACTCTGCACTCTGCTGGAAACGGGGAGCCTCATAAAGCTGACTTGGGGCGGTAACCAAACAGGAAAGACACATCTTGGCTGCGAACTTTGCTACATTCAGGAAGATGTCAGCTGGAAATCATCATCTAAAAGCAGTCATAATTCCAGACTGTGCTGGACTGCAAGACTGCACTAGACTGACAAAATTTCACTTCTTCTCAGCCATGAATGCAAGAAGCGCCTCTTCAGCAGTCCTTTGCTTCGTCCAAACACTCCAGAAAAGCCGCTCATTGAACTCACCCCAGTCAGCAGGATCCACACGCCTGTAGAAGGTCCTGCGCTTCAGCCTCCACGCCTTGCCGCCCTTGGGGTTCGGAGGCTGGTTGCGTCCTGCAAAGGTCTTCTTCTGGGGCCAACTGCACTGGTCCAGCTCTTCGCTGCTCTCCTGATCGTCTTCATGGGCTGCCTCCTCTCCGGGACTGGCCACGTCCTCGTCGCCATCAGGGAGATCCATGGAACTTGAGTTCCCCTCCTGAAGAGCAGCCTTTTGTGCAGCTGCCACAGCCGCAGCATCCAACCCCCCCAGAAGCAAAGTCTCAGCATCAGAATGGAACATGCCCTCCTCATCTGGCAAGTCAGCAGGGATTGCACCCCTTGGCTGTGGCTCCTTGAGCTTGGCGTCATGATTCTTTAGCTTCTGGGCAGCCGGGCGTTTCATGATGCCAGCTGGCTTCTTCATGACCTTCTTGGCTTTGGGCTGAAGGGACTGCGCCTTGGCCTTGGCCAGGGCCTTGGTCTTTGCCTTGGCCTCTTTCAGGCTCACCTTGGAGTAGTCCACTGTGACCTTGGCAGACATTCTATCATCATCTGCTTGCTTCTCTGGGACCTGCTTCCCTATCTTGCGCAGATATGCAAGCTCTGACATAGTAAGCTTGCCCTCAATAACCTGCACACCCTCTGGTTCCTTGCATTTGGCAGGCGCCTGCTTCTTCAGGCCCTCAGGGGAAGGGTCCTGAAAGCCTTGCGAGGAAACGGTGAGGGAGTTGTTGCAGGACTTGGGCCAGCTGGCAGGCTGACTGTGGGACTGGAGACTGCAGCATCCTCAGGCTGGCAAGTCTCCATTTCCATGTCCTGCGAATTCTCAGAACCCTGGCTGAGATGCGGCACATCCGCCATGCAACCACCAAACATGGCTCACAGCACCTAGGCTTCACAGGGCCTGGCCTGGCCTAGAGACTAATAGATGCACTGGGCCACAAACTGTGGAGTGTAAGCTCAATGTCTCAACTTGCTGCTTCAAAGACTTGCACAAAGCAAATAGACATGACAAGGACAGGAGCAAGGCTCTACACCCATGCACAGCAATTTTTGCAACAGCAGCTGCCATCCAGTTTAAATTGCTTGAAAATGATGCAAGAGTGCCCTAGGCCCATGGGTCTGAGTCAAATCCTTCTTCAAGGGCAGGGGTCGCCTTCTGTGCAGCTGCAGGCTTTCGCACAGAGGGCTTCTTCTTCGTCTGCTTCACTTTCTTCTTCATCGCTTTCATTGCCTTCTTCTTCATCACTTTCATGGCCTTCTTCTTCTTCATGGCTTTCTTGGCTTGGGGCACCTCAACAGGCTGTGAGTCCGACCAGGGATCATCATCCAGATCGTCATTGTCAGGCTGGACTGCCTGGACTGTCCGGACTGCCTGGACTGGTTGGACTGCAGGCTTCTTTTGGACTGCTCTGGCTGTTGGGACTGCAGGCAGACTGTGCTGTCGTCGAAGCAGTGCTGGGTCTGTGGACTGACCATTTGCCAGCCAAGCCAAAACAATTGACTCCCCCAAAGCAGGTGGGTACAAGCCACTCTCTTTGAGATCAGTTGTTCCATTGACCTGAATTCTGCCATCTGGAAGCTCCAGTGTTTCCATGAGGTCCAAATGAACCCCAGTGCAGGAGCACTTGCGGACTGCTGGCTTGAACCAGTCTCCTGAAGCCATGAACTTGTAGCCTTTCTTGAAAGTTGGCCTTTCCATTACATAGGCGCACCGCGACACATAGAAATACATAGATGGCACAGTGCGACCAAGCGCTGCAGCAAGCCTGGCAATGTCCTGCTTGAGGAAGGAGAAAATCATTGAGCTGATTGGGTTTTCCAAGCAAACATGAAGGCCCCTGGAAATGCCCAGGCAGTAGAGCCAAAATGAGAGTCCTTATCTGGCTGCACAGGGCTGTCTGTCTGCATTCACAAGACATGTGGGGCATGAAGCTTCAAATTTGCCAGGCAAGTCTCGCGCCATGAGGTTGCCCTTTCGAACAAAGGCCTGGCTGGTGTCACCACCAAAATTTGAACGCTTCCTCCCAGACTGTGAGGAACAAGCAAATCCAAAGGAAGAGCAGTCTGGCGCCAGGCATAGCAGCCCCCCAATCTTCCTGAGATTCAATCATGTCTGCCATGTTCTCCCACCCACACACTGCATCACTACAGCAAACACTCTGTCTATCACCAATTGCTCCAAGTCTCAGGCGCATGACCAATTTCACAGCTTGAAAGAACCCAACTTCAGTTGTGATATCAGACTGATGCTTGTTCATGTAGTCATAGCTCTCTGCTGAGAGGTCTCTGGCTTTGGCTGCCTTTACCAAAGACTGAGAGACACTGAATATCTCCACCACATCTAGGTCTCGTTGCTGGTTCGCCAGGGAAGCTTGTTCCATGGCTTCCAGCACTGTCCACCCAAAGGCCACAAACCTGCAGGCGCCTGTCAGCTCTTTCATGCTTGCGTGCTTCATTGCCCACAGGACTGCAGGACTGCAGGACTGCAGGACCAAAAGGCTGCAGGACAGAACAGCAAGTTGTCAGCTGCAAGCAACCAAGTGAATCCAGTTGTCAGCAGCAAGCAATCAAGTGAATTGCTTTTTCATGCTTGCGTGCTTCATTGCCCACAGGACTGCAGGACTGCAGGACTGCAGGACTGCAGGAGCTGACATTTCAACGCTTAAACCGGGCCATGAGCCTCCAGCAAGTGGATGGCAGACATGGCAGCTGTGCATTGCCATCTGGGACTGCAATGAAATGCCGTGGTGGCTGCATCAAAAATGTGAGCTCAATGACGTGGTATCGCCTTTCCACCATCATGGCGTTCAAGGCATGAGCAGCATTTGGAAGACCATACTTCCCTGCACAAAGGTCTGCTATCTGAGACCAAGTTTTGATCTGTGCATCAGTCAAAGGAACCATGGCATGCACCATGGGCGGGCTGCCAGCCAAGATTCTTTGCAGCCGCTCTGGCGTGCACATCAGCAGCGGCGGCTGACTCAACAGCAAATCTCGCACATACATCTTGACACAAACATAGACTGCAAAAGGGTTCACACCCTCAGGCAAGAGGTCTCTGTGCTTTGCTGGCATGGAATCACCTGCAACAAAAGTATAGCAATGCGGGACTTCCACCCGTGCCAGCCCTGGCGTCTGGTTGAGGGACCGGGCCTTAAAGGCATTGTGCAGTTCCACTTTCATGGGCTGAAGCCAAGTCCGGACACCAGTCACATGTCTTGCCACCAGTTCGCCACGCTGAAGAATTTGACTGCAGGACTGTAGGCCTGGGTCAACATGCAAGCAACACAGCGGCAGGCTCAGGGACTTGGAAAGAACTAGAAAAAATAGAAAGCAATCTAATCTTTATTCTTGAGGCGCCTGTTCGGATGTGCTCCAAAATCTCTTCGGGGGTCTGCCAAGATTGTTTCTTCTTCATGATGGAAAAGACCACAGCAAACAGCTGATCAATATCCTCATGAGTGTGCCCTTCCATCAAATGAAACAGTGCTGCAGATTTGAACAGCTTCTTGCCGACCAGGTAGGAAAGAAATCGCAACACAAACTGGTTCTTGGCACTCTTGACTGTGTTGTCTGCTATGACAACCAAGTGTGCAGGAAAGACACGGCGCCTGACTGGAGGACTGTCGGACTGTGGACTGTCAGGCGGATTGCAGGCACGCCAACATTCTGTATGGTCTGACAGAGGACTTCACAAAAGTAGTCTGAACCACCCATGACATTGGGATTGGCCATATATAAGTATGTGCCCCAGCCATGGGCTATGGCGCCTGTGAAGGTGACTGTTGGCCGGATGAGGTTCTCCATCTCTGCAGGTGATTTCCGGAATGGAAACTTTGGCCAAGCAAACTTGCTATGGTCCATATCATCAATAATGATTGTGAGGACTGAGCTGGAGCCACAAGCTGGCAGGGGATCTTCAGACATTCCATGACTTTGGGCCTGGGAAGCAAAGCGCAGTGACCAGTATAACATCCTGTCCTCATACTGCTCAGCCTGATGCCGTCGCAAGGTTTTTGCTGCTTCCATCTTGGTGGACAGTGGGACTGTAGGACTGTGCAAACACAGCTGCAAATCAAAACAAATCTGGCACTGCTTATGCTGACTCTTCTCCCGCATGTGCAGCATACCACACCAGTGCGAGTTCCACCGTCGCCGAAAGGTATCATAGCTTGGAATGTCTCTTCCAAATTGCTCATGGGCCTCAGATAAAGTGGCCCACTCCGCCTGGAACTGCCAGTACAGGTCTGAAATCTTGCACTTCTGAATGTATCTCCGCTGGAGGCCACCTGCATTGGCCAGGCAGGAGACAGTGACTGGTGGTGACATGTGCTGGTACAGGTTGTCCTTCACTTGGGGGTAGGTAACAGTCAGAAAATAACTTATCAGGAAACCCAGCAATGAAATGGAAATACTAATTATTGGAAGCACTCAAGAGTCCTGGTCCCAGGGATCGTCCATGACAGCTTCATCATCCTCTGGCATGGCCTCTGCAACTGACTGGCGCAGCTCACGAAAGAAGTGGTCACACTTCACAGCGGCATGGCATTCTCTGGACTGGCCGCCCACATGTGTGCCATTGAACTTGGATTTTCTCATATCTGGTTGGCCTTTGATATACTTCCGTATGGCGGTCTGGGAACAGCCAAGCTTGGAGCAAAAATTGGCAAAGCAGACTTGTTGGTCACCGATCATGTAGTTGGTCTGCGTGACTGAGGCACGGTCGCAGCCATATGTTGAAAGCAAAAGCTGCAGCCGCTGATCCTCTGTAAGGTGCCAGAAATCTGTACACAAACGCTGCAGGCTGTCAAGTACCAACCCACGCCCAACACAGGCAGGGAAGGTGCATCCTGACCGAGGGCATGCGGCCCGCCAGCGAAGACGAACTTTTTCAGGGTCACAGCCATTTCTGTCGTAGCTGTTCAAGATTTTTTTTGTTGGACCTGTCCCAAGCAAATTGCAGCCAGCTTCCAAAGCCACTGTTCTAGTACGCTTCTTGGACTGTTGACTGCAGGACTGTGAGTCTGCCCAGGGGTCATCACAGTCTCCCAGTCCCTCAGCCCACGGATCACTAGCATCACTGCCTGCTCCATCCCAGGGGTCTGAAGAGGTTGTCCAGGGATCTGACTCAGCACCATCTTCTGCTGGGCATTCTTTAGCCACATGAGGTCTGCAAGCTCTCTTCTTGGGACGTGGTTTGGGCGCCATAAATGGCTGGCAACCCGTGGCCATGCTGGCAACTCTTTGCAATGGATAACTTTGCAAAACAAAGTGCCTGCCTTTTTTGCACGACTGGTCACTGCTGGTCTATGTCTTCAGCTCCATCTGCTCTTGAAGCACAGTTCTTGGCCTTTTGCCTCTGCTTCAACTGCAACTGCCTTGCCAGCAACCTACTGCGCTGCGATTCTTCACGCTTCACACGAAGAATCTCTTTCTTCTTGGCTTTGGCTTCTTTGCGTGCTAGCACTAAGGGATGGGCTGCCCAAGCTCTTGTGACATACTGCATGGACAGTCCACGCCCTAACATTGCATTGTAAAAACAGCATTGCTGCTCACGAGGCGTTTTTTGGCCACAAAGTAGAAGAGCTTCAAGATCTTCTTGACAAAATGTCGTTTGTTCATGGGGGCCCTGCTGCATCTTCATCTTTCTGGTTCGTCTCTTCATGGAAGCAAACCGGCGTTGGGTCACGCAAGCTGCAGGCTGATCACCACTGGCATCAAACTGCGGCGTCGAAACTCTAGCTGGTCCTCTTGCATCTTTGGGCTCTTGAAGCCTGGGAATAGCCAGCATCCAGCCACCAAACATTGCCACCTTGGATATCACAAGCTGGATGTAAGATGGCAGGCAAGAAAACAAAAACTGACAGGGATATGACCCCCCTCCCCTCATATGAATATGACACACTTTCCAAGGACCAAAAAACGGAACCAAAAACACCCCACCAACCCCCCCACCACCAACCCGCCACCACCCACCCCTCACCCCCCCCCCCCCCCCCCCCCCCCCCCCCCCCCCCCCCCCCCCCCCCCACCCTCGAGGAGGCTGAAATCCCTACACCCTGCATGGCAGTGTTCGGTCCGAAATCATTCGGGGAAATTGCTTGGTTTTCCAGATTGGTTTGGGGGGTTTCCTTGATTTCCATATGAAAGCCGGTGGCCTCTATCTGCCGGCTTACATCTGGAAATCAGCGGTTTGACGAAAGCATTCGGGAAAATTGCTTGGTTTTCCAGATTGGTTTGGGGCCGAATACCAGCAAGCTGGATGTTGGGGTTTCAGCCTCCTCGTGTGTTTGGGGGGGGGGCGGGGGGGGGCTCGGGAAAATCTTTAGACGTTCCAGAAGCCTCACCCCCCTTTTAGCCACGAGCCCTCGGGAATATCAAGCGGGATTCCCTAACGTTTGAAAAAATTAAAAATAAATGGGGCGGGCTGGGGGGGGTGGGATGGGACTAAGAAGAAACTGTTTCCTGTTCATGGACAGAGGGAGGGGAGAGGCACCTCATGAGAGCTGAAGTGAACCAATGCACCAATGCTCAATGACAAACTGATGAACTCTCACAGTCAGACAGTCATGCAGTCATGTAGTGCAGACACAGCTGCAATGCGGCGTCTGGACTGCTGGACTGCTGGACTGCTGGACCTGCCCAGAATCTTTAGGGCGGTTTAGGGTCCAGGCAAGGCAAAGCAGGCTTCTGCCCCTTAAGGGTTGGGGTGTCATTGTTACTGATTCCTGTCAGCAGCTGGCAATTCAAAGTATGTCCTTTGGCTTGAAGCCAACTTGAACGTCAACCCTAATACCCTGAGCCTGAAAGAAGCTCAAAGTATGTTCTTGGACTTGAAGCCATTCAATTTGAATGTCAATGCTAATATTGGCCTGTGAAGTCCGTGTCGGCCAGCAAGTCTTGTTGGCCTCTGGGTTTAGGGTTGGGGTTTAGGGTTCTGCGTCAGGCTTTGCATCATTTCTCAAGATTCAGGCTGGTTGC
Organism: Symbiodinium natans; assembly: GCA_905221605.1. Lineage (NCBI taxonomy): Eukaryota > Dinophyceae > Suessiales > Symbiodiniaceae > Symbiodinium > Symbiodinium natans. The sequence goes on along the minus strand of CAJNDS010002182.1, from coordinate 253,465 downwards.
ATGTCAGTCTTCAGGTAGACTTGGGATGTTACAGTGGGACAGCATCTAGCTGCACTTGCACTGACTGACAAACAACAAACAAGGACAGGCAGTCAAGCAACTGAACCAATGCTGACCTGGCGGCCAGATGCACAGTCTGGACTGCAGACAGTTGGACTGCAGGACCTGACCAGGGATGAGGGTTCCGGTTTGAGGGTTCCGGGAGCGCCTGTGAGAGAGAGAGAGAGGGTTCCGGGAAAGGGGAGGTGCCCTGAGGTGCCCCTTGGTACTGATTGACCCTCAACAATAGCTGGCCTGAAATGTCTTCAACCCCAAAGGCAGCAGAAACTGGCCTTGAAGTTTGTCTCCACCAGCCAGTGTCCCCCTGTTGGCCTCCACACAATGCAAGGCGCTTTAAAGCGCAACATTTTCCCTTAGCCCCTTAGGGTGTTAGGGGGTCCAGCAATTCTCAGAACCACAGGCTTGGACTCTTGCACTGGTTTTCAGAGAAGGCATTTCAGGTTGGGGCACTTTTCTGCAACAGAGCCCTAAAGCCTGAAATGAAGACAGTCTGCGCAGTCAGTCGCCCTGAAGCATGACATGGAGACAGTCTGCACAGTCCCTCAGTCCAACTCTCCCTTCCCCCCCCTCAAGAGCTAGGCCCTGCCTGGACCCTCTTCAACCATTCGAATCAACTGGAAGGAAAGCAACACCCTTTCTACAGCTGCGCTGGCGCTGTGCCAGGGCCCTGGCCCAACTGCAAGCTCTGGGAGGGCAGGATGCAAGTAATTCCTAATTAGTTTGGGCCTTGAAGCTTCAGCATTCGACTGAGCAAGTAGCTGCAATGTGGTGTGGCTGCAAGACTGCAGGACTGCTTGAAATCCCAAGCCCTCAACCCTCTGAGGCACAGACTGGGAGACTGCGGAACTGTTGGACCACCTGAGGAGACAGAGGAAGGGTCAGGCGTGGGTTTAGGGTTGAACGGTATAGGGTCTTGGGTTTAGGGTCTTTTTTTGAATCTATGATTCAGAGATTAGCATTTGGGGTGCAGTCTTTGGGGTTGTCTTTCTGGGGCTGCAAACCCCCAACCTCTGAACCCAAAACCCTGCTACCCTAACCCCTAACCCTCCCCAGCGCTGAAAGCCTGATGTTAATTTGAAACCAAAGGTTCTACATCCCTCAATACACTTAGTCTCTTCTGCCCCTGAAATGAGCTTCACCCTGGGTTAAAACAACTGGCTGCAAGGCTTGAAATAATGAGTAGAGGCTTGGTGCCCTGTAAAGAAATAGAACAGTCTGGGTTAAACAGCATCAGAGGCAGGGTCTTGGGTGTTTGGTTTAGGGTTCAGGGATTTAGGGTTCAGAGGTAGGGTTTGGGGTGTCTGGTTTAGGGTTCAGGGGTTTAGGGTTCAGGGGTTTAGGGTTGGGGGCTTAGGTTTAGGGATTTATGCATCGCCGGACTGTTGGACTGTGGACTGTGTTTTGGCAGCTTTGACAAAGCTGGGGACGGCCAGCTTGTGGGTAACCAGTCCCATGTCAAATATCCTCTTGTGGCTCGTCTTGGTGTAGTAGCCGCCATTGGCGCACATGCACTGGCCACTGGTCCAGATGCAACCCACAGCCAGCTTTTTGACTGTGCCACAGTGGGACTGCAGGACTGCAGGACTGCAGAACTGCCATCCAAACCCTAAGCCTTAAACCCTATCAGCTACTAGGTAGGTACGGGCCTAGGGGCAAAGGGACAACAGGGAACTGCCCAAAACAATACCTCAAGTGCAAGTCTGCAGTCTGAAAAACCCTCAGTCCCACAACCCTGGACCAGAGTCTGGCATGCCTACGCCAGTCCAAGAAAACTGCAAAGAAGCCAAGTGTACAGTCTCCCAGTCCCTCAGCCCCACGGTCTTAAGCCTTACATGGCCCTGAACCCCAGTCTGGCTTGTGAGGCACAGGCACAGACTGCACCAGGGCGGACAGAGGGACTGCTGGACTGTCACCTGAAGCAGCATGACGGTGAGCTGCTACATTTTGGAACTTTGGGGTTTAGGGTTAGGATTTAAGGTTGCAGCTTGAAGCCGCTTTTATTGGAGTACCAAGACTGCTGCCGTCTAGGAGTCTGGGCAATAGGGGTTGGGCTTAAGGTTTGGCCTGTAGGCTTTGGGCTCCAAGCCAAGGCCGATAAGCCCAAAGACTAAACCCAACACCTCAAACTAACCAGTACAACTTTATTGGATGTTGACTATACTGTCATCCCTTTTGCCCACTACCCCAAGTGCTGAAACCTTAAACCTGAGACTGTATAAGGGATTAGGGCTGCCAGCTTAGGGTTTAGGGTCCAGGGTTACGGTTTAGGTTTAGGTTTTAGGGTTTAGGGTTTAGGGTTTAGGGTTTAGGGTTTAGGCTTTAGGGTTTAGAGCTTAGAGTTTTGGGTTTAGGGTTTAGAGTTTAGGGTTTAGGGTTTGGGGTTAGGGTTTAGGGTTTAGGGTTCGGGGCTTCGGGCTTCAGGTTTAAGGTTTAGGGCTAAGGGCTTAGGGTTTAGGGTTTTGGGTTCCCTCCCCGCTAGCCTAGGAAGCTAAACCCTAAGAATACTACTTTACTACTAAAGCCTTAAACCCCTAAACCTAAACCCTAAACCCTAAGCCCTAAGCCCTAAACCCTAAACCCTAAGCCCTAAACCCTAACCCTAAACCCTAAACCCTAAACCCGAAGTGCACCTGGAGGAAGGTGATGACACGCCCCACTCAGCCTGCCAGGCCGTGGGGCTGGTAGCTTAGTAGGGTTTGGGGTTTAGGGTGTAGGGTTTAGGGTTTAGGGTGGTCCACAGTTCTGGTTTTTGGGTTGGTTTAGGGCGGAGGGACTACCTGATTGGGCTTTAGGGCTTCAGGCTTAAAGCCTAATGTTTATAACCCTAGACCCTCCCCTTCCACCCTCCCCTTCCCCCCATCCATCTCTGACATCTTCACATGCTGGTTTCCAGTGAGTGCTTCCAACACAGCGCACTGGCTTGCCGGTCGGTCAGTGGCGCTTCATTTTTGGGCCTCCGCCGCGGTTCTTAGTTTAAACTTTGAACCCTAAGCCACAAAACTTAAGAGTCTGATAAATTCAGGGCCTGGGGAACAGACTGCAAGACTGCTAGACTGCTGGCCTGCCCTTGAAACCTGATCTGCTAAAGGTCTTTGCCCTCCAAATCTCCTTTAAAACTTAGTCATATTTTAATGGTTGCAGCTATATGCTGGACTTCAGGGCTGGACCTTTACTTTAAACGACTTGCCCTAACTGTAAGCCCCAACCCTAAGCCCAATCCCTCTCCCCCAAGCCTAAGCCCAATCCCTCGTCCCTTGTGTAGGGCTTAGGGTTGGGGCTTACAGTAGGGGTTGAGGTTTGGGGCTTCGGGCTATGGTTGGGGCTTAGGGTTGCGGCTTAGAGGGTTGGGCTTAGTGTTGGGGCTTAGTGTTTGGGGCTTAGTAGGGCTGAGAGGCACACTTCAGC
>CAJNDS010002182.1:237500-245000 GCA_905221605.1 Symbiodinium natans | reverse complement strand
CCCTGAGCCAAAGTACTTGTTGAGGAAGTGCGCTGCCGTCTCCTGGCAGGGCTTTGGGCATTGATCCTATTTTTGTTCTTACTGAACCTGGGCCTGGGTTTAAACCATCACAGATGACTGGCTTGGTCCTGTCGGTTGATTGCAGCCGGGATGGACTGCGAGCCTGAGGACTGCGAGCCTGAGGACTGCAAGCCTGCACCAGGAAGTGCCCCAGCAAGAATCATGGCATCTCGAAGGATCTGGACGGTGAGCTCAGCCTGAGATGGGCGTAGCCTACTGCTATAAATTTGAAATCATAGCAAAGCCATCCTCATCACATCAGACTGCAAGACATGATTGCCACTTGCACAATAACTTGCAATTTGGGGGGCGTGCCGCGTCAGGGAATACTGCAACCCCACTGGGCACAGGTAGCCATCATTTTCGCGGTTGGTTGCAAATCCTTTGAAGCCCTTCTCGCAGTAGTGAAACACAAGCGCAGATGTGCAGGGGATCACCCCACCAATGATGTCCTTAGCTCACATGCAGACTGCAGGGCTGCGGGGTTTGGTAGTTTAGGGTTTAGCAGCACAGGAAGGGAGCGTTGGCTGCAAATGAGGCACATCCAGCCATGTCTGGAAGCTTGCCCTGCGGTAGTCATCATCCAGAAACTCCAGCATACCTTAAATTGTAGGCAAAACATAAAGCTGCAAATTCAAGATAACATGCCTGTGGCTGAAATTGAAGAGAGCTGTTGTCAGCAACTGCTGCCAGTTGAGGAATGAAGTCTAATTTCAATCACAAGGTGCACTCCTCTTTCATATCGCTGGGCTTTATGGATCTTGTACGGGACTGCAGGACATTGGCCAGGACATTCAGCCCAGACTTGCCTCAGATTCACTATTCACTCAGAACATCAACTCAGTCCAAAGGCAGCCCAACTGTCCCACAGTCCTGCTTTGATGACTGCAATCATGCTGACAAGTAGCAACGCTTGGCCATATCGAGCACTAGGTCATCAAACTCAATTGGCCCATAGGAGCTCTCCCTCTGGAACACGTTGCTGATCCACGTGAACTGCATTGTGGGGTTTGCCATGGGAATGTTGGTCAACTCATACTTGTTCCTTGCAGACAAGCGTGTCACATGAAAGCACCGACCAATGACTGCTTTGAGGGCAACAGACACTAGACATGAAATAGACAGGCATCCGGAGGTGCCACTGAAAGAATTCCCAATCCACCAGTCGGGAATTCTCATTCCGCATGCCCAGCAATGCCTGGTAAGAGTCTGCTGCGCCAGAACCTGCATCAGGGCTTGCAGGCTTGCTAGCTCAAGGATAGTGATTGCCCATAATTATAATACTTTTCAGCAACCTCAAACCCGAACCTGCAAGGGGCTCAGCAGCCTGCTCTGGATCTGGGCAACTGGGTGCTGGTGCAGATGGTTCCATGCCAGAGCTGGGCAGACAGTCTGCGGGACTGTCGGACTGCAAAGGACTGGTGGCCACAGGACCCTGAGACCTTGGCTCATTTCTTGGGGCAATCATCTCTGGGTCCACCTCCTTCTCCTCATGTTCCTGCACTGGCTTCATTTTGGACTGGCCCTTCAACTTCAGTGCCTTTGGGAGCTTGTCCTCTGGGACTGGCACAGGAGGCCCCCTGTGCCTCATTTGGACTTTCAGGGTTGCAGGGCTCTGCCCTGACAGCTCGATCTGGAAGCTGCCCCAATTGTCGGACAGAAGGGTCGTGGCAATGGAGCCCGTGCCCATTGGCTGATCACCCCCACGTCCTTGCCTCATCAAGACAAACAGGATCATCTGGTGATTGTGGAGCTGCAGGACATCGCACCTGGGCCAAAGAGAGAAAGTTTATAGGAGGGACCTGCGTCTAACTTGGCGAAAGGCGAACTCCCATGCAACAAGCAACTAGCAGCAAGTTAAAGTAATGGTACAGTGTCTTAAGCGTTGGACTGGCGTGGGGCCAGGGACAGCATCTGTGGACTTCTTGGTGATTGCTCCACTGGACCCATGGACGCTGACATAGTAGGGGGCTTGGTCTGGAAGCCTCCCTGCACACTGCTGCACCTGATACTCCACCGTGTAGTTGTGGGCAGCAGCCATCAAGCTAAACTGACAGACTGCTGGAACTGCTGGTGCTGCAGCTGAGACTGTCAGACTGTCAGACTGTCAGACTGACTGACAGACTGCTTGCTGAGCCAAGAATGTGGCATCAATACAGGACCGTGTGCAGTTTCACAGCATCAATGCAAAAGCAGGACTGCTCAGTTCCAGAGTATCCATGCAGAGGAGGGTGTCAGGTTTAGGGTTTAGGGTTAGGGTGTAGGGCTAGGATTCCATGGATATCCACAGCCCTTTGAACAGCCACCCTAAACCCAAAGCCCAAAGCCCAAAACCCTACACCCTAAAACCCCCCCCCAGCCCTGACAGGCCGGCCTTCCCCAGACCAGTGCCGCAGCTGCGGCGGCAGGGCAGGGCAGCCCGCAGTCTTACAGTCTTACAGTCTTGCAGTCCACCCTTAAAGGGCTGCGAGACTGTGAGACTGGGCTGCTGAATCATCTGGACTGCAGTCTTACAGTCTTGCAGTCCACCCTTAGACTGCAACTCTCAACCTCCTGAATTTGTGGGCCGCCCCGCCCCCCCCCCCCTTCCCCCCAAGTCCTGAAATCCAACAGTCTGCAATTAAGGGTCTTGGGGTTTAGGCTGAGCTAGTTTGGGGTGAAGGTTTTGGGGTTTAGGCTGACTGGCTTAATTTGGGGTGAAGGGTTTTGTTTGGGGTTAAGGCTATTGGGCTTAATAAGTTTTGGGGTGGTCTTTTGGGATGATGGCAGTGATCTTAATTTTAACAGCGGATTTTGAGTTTTGGGAGAGTGATTTGCCACTCTCCCAAAAATAGTTTTGTACTTTGTTCTACTTTGTACTTTGTTCTACTGTTTTCAAGAAAGCCCTTTAAACCATGACTAAACCATGCCTACACCCAAGTTGAGAGAGAGAGGGAGAGAGGGAGTGACGGGGGACTGTGTGACAAGAAGCTAGCCCAGCTTGCCTCCTGATCTTTATGGCATGTGCTGCAGGGGGGGGGGGGGGGGGGGGGGGTGGAGGAACAAAAACACAGGGGAGGGAGGGGGGAAGAACATGTTTGCACTGATCTTACCGGGAAAGGTAACTCTTCTGGTCTTTCTGGTGGCTTGAAGGCGGCCAGGAAATCATTATTATTGCCTAAAAAGAACATCTGTCTGTAAAAACAATCCGCTGTTTTGTCTTATTAAGCCCCTGCCATCTTGAGGGTTGAGTTGGGGGGGGGGGGGCTTGGCTGTTGGTGGCTTGGACTGTGGGACTGTGGGACTGTGGGACTGCATTGGGCCTCAGGGTTTAGTTTAGGGCTTTGGTTTTAGGTTTTACAGTTCAGGGTTAGATGTTATTAATAATTATATTCAAATACTATTTAATTCAAATACAATGCTCTTTCTCCATCAAACATGCCATGACAGAGGCCAGCATTGATGCTGAAATCCAGTATCTTAGTTACCCTGTGCCTGTATCTTAGTTGTGTTGCCTGGGCCTTATATATATATATATATATATATGTGTGTGTATATTGCGGGATCCCAAAGATAAGGGTATGTATACTAGGGTTACTAGGGGATCCTAGAATCGGGGGTATGTCGCGGTTGTCGGGTTTTCTGTGTTTAAGATTGTTTTGGCGGGAATCAGGAACTGTTGGATTCTATGGGGGCCCCTAAATTAGGGGCAGTATCACATTTTGGTAGATTTGTGTTTGGGGTTTTCTGTGGGTTTTGCAACCCCTTGTGCTTCCAATTTGGCAACTATTGTTGTGTTGAAGCCCCCGCACCTGCTCTGCAAAACGACTTCGTACCTCGAAAGCACACAAGCGAACTGCGCTGTTCTAAGGGGAGTCGGTCGGAGGTAGCTTTTTGTGGGCAAAGTTTTGAAGTTGAGGCTTGAAAGGCCGAGTAGCACGGCCAAGCCAGTAAAGAGAAAGCCAACACACTCAGAATGTCACTGCCTATAGGGGCAAGAATCGCTCTACAAAGGTTCTATGGTGCTCTCTGGCCATGCCTCAGAATAAAGCAGGGACCAGTGTATTCCGCCCCTCTACGCCTCCCCTCCCCACCCACCCCCCCCACACACCCCCCTTCAACCTTACCCCCTCAAAATCCCCGGCGGTCTTGCTTTTCTTGTTTACCACTCCCAGATTTGGGCTTTTTTGCTTTACCACTCCCACATTTGGGGTGCCTGGTCCAGACATGAGCTTGCGTGTTGCAACAGGGTTCACACCCGCGATGGCCGGTTTGTGTTGCCTCGCCGCTGGACAGGCCCAGGCCGAGGCGGGTCGCGAAGCGTTAAAACTAATAGCGAGCTGATGCTTTCACAACGGGGGGCCCTGGCCCGGCGCAGGAACCGAAGATGATTTACGTGGACGTGACTCGTTTGGGATGTTCACCTTTACGTGGCACATGCTGGAACGACGTCCTGCAAGTTATTGCACATGTGCATTGTCTGATGAGAAGTTGCAGTTCCTCGGGCATGGCAGGGGTTTTAATTAAGCCCAGCTGCTGTCGAAGGCGACTTTCCGAAGCCAAGGACTGTTGGTGCAGTTGGCTGTGCAGACCCAGAGCCTCGAATTCGGAGTATTCAGTTATTCAGTGTTCAGGCTCGGGGTCCCACATCAGGGACGCGGGGGGGGGCGTGTTGGGGAGAGAGGAGGGCAGCTGAAGGATGTTGAAGGGTTCAGGCAGTTGGGAATGATGTGGTCGCATTGAGGCTTTAGGAGCAGAACTGAAGCCCAAGGGTGCTAACGACCTGTTTGTGTGGCCTGCGTGGGGGATTCTCTCTCTCACACACACACACACTGGCAGCTGCCCCCGCCTCTCGCTCCAAAGCCTCGCCACGCTCACTGCCAGCTAGCAGAGCCCGCTCCTCGCAAACGTCGGCAGGGACGATTCCATCGAGGCACTTCCCTCATGTTGCACCATGCCGACAAAAGTCCACTCAAGAAGACCGAGGAATTCACGCTCGTGCTTGATTTCGCCACTCCGGTGCATGAGGTCCTTCGGAGCCCTGTAGGGAATCAGCATCAGCACCCTGGCCCGGAAGAAACAAAGAAACCCGAACCCTGGGTGCTCCGCTGCATGGAGAGCGGATTCGAGGTGCTCCACGCGGCTGCTCGCCTCTGGAGCGTGTTCTTTGCTGTAGGTTCTAGTTGGGCGATACATGGATCTAGGGCCATCTTGATATCTTCAGAAATGCATAAACACACATCTCAGGGGTTCCAAGCGTTGTAGATGCTAGAGCATTTAGGTCTTGGCATAACAGAGCCCATGGTTGTGGTATGTGGAAGCTCTAGCCAGAGGGTTCATTCATCTTGTCTGCATCCATGGAGCATGCTTCGAGAAGGTGTACAGACGTGAAGACAAAGACTGAAGCTCGTGGAAGTCCTCGCTATGGCAGCATCTGCGAATCATGGCCGCTCAGAACCACAAGCAAGGCAGCACGTGTCACCTGTGTAGCGTTGACAGGTTCGGGAAACAGTTGGGTCTCCCATCCTCATCCTTCCTGCGGAGCTGGCGCTGGATGTTCTCGAACTCGGCATTCTTGATTTCCTGCCATGCCTGAAACACCTCGAGTGTGCTTCCAAGGTTTAGGAGAGTTGTCCAGGATCACTTTTGGCTTGACACTTGAAACCCTTCTTGTTATTCACAGTCTGAAAAAGGCCGCTTGTGGACGAGAAGCATTCGCCTTTCAAAGCAATAATGCGTGTAGAGCCTGACTGTCTTTGTATGTCTACTTCGCTCGCAAGGCTGGATTGGACTTGATGGCAACTGACAAACCTGAATCTGCAACAACTTTAATACCACAAGGAGTTTAACAACCTGTACTTTGGGTGCTTCGGCACGGCGGCTTGGAATTCCATCCGTTGCTTGATCCTGACGTATTCTGCACATAGGCAAAATTAAAACCTTAGGGGGTTGGGCGCTTGGGAAACTAAGGCATGGGCGCCCCAGAGGGCAAACCCGTCAGCGACCTCCCCCAGCTGCACCCCAGATTCAAACACCCCAGCCTCCCGAGTCCACAAAATCGCACAAAAGCATATAGAAGCATCACTCTCCGACGCCTTGCGCAGGGTCTCGGAGCTCACGCCGTACATCTGCCGCGCCGCTTGGGTTCTGCCCTTCTTCCGCCGAACCACCTTCTACAACCACAGCTTGTAAGAGCAAGATACAAAGATTTAGGAGGCTACATGCGGCAAATCCAGCATGACAGAAAACTACCCCGTTTCAGGCGTGATGTCTACACATAATAATATGCAGGTCATTTGCACACTTTACGCTTTTGCATATATATATATGCACATAATATAGCGTCGTATAGTAGATGCGTATGTACATAAAGCACTCCGAAGAAGCCCAGCCAAGGGGTCCACCAGCGCTGCCCAGGCGGCGACCAAAGGCTTCAGGAACGCAACGCCGGTCTGAGAATGGTCGGGAAGCAAACTTGTCTGAGACAAATCTGTCTGAGGGCTTAGGGAGGTTAGGTGTTTAGGGCTGAGGAAGTTTGAGGAATTTGGGGGCTTAAGGAATTTTATGGTGCTTAGGGTCTTCGAGATAGGGTTTCGGGTCACTGCACCTAGCTGCGATTATCGAAGCTGCGCTGAACTGCAACCTCTTGCCTTGCCCACCGAGATTGCAACACCCAGAGAGCACGAAGCCTGAAGCCACCCCCACCATCCTCCCGCCTTTGCCATCGACTCGGAGACCTGCAGCATGGCTTCCGCCCGCACAAGGCGTCCCTGGCAGAGAGAGAGCGAGGGAGGGGGGAGAGGGAGGAGAGAGGAGAGGAGGGGGGAGAGGAGAGGAGGTGAGACGAAACGACGCATGAGAGGAAGATTGATGCCCATTTTGCTGGGCTGGGCTGCGGCTCCTTGTTGCTTATCGTTCGGTAGCCATATACACTCGGCAAATACAGTGAGAACACGTTGCCCAAGCTTGCCGCAGGGTTACTATGGCGGGACAGTAGTCTCTGTCAGGGTCGGTGGCTGGAAGTGGATTGTGGTGGCTGGGGGGGAAGTATCAGGGATCCTGAAATATATGCGATGCGAGCACCTTGGTTTTGAGGTTGCCCAGAGGCTCGAGCCAGCACAACCCAAAGGCATAGACCCGAAAGCATTCAATTCTGGCTGGGCCAGGGAAGGGAGTGTCATACGAAGTCGACTTCAAAGCCTTGATATGCCATGATGTCTACGCTGACTCTGCACAGTCTACAGCTGCTCTATAGAGAGTGTGTGTGTGTGTGTGTGTGTGTGTGTGTGTGTGTGTGTGTGTGTGTGTGTGTGTGTGGGTGTGTGTGTGTGTGTGGGGGGGGGTGTGTGGGTGTGGGTGTGTGTGGGTGTGTGTGGGTGTGTGTGGGTGTGTGGGTGTGTGGGTGTGTGGGTGTGTGGGTGTGTGGGTGTGTGGGTGTGTGGGTGTGTGGGTGTGTGGGTG
>CAJNDS010002182.1:227500-235000 GCA_905221605.1 Symbiodinium natans | reverse complement strand
TCATCACTTTTCAACAGATGGTGCAAGCGACCCAGCAGCACCAAAAGTCCAGCTCCATGGCACAGGCGCGGTCGAGCTGCGCCTGGCCGTGGGGTTCACCGCGTGCTTTGGGACCCCAGCTCGGCACCGTCGGCACACTCATTGTGACTGAGAAAGCCAGGGCTGCAGACTTCCCGGACACTACGGGAAAAGGGTCAGAGTCTCTCTTCCCCACATTTCCCCACCCGAGTGAAGCCCCCAGCCCCAGCGCCTTCAGCCACTCGCAGCGTTGGCCAGCCTGAGGCTGCTAACCCGGTGCTATCTTCACGAGCTTTCTAGATTGCAAGATTCGATTCACGAACGGCTTCTGGGACTCTCCAGTGAGACCCTCCTGGTCCAGGTGCGATTTTGACCCAAAGGGCTTCCTGGCTCTGCTTGTCCCAGGGCAAGTTTCGACAAGATTCTAGAAATTTCGTCAACTAAACCAAGATCATAACTTGAAACTTCCGTCCCTGCAGTTGATCCATTTAAGACTTTCAAAATCCGAACGTTCCCAAATTTGTTTCTTAAACTTACGCCATTGACATCCTAAACAAAGTGATTTAGTGTGTATATGTATATATATATATATATAAATAACATGTAGCATATACCACCGCATATTCCACCGCCGTCACTCCAACAAGACAGCCAGCGTCAGCGGCCCGCGCGCGAGCGAGCGTGGCACCCGACAAGGCACTTGCAGAATCACTTTTCCCATCTCACACAAAGCTAAATGCAACTTCAGTGGGTGTAGTCTATCTGTTGAAGGCTTAAACCCCAAATGTCTCCCCAAAACCCCTAAGTTGTGGACTTTCGGCCTTGAGATGCTTTGCCCTTGCTTGCTCCAGCTCTAGCTTGGTCTCGTCGAGCCGGTCCAAGACATTGTTGTGCTTGACCTGTAAGCGTAGGCATACGCCATATGACGGGAGGGGTTTATGAGGACTATCGGGATCCAGCAGAATATCCCAGCTACACGCCTGAACCCCGAAGTGAAAGTTAAGAAATCTCACTACATCCTTGGCTCCTCTTCCTTGGCTCAAACTTCACTCAAAAACCAACCTTTTTCTGAACCCACAGAGGCCCTATCTTCTGCGAGGCACCATGACCAGCACCTCGAGCCAAGCCTTGAAAACCTGTGGGGCAAGGGCGTCTGGCGCCAGCATCGTGACAAAGTGAAAGTGGCCATCGACTGATTGACAAGGGTTTAGGGTTTAGAGTTTAGGGTTTAGGGTTTAGGGTTTCAATTGGTGGGGGGGGGCCATGTGGAGCGCCTCCCTTAGCCGCCGCAGGCGCGTCTTCTCCGCTTCCTGCACTGCGCCAGGTCCCACGTAGGCCCATTGAAGTCCGGAAAAACGAAGCCTCCCGTGGACCCTGCAACTTCCAAGGGCTCCGGCAACTTCCAAAGGGCTCCGGCCGGCTGGGGTTCGTGTTTGAGGCTTATAGGGCTATAAAAACCATCTTGATATTTGTTCAGGTTTGTTTTGTTTACGTATGTTTATTTGTCTCCTCCATTTAGTATGTTTATCTAGAAGTTGTGTGTATGCATTTACATGTTATATATTGTGTATTATATGCTGTGTATGATATGCGACATATATATATATATATATATGTATATATACATATACGTAGATAAGGTAGATGCTATATATTGCGAATGAACTAAGAAACTAACACGTATCGTATATAGCATGCTTTTACTATACATATTTACATTTTTAAATAGTGCTCAGGACCTTTAGGAGGTCCTTGCCAGCAACCAAGGCGTGCCAGCCGGAGACCACAAACTTCATCGCGATCCTGCATTTGTGAGGCGGAAGCTTCTGGGTTCCGGGGCGGAAGTTCAGGTACGTGTGGCAGTCAAACTACCTGCCTCACTATTGCCAATCCCCGAACCAGAACCCTAAACCATAAGCCCCGTTCATCTCGGTTCCTGTATGAGTCTCGAGAAATGCCTTCAGGGGCATGTAGTTCAGGTCTCGGGGTGGTTCGGCGTTTCGGGTTTCTGGGGGTTATGTTCGGCTGGATTACGGAAGCTGTAGATGTTTATAGCGTGTATATGGTGTTTATGTAGGGCTTATACGGTTTAGGGCTCACAAGGTTGGATGAATTCGGGTTGGCTGGGGAACTGTGTTCTCAATGTTCACATGCGTTGCTGTGGAGGAATCTTCGTGGCTCCCTAGGCCCTGAAGTCATGAACTGCCCTAAACCCTGTCGAAACACTTGTCAGGCTGATGCTACCGTAACAATCATCAAGAATCAAGAATCACAACAAGAGCCTACAATCATACAGTACTGTAGACGTGCTCCTGGGGTCGGTCAGCATGGCCATTGACAGGAGGCAGCGGCCCAGCTTGCCGAAGGCTCGGTGAAACCTGCATGACAGGCACACGCTCACACAGAAGCTCTCGCCACTCCCCCCCCCCCCGCACGAAGATGTGTCGCAGCAGCCCCTTGGACCCGCCAAACCCTGAAACCTCCCCCTCCCTCGCCCTAAACCCTAAACCCGGAACCGAAGCCCCAGAACCCGAACTCCCCCCCCCCCTCCCGCCCACACACCCCCTCCAGCTTGGCCGGGCGGCGCCAGGTCCGAGCGGAGCCGGGAGGTGGCGAGCTGCAGGCTGGAAGCCGACAACACCGACCACCTTGGGTCGAAGGATGGTTTGGGGTGTCGGGGCTCAAGGGTCGAGGTTGGCTTAGGGGATTTCAGGATTGAGGGCTTGGTTTGGGGTTGGCTGTGTGGGCGTTCAGGGCTTTGGGGGCTGGGGCGTGGGGGGGGGAGGAAATTTAGGTGTTTCCAGCGAGATGGGGATGGGGGGGGGGGGGAAGGTTGAAACCCGTTCGCCGCGTGTTCAATGTTTTGAAGAGTTTGGGGTTCAGGCCCTTGGTGTCTAAGGGAGATGTAGGGTCCGGGCTTCTGCCAAGACCTTCAGTCTTAAACCGAGCGCTGTCACGGCAACCAGCGGTATAGGTCATTGCAGGGTTTCAGACGGTTCGAAGTTAGAACGATCAGAATCAGGGTTTTGCAAAACCATCGAGCTACGAGCTGCTCTGGAAATGCGGTAGTTCATCGCACAGGGAGAGGCTCACACAGCTAATCATGGTAGATCGCCCACAATCCCGGGTGCTTTTACCGAACTCTGGCCAAGGCACGCAGTGAACACAATCGCGACCTAAAACGGGCAGAAATATGAGGGACGAACATGCCACTAACATGCGACATGATGCCGCTACACCGCCAGGCCCCATTGATCTAATGCTCCGGGCATACAATTGCTCCGAGCTGCCATGAAGGGATGATGCCCTGGCCTCGGGTCCGCAAGGTCACTTTCAAAAAGGCTCGGATGCTTTGCGGCTCCGGCATCTTCGTAGGCAAGCAGCTCGATCTTGTCGAGATCCTGTGTCGGGACGATCTGCGCGTCGGACGTCCCGTCAAAGAGAACCTTGCAAACTCCTGCGTCAGAATGTTGCTGGGTTCGGCTTCAAGGTCTCGGCTACTGGTCTCCACACGGTTCGGAGGGATGCGCATTTCACATATATGTACGTATACACGTATACGCGTACGTTTACGCAAGTATATGGCTGTACATACACATGTCATTATGTCTTGCTGGTGCCTAGACTCTCCCTTCACGAAAGGTTCGGGTGCCTTTGTCTGTGCAGGAGAGGAAAGCCCCGCTTTGCCCGTGGGCACGGACCTCGGCTCGATGACAATGAGGCTCCCAGCCCATCAGGCCCTGTTGAGATCACATCCGAACCGTCTAAGCAGAGACTTGCAGCTCGCAGAGCTGTGCAGTCCTGGGCACTGCAACTCTAAAGGTGCGGCTAAGCCTGCCCGAATACTCCTTGGTCGCATCTACAAAGTCAACAAAAATGGGCCCGCAGCTCTACTGCGGGCAGCATTTCCCAAAGGCCGGGCGACGCGCTGTCCACGCGAAAGGCTGCTGGCATCTGCTACAGGTCTGTATGCCGAGACCAACCTTTGAGGCGTAGGCGCATGCAGATCCATAAACTTTCTGGGCATAAGCTTCCCTGTCTCTAAGGCTGGGAAGCATGAGGAAGCTTGGGCAGCAAGGCGTTGGGCAGGACCAGTGGATACGCTGGGCTTTGTTGAAGTCGGGTAACAACTTCTTCTCCGGAAAAACTCTGCAAATGAAACGAAACCCCGAAACCCTCCCAGTTGCCAAATTGAGAAAAAAGTTGCCACTATCACTATCTGCGGCCCGGCCACCCATGAAGGGCTCCAAGTAATGCCCAAACCTGAAGCCGGCAAGAACGTGAGGGGTTTTGAGGCGGATTGGGGATTTTGGGGCCTCTGCTGCTTGGTAGCTGGCGTTCCAAAACATAATATGAGTCACGAGCGGAGGTTTGAAGTCCTAAAGGCTGCAACCCCAGAAGCATCATGAAACCTTTGCCGAAAGGGAAGTGGGGGAGATATCCGGAGGTAGCGAGAGAATAGGGACGTCGTCCTCGAGACCGCCCCTGACGCGAAGCTCCGACGCAGCGCCGAGGGACGGCTTGTGCTCGGCCCCACTTTCCGAGGTAGCGCCTGGCCCACATGCCAACCACCACTTCCATGATCTTCCATGACCAACGGGCATGCCATGTTCAGCAGAGTTCAGCCACGCAGCAGCTCCGCCGGCTAAACAAGCATCATTCTGGGTATCATACAGCCATCTCTGAGCAGACACACGTGACCATGATGTCCTAGGAGCAGGATGTTCCAGCTGGAACCTGATTAGATGCGTTATCCGTGGTGTTGATGCAGGCCTGTGCAAGAGAGGAAACCGAGTTCCAGTCCAAAGAAACGAAAGCAAAAGGGTACAGAGATACAGAAAGGTTTGAAGACGGAGGAGACATGGCGACGTGACCCCGAAACATCCCGACACCATCTGTTGTTTGCCTGCCTGGCGTTCTCCTCGCGCTTGCGCCGCTTCCAAAGCCTCCAAGCCACAAACCGACAACTAGCAGCTGTGACAAGAACTGTGGGTTTGGGAAATTGCAGGCGATAGGTGAAACATGAAAAGCAAGAAATAAAACCTCTGCGATGCCTACTTTGCACAATGAGGACACAAGCCGGCGAAACCCAAATATAGATGATAACTACGTACATCCATGTGTCAATAGATGCAAATGGACATCCAGGCATGTGGCCTCGACTGTCGTGCAGCCTTCCGCCAGCCTGGGGCATGTCTGAAGCAAGCACCCCAAGAGCTACACGTCTCGGTCACGCCCAGTGGTCACCCCCCTGCTCGCAAGCTCAGGAGCCCTGGAAGGGCCCTTCGAGGTCCAGGTCGAAGAGGCCGTAGCCTGACTCCAAGGCTCCAAGACTCCAAGACTCCAAGCACTGCCGCAGCTTTGGGGCACGTTCAACTTGCCCGCGAAACCAGGCGAATCTAGAGGGCAAGGAGCCAAGCCACCTTTCCTACATGCAGCCGCGTGTCCCTGGCCAGGCTCAATGTCGGTCTCCTCCAAGGACAGCGGGGGACAGGACTCGATCATGTTTCGATTGCACGCTGAAGGCAAGTACTGGCAAGTGCAGCGACTGCTAGGCGACTGCTCTCGAAGGCGGCTTAGGGCCAGGATTGGAGAAGGGAATGAATAATGGTCTTCGTATCACTCGGGCTTCTACGAGCACTTTCTTACTCGCACTGTTGACCGCTGGGAACTGACCACATTTAGGCACTTTGGTACATCCCTTTGCACTATACGACAAGCGCAGTCCAATCCTCCATCTTTGAAGCAGCATCGGCAGCACCTTGACAATGCGCTGAAAAACAGCTAACATGAGAACTGCAATTCTTCGAAATTGCTGGAGCTGTCTGTGGCTCGCGTCGATTCGATGCTTGAGGTTGTCCTCCCGCCCTCCCTCCCTGCCTCCCTCCCGTTCTCTGTTTCCGTATATGGACCAATACACGCCTGTATAGAGAGAAGGGTATTGCTCAAGCCGCTGGTCGAGTGCAATGGAGGTGGGCGCGCTTACGAGGTTACAAGATCACGTGTGGTGAGCGTTGCCGAACATAGTGTTGTGGCTCCCAGATACTCCTCACGGCCGAGATGCCGGGGAGTGCTTGCCCTTTCAGAGAGCTCGGCAATATCAGCCCATCACGTTGCCTTGCACAGGTCTCTGGCCTCTCTGAACTTTTGTGTGAGCCCAGAACATGTCTCAGCCGATGAGTTGGAAGAGCCTTTTTGTTACACTCTCAGCTGTCTTGTTTCTCTCAGTTGAAGGGTGCAAGAACCATAAACTGGTAAAGGGGCCCCCTGTGACTCCACAGCTCCATCCATTCCTTAAGCCACCGATGACACCAGGTGATCACAGGCCTGGAGGGCACAATCGGCGGAGGTGCAGGGGCCTGAGCTCCAAGGCAAAGTTTCAGGGAACTCCATAGGCCCGAAGCCGCAAACAGTCAGGCCATGCCACCAAACATGCTGGAGCTGCTGGCTCTGTTGCTACTCACTTCATCTCTTGGTGAGCAAAAAAAGCAACATAAAACATACGTACTCGTGTATGGCCCAGGAGGCGGGAATCGAAGGCGTCCTGTGATCTCTTGGGTCTCCGGGATGCGGGATACTGATAACCGGTTCGGGCTCTCTCGATTCGGCTGTGCTCTTGCCTACCGAGCTAGCTGGTATGAACGAGGACTTCTTGTCATGCCGCATGTTCCTTGAGCTTTACCGACTGCCATTAGGCTTGGGTCTTCTTGGCGCGCAAGCATGTGGAGACACACAGGAGATACACCACCGGGGCGTGCCACATCATATCTGTTTACCTGTCTATACCAAGCACTGTGCGGAACCTTGGCATGAAACAAAGTTCGAAGCTTCATAGTTGTTACATGTCATTGCCATCGAGTGGCTTCCGGAAGCAGAGCTGTCCGGCGACCTAGAAATCACAGGATGCTCGTCCCCAGATTGCGTTCAGAATTCGGCTGGGCTTAGACATGGTGAGAGGACTGCCAGGAGGAATTTTCACTGATGTAAGGTGGCACGAGCTCAGCTTGTGCCTTGAAATCCCTACAAACTCCTTTAAAACGTTCACTCTGAAACCCTGAAGCTTCTGGAGGTATGGGAGGGCCCTGAAAGGGGTCTCAAAGCAACCCAGTTGCGGGCTTCGGCTCCACTTCGGGCTCTTTCGGCCCGACAAGCGGTGGAGCCTGCACGCGAGTTCTTGGAATCTGAGGACTATATCATAGATACCCACGTTTTGCTATTTATTGTCTTTCTTCACTTATCTGCCTATATATTTAGTCAGTTGTATCTATCTTTTCTTGTGTCTATATACATATATCATACAAACATACATATATATTTATATGCAGTATGAATACGAATGTGAACATTGTAACACTACTACCTCGACTCCTCAACCACTCGGATAGAAAACATTCTTGAACCTTCACCCTCTGGACATGCAAATCTCATTCTTATCCTCTGGTATGGTATTTGACAGTACACTAAACCCAGGTTTTGTTTTTG